>CAXAMN010021362.1:1334169-1361793 GCA_963970005.1 Durusdinium trenchii
AGGAGAGGAGAGGAGAGGAGAGGAGAGGAGAGGAGAGGAGAGGAGAGAAGAGAAGAGAAGAGAAGAGAATAGAGGCCAACCTAATTGTAAAAGCCTCCAACCTAAGAGCGATGGCCTCCAACCTCCTAGCCATGGCCTCCAACCTAAGAGTCATGGCCTTCAACCTACTAGCGATGGCCTCCACCCTAGTAGCGATAGAATGTCAGAGCAGCAGACTCAACACACCGGTTCAAAGCCTCCTTGCGGAAACACAACGTGTAGGACAGTGCCAGGAGCAAAGTTCATATTTTGGCCTGTGGGGCTCTGCCTCTCGAAGCAACGGAGTCGGTGTGAACTGAGCCAGACCAAAAAGAATGTAGCTGACGGATGGCACCTTCTTGGCCATTCCGAGCACCCGATCTTCGTTTTGGCATGTCTTGGCTGTTCACAACGAGATCTCTATTTTCTCAGTCACAGCATTTTCGTGCTTTCTACCAGCAGCGGGAAGCTGGGACATGCCTTATGTGAGCTCATCAACTTCGTTTTTGTGATACAGACTGTCTGATGACTCATCAACGTAGAACCCAATGGAGCTCATCAACTTAGATATATATATATATGCTATCTAAATCTATCTAATGACTCTCCTTTAAGAAAAAACTGTCGTCTTCGACCTTCTCTTGAACCGCACAGGTCCAGCGTTGCTCCAGCCTTTCGGTCCATCCAGGCGTTGCGGGAACACCAAGAAGCGCCGCCGCATCGATGGACGGGGAAAAAGCGCCGCCGACGACTGGAAAACGCTCCTTGGGCCAAACGCTGACGTTCAGAATGCTTCGGTGTTCCGCTGCGAAGCTTTTTGTAGCGCAGCGAAACAACGGGGAGTTCAGAGAATTACTGTATAAATAACTATAATTCGTTCCGCTGCGAGTCACACCTGTCGGCTTTAAAACTAACAACTGGTCACTCAGCAGCTCGCTCGCTCATGCTCGCTCGCCGAAGCTGCATCGGATGGGTTCAGATTGGATGAACCGATTTGGCCCCCCAAAACACCGCGGTGAACTCGTGTCACTGCGGGGATCGACCAGCGATCGAATGGCGCGCGAAAAGGTCCCGACGACCCGACCGAACATCGACCCGAAAAAGGTGTTCATCGGCTCGGCCGAAACGCTCATGGCGAACTTCTCCGCTGTGGCAACGGTTGAATTGTGCGCTGTTCGTTTTTTTGTTGGATGTCTTTTTTTGGGCACAGTGTGGTGTGATTTCCTCACACCTATAGCCTAAGCCACCTTGAAAAAGAGAAGCAACACTGGAGTTCGGATTTCCCATGGATTTCCACGTGTTCTTTTTCATCCCTGGTCGATCCGAGAACTCAAGCAAAAGCTCCGCCCGATGCACATGTCTGATCCAAACACCCACCTGGTTTTCTCCGTCAATCAACAAGAAACGAACCATAATTTTTTCAAAAACCCATCATCTACCACATGGTTTTGGACCCTTGGCACTTGGATCATTATTGTGGACCGCTGAATGCAAGGAAAAGGCCCAACCAGAAACGAATTGATGTGTCATTGCAGTCAGCACCGCGTCAGCACTTGTCTTTGTTTTGTCTTAAGTTTTACAGTAAGTCTTTCTAAAGCAAAGACATCAACCAGTCCTTTGGGTTCCAAGCAAAGTAATAACTCAATTAAAACAAAACATTGCTTTGTTTTCATTTCTTTCTATTTTTCTGTTTGTGACTGGGGAAAGCCAGGTTGCCTTCCTGTGCCTTATAGCGGGTCACAATGGGTCACATGATACATCATACATCCCTTTGGAACTCATCAAAAGAGACGTGCATGTCAACAAGCTTTTCAAAGCAAGGACTGTGGTTGTCAAAAGATCCTATACTCTTTTGAAGTCCAAAAACTCTACAGACTTCCGAAGTGAACCAAGTGGCCGAAAACACAGACATCGTCACCCTAGGATTCCAATCGCCATCAACGAATATAGGAGATCCTTCCCCATAGAGACTCCAGTGGTCTTCACTCGTCAGGGTGATGCCGTTCGGGTGATGCACATCTACTCGTCAGGGTCGCAGACGACCCGACCGATCGGTCCCCGATCTCTCCGGCGGAAAGCGGCCCCACAACCCTGAACAAGGCGTCGTATTCCCTCAGGATCCTCCATGGCGGTCGGGGTCGAACCCTCTAGTTCACAAGGGTTTGGGGCCCCGAACCCAACCCTGGTTTTGTTTCGGGTGCGGATCCTTAGGGTTCAGAAACTGCGCCCGGTTTCCGAATACAACCATGACATACCATGACCTTCCTGACCTTCTCAGGCTTTGGGCCCAGCTCTCAGCGGCCGGCTGGCGCAAGGAGCTGGCCGGGAAAGCCCCGTCCGGGACGCCCAGGCCGCGTGAGGCGGTGTTCGGCGGTGTGCGGTGTTCGGTGCCGAGCTGGTCTCCGGTGTTTGGGACTCGGAAGATGAAGGGGGCGGTTGGGTATGACCCAAACCCAGCCCCCGAAGTCACCAGGGCCTCAGGGTAGGTGGATTCCACCAGGGGCCCTCGATTCATTCGGAAAAACCGTGGACACCGGTGAGCCACGTTCCACCGCCGGAGGCCAGTCGGATTTTTCCAATGCCATCCATGTCACTATGATTTCCAGGGAGTGTATCAAACTGACTCACTCACATGGGGGTCATGGGGGTCATGGCTGAAGGAAGATTCATTTCCTTCTTTCTACGAACATGGGGTGGACACTCCACGTCAAGAACCACGTGATGTGTTCGGAACGGAACAGGTGAGTGATGTTCTTGTGGTTGCTGGAACGGAACGGATGAATTGGCTTGGATGGTTTTCGGAATGGGTCAGGATTAGGAACGGAACGGGCCTTACTACGAACGGAGCGAGCGAGCAAGGACGCGACGTGTATATCAATGGGGCGCGAACAAGGCCTGACGAACGTCACTTCGAAGCGACGAACGGAGATGACAGCGAAATAGAAGATCGGATTCGAGTCGTGAAGAGTCCGAAGGTCCAAAGAACAATGCATCAACAATGCATAAAGGATGTTTCTTTAAAGACCGGGGTTGGTTGATGTATCTTGCATCCCCGTGACGCAGCGATGCGACGCCGAAACCCGCGAAAGCGACACCGAAACCCGCGAAGTCCAAGCGACACGAGGCTCCGTTCGGGCATGCGAGGCTGACCCATCAGGGAGACAGGGTTCTCGGAAGCGCATGTTGGGAGCCAACATGGAGAGTTTCAAGAGGGGTGGACTTTCATCTTACACATGGCAGCAAAACCGACAGATGATCGTACGGGATGGGGACCCTGTTGCCTTGCCTTGGCAAAACCGCAGCTGCTTCCGCATCAGCTCATTCTGACCCGCTGGACCTGCTGGACCCGATACTTTGCACCGTTGGCCTCGGTCGAGACCCAGGTACTTTTTACCCCCCGGCGTGCAGCGTGGCCCTGGGAAGAAGAATCGTCCGGGCCCCGGGATCCGTGTGCTGCCTGGCGTGTGGGGCTTCTGGAATGTTGATCCATGTTTTCATCCAGGCTCCGAACGAAAAAATCAGGGGGGGCCCCCACCCTCTTCAAGGGCAAAAGAAGAGAAAACGGACCTTTCATCCAGAAACAAACGAGGGGTCGATGTTTGGTCTGGTTTTGTGGGTCTTTTTCGGCCACGGGACTGAGCCAGAGAGGTGAAGAAGCAATTTACCGGTTGGTCTTAGCCATTTGGTCGAAGCTCGCATGTCAACTAGACCTTTAGTAAAGGTTTCGCTTTTGGCCATCTTTCTGTGGTTCGATCCATCTCATCGAATCATGGCAGTGCCATCGACTCAGAGCATCTTCAAGCGCAGCCGTTGCACGGTGAAGAAGTACGAGTTCTGGCCATCCGACTTACAGAGGGCCGGGCACACCTCAGTGAAGGTTGAGGACGCTGAGCCACTTGGACAATACTTGGAGAAGATTGGCAAGCATGACGTTTACGGGATCCACATGGCTCGCATGCAGAAGTTGCCATGTAAGCTGATTGCCAGCCAAAAGTTCAGAAATGGCCAGGAGAGATGGTGGTGCCAAGTGCACCAAGGGGTCTACGGAAAGAAGAAACAAGTCTTCGAAGCATCAAAGACCGGAGTGAAGTGCTGCGATCAAAGTGATGCTTTGATTGACTTTGTGAGATCCTCCGAGGTCTTGCAGTTGAATTTGGTGAAGCCTGGAGAAGTAAAGGAAGAGAATGATTATGTGGAGCTGGGCATTTGGATTGGCCTGGCCCCGGCCATCGACACCTTCAACGAGAAGAGCAAGTACTTCTATGCCGGAATTCACGTTCATGCTAGAAAAGAGATGGGAGGCCGGAAGGTCATCGACAAGAACTTCCCAGCGGTGCGAATCAAGGATCACACAGGGAGATTTCCAAAGATCCCTTCTGAAGGAATCTTGGCAATTTCCAAAAATCCCTTCTGAAGAAATCTACTAGCGATGGCCTCCAACCTAATAGTGATGGCCTCCAACCTACTAGTGATGGCCTCCAACACATTTCCAAAGATCCCTTCTGAAGGAATCTTGGTGACTTCGCCAGCGGCCTTGGAATATTTGTACTACATGGAACACCGATGCCCAGTGAACGCCATGCTGAAGCACAGCTTGGATGACCAAAATGTGAGTCGCTCCTCAGTGGACTTGACAGCGCTTGTGAAGTGCAATCATTGTGGTGCTTTTCATGAAGACATCGGAGATTTCTTTGGGGAGAACTACCACAAGAAGCTCGGATGATGTTTGCTTGGAGTTAGGGACCAAGATTCGATGTTTCAATGGTAGCAGGATGTAGCAGGCTTCTTTGCGAATTGGGCTCCCTTTTTGTTTCTGTTCAGAACATCAGGCAACCCACCTTTTGAAGCAACCCGACTCAACCAAAATCCCAACCCATGGGACCCCACAAAATCGCCTCAGCCGGACAGGAAGCACCTGTGTGGGACCTGTGGGCATGACATCTGGTGCAAGGAAACGAACATCGGGAATCCTTTGCAGCTCTTCCAGAGGGAGTGGCGCAGGGAGATTGTGGGGGAGAAGATTGATCCCCAGAACAAGGAGAGAAGATGTTTCTTTCTTTCTTTCTTTTTCTTTTTCACATATTCTTTTTTTGGGGACGTTTTGGGATGGCGAGGAACACATCCTTGTTTGGGTGTTTGCTGTGAAGCATCTCGGTGTAGTTTCCGGGGGTGGAACATGATTCTGAAGGTGCTTATCTGCAAAGTGGCCCAAGAGCCTCAAAGCAACATGAAATGATGCGCGGTCTTCTGACTGCTGGCAGCCCCAGAGTTACAGAGAAATACCCTGGTGCAGGTGTTAGGCCATGTTCGACGCTGAACTTTGAGGGTTTTTGCTAATGGCTTCTGGTGGTTTTTGCTCGCAATGGAACCGGTTGCTCTCCAAGGTGCAGGGAAAGCTTTGCATAACTCTATCACACTCCCTGGAAGAACCATGGGGCCTGGCCGTGGACGGGTGGTTCCATCCCACGTCGCCATGATTGTCGGAGGGAGGGTACATTGGTTTCCGAGGTCTTGTAGATGGGGGGTCCATACAAACCACCTTTATGGTCCTTTTTGGGATTTTGGCCATCTACTCAACTCTCAACTCACTGTCGATTATACGGGAATTTGGCCTTCATGGTCGTGAAGGTCAGGCACATCCATGGTAGATTAAGTGATTAAGTCAGCAATAACCCCTTCGCTTCACCACAACTGATTTCTTTCGAACCGAGAACGTGCCTAGTTCTCCAGAGAAACCGGGAACCCAAACAAACGTTCTCCTTGGCGCCATCCATCGGCGCCCCTTCGTTCTCCCTCCTGTTCTCTCTTCGATATTCGGAACCCTCGGAACCTCGGAACCTCTGACGTGCTCCGTCTGCTCGTCTGCGGTGCCAGCTCGCAGCGCAGGAGATCCACATCCAAAGCTCCGAGCATCGCCTCATGTGTTGGCCCTCGACACCAGCGCTCTTCTGGAGCCGCGATGCTCCAGAGATTTGGGGCATCCACGTCCACGGCTTTGACGCCAAGAACCAACGTGTGATTGATGACACCTACGGCACGGTCTATGTGGATGGCAAGAAGTTGGATCGTGCCGAGCTCTTTGGAAAGATGTTGAACAACAGCTTTTGGATGGTGGAAGATGCTGAGATGGCCCACTTAGCGGAAGAACTTGAAGATGACTGACCGATTTGGCCAGCCATTGTGAGCAGCATTTGAGGTGGTTGATCTGGGGACCGAAAACACGAAGAAGAACTGTTTGACCGTTTGGCTGCTGTTTCTTCGAGGGACAAAGGAGATTTGTGTGTTTCTGATTCTATGCAGATCAACCACTGTTTGCACCAGACAGAGGTACTGGTAGTACCTTTCTGGCCTGCAAGGTGCTGCAGTTGTTCATGCGAGCCATAGGATATCGCTGCCTGTGATCCCGGATGGATCCAGCAATTTTGAAATTCGGCAGGGGTCGAAATGCCGAGACGTATGGAGCAGAGTAGCTCTGCGGAAGAACAGACAGCCAGGAAAAGGGCCGCTGCGAGCACAACACTCCACATCTGTGCGTCACATCGCAATTGGCCGAAGTGACACGAGCATTGGGAGCCGAATCGATGCTTTGGGTCGGCCGTTTTCCGTTGCGAGTCTGAGGTCGTCGGTCCGGGTCAGTCCCGAACGGTCGTTGGAAGTGAGGACTGGTCCATCCTGTGATGTTGCGAGAGTCGGGTCCGCCTGGAAAAAGAAAACGGGTCACCTCGGTTCGCCGGTTCTGAAAGGAATTTGGTATACACTCCCTGGATCGAGACCATGGTTACGTGGAGAATGGCTCCTTGGAAGACCATGTTTCCACTACAAACAGGTGGTGCCATCCACTTCCATGTTAATTCCAGGGAGAGTAAACTTTGTTTCGTTTCATGCCTCCCACGGGTCGGGTGCCACAATCCTAGGAGACACCAAACAAGGACCCTCCACTGTCCAGGTGTCGATTATTTCGACTCTAAGAAGGCCGTCCTCGAGCCGCTTGGCCGAAGCCTTGGCCGAAGCCTTGGAGTTTCGGCGGAACTTGGCATCGCGTCGCGTACCGACAAACACACAGACACTTAGATACATAGCTCAAATGAATGGGCATAAGTTTCAGTTGCTGAATCACGGATGCGCTATATAACACATTACTGCAGAAACGACCTGGAACCTGGAAACAGACCTTATAAAGGGCCGAGAACAACAGGTGTACACTGTCTTGCATCACCAGTCTCCAAGCAGTACACGAATGGACGTCTCCATCCGCTTCTCCTCCAGCGATTTAGCTTCATTGGACAAGGTTCATCGCTGGAGGCCTCGCCCCCCTGCTGCAAGTGTCAAAGTCTCTGCGAAACAGAGTTGGACACACACACACACACAGTGTGCCGTGGTCGGTGCTCGGAACGATCATGGAGAAGGCAGCGCGGTCTTTTTCGCAAGAAGCGCCAGCAATCGCTTGGGGGGTGTCCTTTGGTGATGTAAAGCTGAGTCAGTTCCCTCACTGCGGTCTCAGCTGCAGCCGGTGGCGAAGTGTATTGTTGGATTATGTGGATGCGGGGCGCCAAGCCGGACAGGCGTAGTCTGTTGCTTCCCGCTGAGGCACGATCGCGGATTTTCCACGATTGGGTAGGTTGGAGGTAAGTGATTGCGCGAGTGTTGAGGTTAATAGAGAAGCCAAGTGGGTGAAGATCGTCCACGGGTTCGAGCTCAATGGGGTCGCCGAAGAAGCTGGGATGGATGGATGAGGGTTTTGATGGGGTGGGTGAGAAAATGTTCATTGTGGGTGATAAAGCGGTTGTCGACATAGCGATAGTAGGTAAAGTGAAGTTGGGTATGGTTGAGGAGGTTAGTTGGTGTGGAGCTGGTGCCAGGCGTGTTCGATGAGGGTGAATGCGACGTTGCACAGGGCAGTTGGTCGAGTTGCAAGCCCGGAAAATAGATGTGTCTTTAAAGCGAGGGGCGCAATAGTGGTGATGTCCTGAGTGTGGAGTGTGCGTTGTGTGGGGTGCTGACGGCGGTGATGTCGGCCGATGTGTGAGTGTTGGATGGGGTTGCCGGTGGCTTTGATATCGATGGTAATGGTTGTAGTCTGGTGATTGTGTTGCCAGGCGGAGACATGGCTGTGGACGGCATCGATGAGACGGTCCTGTGGGACGGAGTTGAAGAAGCCCACGAGATCATCGTTGGTGGCATGTAGGGTCACGTCGGTTGGAGTAGAAGAGAGGTATTGGTGGAAGTGGTGCCACAATTGGGGGATGGACAGTTGTCCCGGGTGCTGGGGTGGAGATGCTGGAGCATATTGTCATTGGCGCGACTGGTGGCACGAAAAAGTTGGCCTGGCAAGGATTGGAAGTATGACATGATTGTGCGGCCCTTGCCCTATGAGATTTGGCGGGCCCCCACTTGTAGCGGGTGCGGAGGGAGGGTGGGACGGTGGCCAGTAATTAGGTGCTCGTGAAGGTTGTCAAGAGTGAGATGTGGCATGGTTTGGAAGAGTTCCGGGGAGTGCCAGGTGGCTATGCTGCCGCAAAAGTAATGTTGGGGACAGATAATGCGGGCCTACTACAGTTCATGGTCGCGCACGACGCACGTGCGAAGATGAGGTGGTTGCAGCTTTGAATTCGGCGCCCCGACGGCATACCCAGGTGGGAAGATGACTTATAGGTGCATAGCTCAAAAGAATGGACGTAAGTTTCAGTTGAATGTTGCTGAATTACGGATGCACTAGCACTTTACAGCAGAAACGACCTGGAACCTGGAAACAGACCTTAAAAAGGGCCGAGAACAACAGGTGTACACTGTCTTGCATCACCAGTCTCCAAGCAGTACACGAATGGACGTCTCCATCCGCTTCTCCTCCAGCGATTTAGCTTCATTGGACAAGGTTCATCGCTGGAGGCCTCGCCCCCCTGCTGCAAGTGTAAAAGTCTCTTCGAAACAGAGTTGGACACGCACACACACAAACACACACCTGTCCACGACTTTCTTGCGGAGAGTTTTTGGTGGGGCACTGACCCCCAAAAACGCAAACGGTTTTCATGTTCTCCTTTTTCTGAACCTTGTTCCTGGATTTATTTTCTTAGGAGACCGGTGGATGGAGGAACGGTCAGGGTGCTCGGGAAGATCCTCTTCTGTGGCAGCCTCCTGAATGGAACATTGACGGAGCTTCACCGGCCAATTTCCCGGTTCTTCATGTCGACTCCATCGCCACCGGACTTTGAAGAGACAAATACATTGGGAGGTGAGGAACCTTTTCTGAAACAAAGCAGAACTTTTGAAGTGTACATCAGTTTCTTGTTTTACGCCAGGGCCAAACTGGTTTTTGGGTGTGATTTTCTGCTCAAATGGTGCCATCAGCTAGTCAGGTAGAACAAATCGGTCGACCTTTGGGATCCTGTGGGACTTGACTAGTTGATTTCGTCCAGGCGATTTCTCCCCTTTTTTTTCGGTTCGGTTCTCGGTTTCGTGGAGCTTTCGTTTGGAGCCGATCGGGGGCGGGTCCTTGGAGGTGAACATCAATGGCGTTTAGTCATGACACCAAGGGGGAGAAGATCTATGTTTCGATCCACCAGACATGTATTGGATAATTAGATCCTCATTGAACATGTATTAACCACTTGAGGCTAGATCCTAGAACAAATGGATGTCGCAGTTCGTAAGGCTATTTTCCTCTGGTGCCCTATAGATCTCCATAGCCACTCAGTGTATTAAGATTAAAGGGTATATCATCTCTACAAAATTGCCCCACTCTCGTGGGCACTGACATTGACCGACGGTTTCTGCGAAAAACGAGTGGAGCGAGTCTCGAGCCCTGCGCAACGAGTCCCGTCTCGTCTCGCCGATGAGTGGCCGGTGGCTGCGCACCTCGCCAGGTATGTCCAGAGGACCCGCGAAGCGGGCCCGCTTCGGGGGAAGCGAGAGACGAAACTATTTGGATATGACCAGGTCATATGGTCATCGGGGCTTCATCAAGGTGGACCAAGGTGGGTATGACCCAGGTATGTTCAGGGGCCTTGATCGGGACCAAGCCAAGGAGGTTGGGGAGTCAATTCGGGGATCATGTATCCGGCTTCGGACCAAAGAGGGGTTGTTGGGTAAAGACTCAAGACCATTGCATGGTGCCATGAATCTTAGGGCTCTCTCACTGGAACAGGTTGCCGGCAATAGCAAAATCGACTGCAGGCTTGTTATGACGTACCTAGAGCCCATTTGACCACTGTTTTGAGAGAAAGGACTTCATTTTGATAGGACACATCGTCGCTGGATGCCATTTGATAAAGCAGCATTTGTTCGCCCATGCCAAAAGTTCAAACTCGAAACCATACTGACCCAGTTTGTTGAGGAATGTGTTTCTTGGACACCCAAAAATTCTTGAAATCTCAAGATCACACCATAAGAGGCTCCGCGCAATTTCAAAGTACTCTCCAAGCAAGTATTACCCATTTCATCCCATTGTGTATGTTGACTTTCCAGCTGAATTGAACTTTGTTGTCGATCTAGAACCGATCTTCCTCTGACACATTCAAACATAGATCGATTCTTCTATTTGAGATCACCGGTGCAGGAAAAGCGGTCGAAAGATCTGCAGGTGATGTTTCTACGTCCAGCCACGTCGGACCCTCCGTCCCCTCAGGACACGTGCGGCGCGGCCACTCAGCCCGTCCAGCCTGTCCCGCCCGGGTGTTTGCAACGGGGAGAGGGAGAGATACCATACACAGCCGACGAAAAGGGCTTGCAAAGCTGCATTCTGCGCAGGGCAAAAGAAGAAAAGGTCATTGCATGGCCAGAAAAGCCGCTGAAGATGTGGCCGGATTGATTCCTTCCTTTGGACACCTGAAAAGCAAGAGGTGCAACATATATAGTTCTGGGTATGGAGCAACTAGACAAGTCGGATGCATGATTTTACGCTGCTGTTTAAGGAACTGGGTTGCTATCCAGTTTCTGTACCTTAGCTTCCTTTACAGACAAACCCAACAGCTGCAAATGGCTACAGACAACCCCAATGACTTCATCTCGATAGGCTCTGACGGCCATGTCTTTCCCACCATCAGACTCCCGAAGCGAAGTAGTTCAGACACATGATCATTATACTATTCTTTCTAAACCGGACCTATTTATATAATAGACAGATCAACACGACCCCATTTTTATGATGTTTTAAAGCCAAGGGCACCAAGGGCACCGAGTACAGGTCGGATACTGCTTTGAAACCTCTCCACGGTGCATCGTGCACCTCTCTCGGGAGACCGAGGATCCAAAGCGACGGGAGACCGAGACCAAGGATGGCGCGGGGGGAGGAAGGGAGATCGTTGGGAGAGTGAAGAAACAGGGTGACTGCACAGTCACCAGGAATAGTCACCAGTCACCATCTTTCAGCAAAGTGAGTGGAAAGTTGAAATTCATGCCATGAATGGAGAGAGAGAGAGAGAGCACGGGAGAATCCTGAGTTCACTTCTGATTACCTTGATTGTTACTTACGAGAGGTCTCAATTTGCTACTGCCGAGTCCCATGGACTCCTGCCTTTACCAGGACGGTCCGGTCCGGTCCTTGTCAGGACGTCGTTGACGTCGTCTGGTCGGCAAGCTTTCTCCGAAGAGACGTGAATTGGACGAAGATGGGATCATGAAGGATCTCCGCCTTCGGCGATTTCATGCCTTTGTCTTGTTTTTCTTTTCGACTGGTCAGACCATCGCCGCCAGCTGGGCCGCGTGCCGAAAGCAAGGACACGAGACTGGTTGGACAGAGTGTTTCTTGTGGTCCGTGATCAACTGCACTTGATGGGTCCTGTCACCAAGTCACTGTGGTGAAACATTCATACGTTTCTGTGGGTTCTCTCATGTTATCTCACGTACTATATAGAATCACCCTGCACCATTTCGTCTCATGGGTTGTCTCATTCGTCACCTCTCTCCGCCGAACCAGAAACGCCACGACGCTCCAACGTCACGGTCACCGTCATCTCGCAGCAGACGGCGCCGCACGAACACGTGAGCGTCATCTCCGAGTTCGTCATGGCACCCGGAGTCTGGGGTCCCTGGGAGGTTGACGTAGTCAATAATTCCATAGAATTCCATATAATTCCATTGGTGGTCAACCATTATTATGTTCATTCAAGGCCCCCCTAGAAGTCGAAAGATTTATAGCCTGAATCCCGAACAACTGAGCTGTTTTACTTAAGGGTTTTACGCTACAAAACCAGATCAACCATTTTCAAGATGGTGAAACGGACTTCCAGGGTCTATGTCTTCTCTTCGGAGACTGGTAGATGGAGGAACCCGAGGTTGAAAGGCTCTCACCCAGACGCTCCAAACAACCCTTGGTCCTTCAAAACCTAGGGATTTGAGACCCCAGACCCCTCCATATGAGGGCCCATGAGCGTTTGGGCAGACAGAGGTTCATTCTTCTCGTGACCCAGAGCTTCACCCGATCCACAGGCGGTGGAGATCGACTCTGCCACCGAGTCGCAGGCGACCGGTCCGGTGGGAGAAGCCCTTCGGGGTGACCGGTTCTCGTGGCCGAGTCCAGTCGTTGGACTTCAAAGGATCTGATAGATAGAACAGGTGACCCAGGAACTTGAAGGTTTCCAGGGCAACGTGGAAGATCTTCGAAGCGGATTGAACGTTTCTCTTTTTCTTTGTTGAGTAGCGTGTCCTGAGGCGGGATAGGGGTCTTCGGCACGCCATGGTGGAGATGATGGCACGACGGATTTTCACATGGCTTTGCGAGATTCCGTGGATTGGCTGGAACCAGGAACCAGGAGAACAGTGATAGACAGTGATAGACAGCGTATGAATGATATATATATATATATATGTGTCCTATGTCAACGGATTCGCCCAGGTCTACAAAACCAGACATTCTACCCGTTTTGGCGAAGCCAAGGGCACCAGGAGTCACATGGAGTTATCCAGGGGCACCGGTCAGGGTCTAAAGAAATGTCCAGCGCGGCGAGACGAGACCTAATGAATCCCACAGAAACACACAACAACGAAGGAATAACGAACGCATTGAGCTTCAAATCCTGCGGTCAGTGTACCTTGGCCCTCGAACGCAATAAGTCCCCGACTTGCCCCAAGTTCGGCACGCTGTCTTGTGACTGCTGGCAGGAGTCTTTCCGAGGTTTTGCCCATTTATACGTAGTACGTGTTCGCCCAACGGTCTGGTTGCTTGCCGGCAAGCATGAACAAGCACTTTTTTAGTGGTGACGTCAGAAAGACTCGCTGACACCCGGAGATCTGGCCATGAGTTCCATACATTGCCTATAGCTGGCAACTGGTTGATCTTCTCAGTTTTTGTCGCCCCAAATTGGCCATGTTTCCCTGGCGCTTCTCGTGTTCCCTTGAACAAGCACGTCTCATCCGGAATTTCACATCGAGCGTTCGGTATGTGCCCAGCCTCCACCATTTCTGCCCGAGCGCGTTCCGATGCGTTTCGTTTGGCTCCGCGGTTGTTCCAGGCTCCGGCTGCGAACGGATGGCTTCCGAAGCTCTGAACGCCCCTTGGGCCGAAGGTCGGTCGCGGTGGATGTTCCCGGTTGGGTGAATTTGCTGGCATGGCAAATTCTTTCTTTGTTCTTCCTGGTTCCTGGACAGCATGTTAGGGCCGTTCTTCACATGGCAGAGGTCGGTTTTGACTTTTCTGCTGGCGATCCCAGCTGGTATGGGACAGAGGGGTCGTTGCTTGAGCCTAAGGCGTGTATTTACACTAAGTTTATGACTGGTTTGCTTGACCTCAAGCCTACTGGCCTACTCACACACCGTGCACATCTCATGGCTCACAAGCCATGCAACATCACACACCAGATCATCTTGAGTTGGTCGGAACTATTTGGGTCAATCACGGTGAACACGAGTTCAAACACCTGGCGCAAAAAACACTACAGTATAAGTTCCAGATCGGTGTTCAATCCGATGTTTTGTTCAATCCTCTCTTTGCTCAACAAATCAGACTACAATCATCTTCTGGCGGAGACTTCGTGGGAAAAGCGGAGGATTGGTGGAATTCACTGAAGATCGATGCGCCATTTCAAATGATTGGTGGTGGAATCCCGAAGATTTTGTGGAAGTGTCCAACTGCACCAATCCAAATGAGTTTTTCTTTTTTAAATGGTGTTGGACTTCCGATGATATATAAAGTTCTTTGTTTCGAGAACTTCCAAACTCGTGCGGAGAAGAAAAGAGAAGTCGGACCAGTGGAAGAACTTGCTTTCACCTTTTATAGGGGCACCACACTAAAGAACAATTTGTAGATTCGGTCAGAAAGGTGCGTGGATTAGCCAACAAGTGAAATATTGAGTCACCGACAACACGTGCGTGAGACAGATGGAACAAGTGGAAGATTCGGTTCTCCTTTTCTTTTGGGGATCGAACCGGCCAACCGGGAGAACCGTCGAGCTCGAGGCCTTCCCTACGGCGCGATGAGGATGGGCAGTCGGGACTGGAGGGTGAAGAGGAGGGGTTGCTGGGGCGTTGGATGAAAGAAACCTTTGAGATAGCGTTGGATGGGCTGAGACAGCCTGGGACAGCCTGGGAGACCTACCCCACGGCCAAAGCTCCAAATTTCCGGTACAGATCCTTTGAGAGAGACAGCCTGGGATGTCGGATTCGGCTGCGACAGAAGGAGGGGACGGACGGAGGATGGGTGGAGGATGGTGCCCCACGACATCGAGGGGTGTCGGGGTTTCCGTTTCATGGCCATGTTCCGAAACGGTCGAACGAGATGTTCGGCCAGGCCGATACATCAAATGGGTGAGAAGCAAGTGGATGAGTGTGGCCCAAAAAGCCACATGAATCAGGACCGCCAGATTGAATCAGGATCGTTAGTAGCAACATGAAACGCTTCAAGTGGAGCTCCATGGCCTCATGCTCAATGTGCATGTTCTTTCCCCGCCTGAGGTGTCCTCCTTGGCTGTTGGCCCTCCAAGCGTCCAAGAGGGCGCAAAACTTGAGTACCATGACAGTGGTCCCCAAATAGGTACACTCTGACTCGTTAACATGGAAGTGGACAATGATCCCCTTGGAAGACTACGTTCCTTTACGAACAGGAGCTTTTCCACTTCCATGTTGGTGAGTCGGAGTGTAGTGGCACGGTTCTCCAACATTTTGAAAGGGATTGTATTTTTCTATCGATTTCTGTTGGGGATCCGAAAAGCCTCTTTGGGCATCCCATGAAACATACTTTTTGTTCACAAGAGAGCCCTTCTTTGGGCATTTGAAGATCTACATGGTGAAATTGGCTTTCTCCGCCCCCCAAACGCCCAACAACTGGGTGGAATCTTAATCCTTTCTGCGTTTTTTCTCTCCGCCCGCCTTGCGCCAGATGGAGAGGGATTGGACGAAGATGTGTTTTTTCTGCCCACCTCTGAAGCGATAGATGATGAAGCGATGCGGGAGAGGGGGAGGAGGTCCACATCCTCGAGGAATTGCCCCTGAAAGAGCGCAGTCCTCCAGTTTCAGACACTCCGCAACTTGCTTGGGCTGGGGTGGAAAGCAAAGACTTTCGTTGAACAATTCCACACACTCCTTGAAATCATCATGGAAGTGGAGCTCACCACCTGTTTGGTACTTGATTTCATGCATCCAAGGGGCCATGCCATTCTTGGGGGCAGCAGTAGTTTTGCTGGGGTTTGTCCTTCTCAATTTGTTTTCCTATCCACTGGCTTTCTTTGTATGCCCAATACCTTGCTTGGTAGATGCTTTCGGAAGTGCCATGGCCGAACGAGGAATCACTGGAGAACGAGGGACACTTCGGAGCCTCCAGGGGCGAGCCTCTCCGTGATCCTAATTTGACGACCTGTCTTAGGAAGTGCCATGGCCGAGCTTGAAACCATGAGGTAGCTTTGCTTCTAATCGCGATGGCGATGGCCTCCCCCGGAGGAGCTTCTAAGAGCACACTTTGGGCAAGACGGAAAGTATCCGAAAGTGCTATGATCTGAGAGTGCTTCATCACATCACTTGCTGTGGAAACGGTGCATGACGTGGAGTAGCACGACTTCACCGTCTGACGGAACCGTTTAAACACAGAGAGAACACAGAGAGAACACACCCGACCGGAGGAGTCCAGTCCACCATTTTGAAAACGGTCGTTCTCGGTGATCCGAGTGAGGAAGGAATTTTCATTTTACTTAAGGGTGGTGCCCCAAACAGTCGTCGTTTCCTGGACTTCTAGGGCGTCCCTATGAGACAACGAGCAGTAAGCGACCTGCCGGTTTTCCGGTTGCTGGTTTAATGTTTGCTGGCCACGGGCCTCGGTCCTTCGTTGATTGCGATCCTTTGGCGCCGAGTGTTAACAGTGTTATCCTTGTGCACGCGTCTGTCGATGAAGAGTGACATGCGACTTTGGTTGCTGCCCATATTTTCAGATGCAGGTGAATGAGATGAATGGTTTCAAGGATGGCCATGGTGTACATAGTGGCTCAGAGATGCTCAGAGTGATTCTTCCTCGAGACCGAGCGAGATGACCGAGATACCGGTCCACACGGCCGCGATGCAGCCCTGAGGTCCTGCACTCCCAAATGGTTGGATGACCATTTTTCAGGCAGGTGTGGTCTCACTTAGTTAAGAACCTCTCATAGTTCTTCTATCTTCCCACCATTTCTGTCATGGACATTTGTGGAACCACAGCCCAGCAAGTGATACTGTTGATGATCAGAACTCCACCGCAGGTTCATCTCTAAAACTAAAACCCTGTAAATTACAACGAAGAAGAGCCTCTGAGAACGATGATGCAGGTGTTGTATGTCGTGATGCTTGTTCAGGTTCCTTACGCTTCACAGCGAAGGCGGCATTCAGCGAACAGCGAACGCTTCCGAAGCCCTCCGTGTACCGTTGCGGGACGCCCTCCGTTGCGGGATGGGCAGACGGACGCGGAGGACACCGGTCGGGCGCGAAACAGCACCTGCGGCGCTGAAAAAAGGCCAGGAGTCCCTAATTCCTAGTAGCGATGCCAGGAGCCCCGTTCGTAGCGTCCTTGCTCCTAGTAGTGCCAGGGGCCCCTAGGTTGTGGGGCGGTGTTCGGCGATTCAGCGCGAAAGGAGGAATTGATGATCATATTAAGGTGGGGATGGTCAGCATGAACTGGACAGCGTGTCAGATGAGAGGATTTCTTCGGCTGTTGATGGCTACAATGTGGTTGCGTCGGGTTGGGCTTTGAGCTCTCCCAACATCAGAAACATGAGAGAAGGAGGGCAAAGGCCTCGTGATCAAGGATTGCACAGCATGTGATTCTTTAGCTGTTTGGGTTGCACCCAGTTTGCATTGGGAAGAGATACTTTTCCTGGAAGATCTGATGGACTCAGAGGAATGGGTGTTAAAGCCTTCAACCCACAAACTGCGGGGTTCAATGGCTGAAGCGACCAGGGCGGAAACAAGTTCTTGGAGGGCTGGAGTGTAACAATGAAACTAGGAAGAGGCTTGGAGGAGACTCGAAGGCCTTTTAGATTGATGATTGGATGGTGAGTCGGGTGGTCCAAGAATTGTGGCTCCAGCCTATGAATGTAGGCACGTCGGCACATATTACTATATAACCGCCAATGGTTCTTACCCTGGGAGTCCAGTCCACCATTTTGAAAACGATCGTTCTCGGTGATCCGAGTGACTCGGAATTTTCATTTTACTTGAGGGTGGTGCCCCAAACAGTCGTCGTTTCCTGGACTTCTAGGGCGTCGTTTCCTGGACTTCTACACGTTGGGTTGACATCAACCAACAGTCTGCCACAGTGCACCACGTCCTGGGCCGTGCGGTGGTGCACCACGGCCATGCGATGCGTCGATCGATTCGACGACTCGGTGGCTCGACGGCAGCAGAAGGTCACGGGAGCCGACGTGAAAACGGAGGGCGGCGGTGTAGTAGGTACTGCTAGTCTAGCTAGTAGTATTTTTTTCCCGAACTGGGTGAACCACCTGCATGAGGAATAGATGAATTATTCTACATCATTATTTCGCTGGATCTACAAATGGCCCAAAAAAGATTGTCCGTACAGCCTTGCCCATTTTTTTAAATGACGACTTACGGCCATATAGCAGAAGATTTAACTTCAATGGTTTGCCCGTATTTCTTGACCATTACATGCCATGATGGGTTGCGGCTGAAAGCGGCCAGAAAAAGTAGCCGGTACTGAGTATATATACGCATAAAAGAACAATTTGGCCAGACGCACATAGAGGGTATTATATGGTTTATGTTCTTTTTTTCCAGCGATAACTTGGAACTTTATGTTTGCCCAATTCCTCAAAGTCCAAGATGAGGATCTTGAAGATGAAGTCCAAGAGCGATCCAAGTGCCGAAGGCAACGCCGAAGCCGCGGTTCAGCCGCCGAGGCGACGGAACGAGAGGACGTGCTGCAGATCGAACTCCTGGGCTTGGATGGAGCAAGCTTGGTGATCCTGGATGTTCTCAACCAACACCGCGGAGTGAAAGGGTGGTGACCATGGACGCCCCTTTTTCTATGTATTTTCGATCCAATCACCACCCCTTTCGCGGTGCTGGAAGAATAGACTTTTCTTTTCCCGCAGAATTTGGCTTGAACCGTTTTTGGGTTCCCAGCAACTTGATATTTGGCAAGCTCTGATTACTTCACCATATAGATGATACGCATGTACAGTAAGTCAAAAATTCAACCCTGCGTTCTTCTCACCTGTGGCCCCCCCAAAGGCGCGGAGCAACCGGCAACCCACCCGTTGTTTCGGCCCAACAACCGGGTTCGGCACATGGCCGGTTTGGACCCCCTTTCGTCTTCGTCTTCCTTCGTTGCCGGGACCAACGACCCGGTCGTCGGATCGACCGAGCTGGAGCGGGTCGTCGGTCGGAGTGAGGACGGTGGCGGGCCAACCAGGGTGGTTTTGGCTTGAGGAAGTCATGCCTTGGTTGGCATTGGTTGGCATTGGTCCTTAGATAACGGCGATGGTCTGACTCGGTGTTCCCTAGGATGGACAGTGATTGACTTCGCAGAATGATTGACTTCGAAATGGACTTCGGATGGGTATATGCACTCTGCTGAATGCATCTCATGGAAGTGGATGGCATGGATGAACATGGGGGGTTCCACTTCATGTGAGCGAGTCCTTGTGTAATCCCTTCCTCCAACCGTGTGATTTCGATGATTTCGTGGTGAACTCTTCCCGCCTCAAGATCCCTCCGAGGTTGAACATAAAGCATTCAGGATTCTTAGAATTCGGGGGAGAATTCTCCACGGTTTTTTGTCCTTATACTGCAGGTGGTGGGTGGCCTCTGCCACCCAGCACCGTGGCATCAAGGTGTTGCAGGTGCCCCAGTCCTTCACTGGCAACGAACTCCGGGATCAGATCATCCAGCGCTTGACGTCGAAAGCTGGCACACAGATCTCGTTGCAGAGACTCTGATGAGACGGGTGGATGGTTGGAAGGAAAGGTGTTTATGCGTATAGTAGGGGTGTAACAGATGGAGTTGCTTTGAGGAGATGTGGGTGTTGGGTGGAAGATTGGAATGTCTCAGGTGATGATAGTAGTGAACTATTTGGCCGTTTCTTGAAGTCCAATCTTTGTTCCTCAAGAAACAAAAGCTTGCCTAAAGTGCGACAACGACCCCGGTGAAGGTGAAAAAGCTCATGCAATAAAACATGTGGCCAAGCAAAACTTGGTAGGTTGGAGGCCATCGCAAGTAGGTAGGAGGCCATCGCGCCATCGCTTCTAGGTTGGTGGCCATCGCTAGTAGGTTGGAGGCCATTGCTAGTAGGTTCAATAAAGTCTGGCAAGTGGAGAATATCGTTCCCGTCAAGCCCTTTGGGGTCAAGGTGCATGAATACCTATGAAATCATATGAATACTATCAGTTTAACAGGCGCACTCATGGGTCCTTGGTTTGGAGGACAGTCATCTCCCAAACTATGACTCATTTTTCTGGCCTTCCCTTCGACCATGAACAGACAGGTTGACGTGGTTCAGTCGTCTCAAATCCTTGATTAACAGTTTCTTTGGTCAAAGCCGTGTTCTTCGGATTCCTCGGGACCATCCAAGGATCGGATCCGAGATGCTGTCGATGACGAAGAGCTTGGAAGAGCAAAGGGAGATCTTTGGTCGCCCGAAGCATAGGTCCAGCTGTGTAGCAGGGGAGATGTTCAAGGCCCAACGACCCAGACTGGAAGGAAGGGTTTACTCGACCAGTCTACCCAGCCAGGGTCAGGAGACCTCCCTCTAAATACACACCTAAGAGGATCGCAGAACGGCTGCCGGTGACGGTCAGCTGAGTGGCTCGGGTGCGGTCAGCTGGTCAGCTTGAGGGGATGTGTCCTGACAGGTTCTCAATTGCCTTGTGTGTGTCATGACCTGTAACAGTCAATCAAAGATTATCACTATTTTTGAGAAAGGCCTTTACTAACCATCATCATCCACTGTTACAGGGAATGGGATACACCCAACAATTGCCAATAAAGTCAGTTTCGCCATGCTCATTGAACACTCACCCTCTCCTTGGTGTAGCCCTAATTAGTTGGTTGGCTAACCCTTGGCAGAGAGCTTGTCTGTAGCTTGGTGCAAGCCCCCTGACTCTGCATTGCCCTCCATGTCCCAAGACTGGCTGTTGACCCCGATTCCGCCAACCCACGTACGGGAACCGAGTCGCGCCCGTGGCGGCCACGCAACAGCTGTGGCCCCGGACTTTGGACGCCCCCCAACGACATGAATTCCAACGTTCCGTCGCCTGACAAGATCGAAGGGGAACGCCCTGCCGTATTGTGACAGGCGAGACGATGTACGGCACATCACCACATCATCCTAGGGTTCGTGGCCTATACGAGTGAATCGCCTACAAAAACCGAAGAACACGATAGAACACGTGGCAGGATTTCACACGACATTTCACCAGGTTCCTGCACCCCATTGGTGAAAAGGTCTTGGAAGGCCACGAATGGAGATCTGTCGATTCGATGTGTCATCGATCGTGTTGGTTCCGTCACGTGACATTCCGCCGCGACGAGACGCTGAGGCGATAGATGTCGCGTGAGCTATGTCTATGTACCCATGAATATGCTGGATGCCTGGACCTGTCTCACGGTCGATTCTCCCGAGATCGCTGTTTCGGAGCACATGGGGCGGCACGCCAGCGCCTCCATCGAGGGGATGACGTCCATCGAAGGGATCAACGGTCTACAGCAGCTGAGGCAAGGAAGACCGTGGGCAACCAAAGCCGGTGGACGGATTGGACGGATTGAATGGAAGACAAATGCCATGGAATCCAACAGTTCTGACGTTTTGACTTTTGACCGAAGAGGAAGAGGAGTTGTTGGTCCTGGTTCTGCATCGGATATTTTTTAGATATCAACCCCAAGTCTGCATTTAGGCGTAGCCGTGGCATGATCTATAGCTCGTTGGCTCTATCGTGCTGCCAGCCTCTGTTCGTTCGGCATTCTAGGATTCTATGGGTTTTGGTTCACTAGAACTATACAAACCTGGACCATCCTCTGGGTGTCCTGTCGATCCCAGATAGCAATGTAGGGTAGGCCAGGACACCCAGATGGTCGGATGGTCCTGGAACATGAACAAAAACATGTGGCACCGGAGTCCTTTCGAACGGGATCTGACCAGCGAGCGATCGCAACGCCGTGTGTTTGTTTCCGCCGCGGCGAGTGGGGACCACCGGCGTCTTCCCAGGCAGCTGCCGAAGAGTTTGGTGAGCTTGGTCATCGGCCATGATTTCAATGAGAGCTCCTTGGCTCCGCGAAAAACGCCTCTTATGTCACAGCACTTTTGCTGCAGCATGGAGAGCCATGCTTCGTGTTTTTTCCAGAAGACTCGGGGTCTCAACAAGGGACGGAGAGACGTTGATTTTTTGAGTGGTGGATGTAGGGATGTAGTGTTAGTGATACTTTGCAGCATCCAATTTCCATATATTTGATGGCTGTCACCCGGGTCATTTGGGACACTGGTTGATTTGGTCCTCGATTCACGGAGCAAATCCACTCGTGCCTTGGACGGGACCCCTCCAGACCCCATCCACGCAACCGTTCAGCGGATCCACGACTCGGTGCACTGCGGTCAAATCGGGTGGATGTGGATTCTCCCGGTGCCGGAGAATCTCCCGGCACCAGTGGAACTGGCGGAAGGTATCGCTTTTTGTCCCAGTTCCCAAGAGCTGTTTCCTCGACCCGAAGGTATCGCTCGCATGGCGGGTTGATCGATGGGAGAGTGGTTTTTCTCCAGGTTTGGAAGCTGAGCAAATGCCCAGCTCTTTGGAGTCCTTAACCCTTGGCTTTAGTTTCAATCAGAGCCTGGAGCGAGTGGCTTGGCCACGATGTCTGACGCTTGTAGTTGGAGAACAGCAGAATTCTCGTGTTTTTTCTTTTTTTGTTCTTTGAGTTTGTCTTAGGGATGCAGAGGTCAATACAAAGAGGTTCCTCATATCAGGTTGTCTTCCTTTTTGCATCAGATAATACCATTGGACCAGCGTAACTTTTTGTCAATCGATTCGTAAAACTATTTCGGTTTTACCAGCTATCCTCCTACACGACATGGAAGCGGACAACCCCCATTTTCCACTATGTGTTTGTTGGAGGGAGGGTACTTTGTCTTTCTGCATTGGTTGTTTAGTCAATCTCTTGGACATCTCGGACCGACAAGTCCTCAGTCCTCACATGAGTCCTCAGGAAGACTTTGAACTTTGGCTACAACTTCAACCAAAGTTTGGATCGAGTGCATTTACCGATGTTGGAACATTTGACCTTTGGCTTTTCCTTCAACCAGCCCTTGCTGCATGTGACCTTCCCGAAGAGCTTGAAGAGTATCACCTTTGGTGTGCGTTTTAATCAGTGCTTGAAGAATGTCATGCTGCCGGGCTCCTTAGAACACCTGACGTTTGGTCATTATTTTGACAGCGATGTGGGTGACATACATCTTCTGCACGGCTTGAAGAGCTTGACCTTTGGCGATAAGTTCAATCACAGTTTTACGTCGACGCAGTTTCCCAACTTGGAAGCTCTCAGGTTCGGCTGTTGCTTCGACCAGCCGCTCAGTGAGTTACCTGCGAATTTGAAGAACTTGACCTTGGGAAACGACTACTACACTCACTTGGAGCATGGGAGTTTGCCCCAGAATTTGCAAAGCCTCACTTTCGAGGAGGTGGGACATCGCCGTTGGAAGAAAGTGCACAGCGGCTCCATCTGCCATTTTTCGGATCGGAGATTCACGTGGCCAGAGAAGCTCCAAGCTTTGACACTGGCCAGTAAGTGCTACAAGCAGTTCTCCTCTATGCATTTTCCTCAGCTGCAAAGTCTTACGCTTGGTGGAGATTTCAATGAGAGTTTGGGGACCAACTTGCCTCACGGCCTTTTGAGTTTGACTCTGGGGGATAGGTATGACATGAGTTTGGAGGGTGTGACTTTGCCCAGCGCTTTGCAACACCTGACCTTTGGTGAGCAGTTCAATCAGACTTTGGAACCAATCTCTTTGCCAGAGACGTTAGTGACCTTGACCTTCGGCCGTGAGTTTAACCAAAGTTTGGATCAGGTGAGGTTGCCTCAGAGTTTGGAAGGAATGACTTTTGGCGATCACTTCAACCGATGTGTCGATGACATCACATGGCCCTGTCATTTGCAGGAGTTGATTTTTGGGAAAAGCTTTGATCATGAGTTGCACCTGACATTTCCCTCAAAGCTCAGAAGGTTGACCTTCGGATATTTCTTCAACAGCTCATTGGAAGGAATCGTTTGGCCCATGAGCTTGAAGAGCCTGACCTTTGGGGAAGTTTTCATCAACCCTTGGCACAGATAGTGCTACCTCCAAGCCTGAAGTCTTTGATTTTGGGGCGAGACTTTAATGAAGCCTTTCTTCAAGGCATGCCTTTGCCTGAAGAGCTCCAGGAGTTGACCTTCGGGGAAAAGTTCCAGCAGCCCTTGACAGGATTCTCTTTGCCCAGCAACTTGCGCAGCTTGACTTTTGGACCGGACTACAACCAGAGCTTGGAAGGGGTGATCTTCCCCAACAGCATCTTGGAACAGACGAACAGACATGACATCTCATGACTTTCAGGCGTCCAAAAGCAGTTGCTTGTGAAACGCACGGCCCCTCTTGTGTCAGGATGACGTCCGTGTTTTTGTCACCGACCGTCTCACAGTGCAGATCCCTATCTACTGCCACAACAGCTTGCCGCTCCGAAGGGACCGAAACAGCACGTCCCTGGTAATACTTCGTTCTGAAGCACCCCATCCTTTTCACATAAACACACACACTTGAGAAAGAGCTTGGAAGAGCACAATTCTGGGTGGTCCCAAGAGTGCATTGACACTTTAGAAGTATATATATATATACATAGTTATTGCATTTTCCCGATGAGGGCAGGTCGACCTGAGACCTGGAAACAAAGCGTGCACATGGCTGAACACAGGAAACTTGTTTCTGCATCATTCAATTGAACACTGTTGGTCCTCTGCGACTCAAATGCGCTCAAGAGCGACATAAAGCAGGTACAAGATATTGCGTCCAGTATCTCATCCAACCGAACACCAAAGCTTTGTTAGCATGGCTAGGTGAACGGTCGCTGTGCCCCCTTTCGACTTCTAAGCAGTGCCCCTGGGTTTGACACACTCTGACATTGGTTTGCTGTTAACTCAATTCCCAAGTTGAGAAGGAAGGTGATGGAACAGCAAGGCGAATGAGTCAGGTCACTTGAAGTGTTGAAAAAATGTTTCCCTCGCACGGCTGACTGTGACTCTCAGGCGGCTGAAAAATGCGGTGGGAAAACCTGTTTGGGGGAAGGAAAACATGAACCACCATGAATCAAATCAAAGGAGTGGACAGCGTGGTCAAAAGTTCATTGAGCAGGTACGTCCAGAAAGCGTCCTTTCTGGATTTCACGACTGGACTATCACTGTCTTCGTTGGGCAGTGAGTGATAGCGGTCCACTGCCCCCTGCTTATCAAGTTGAGAAATGACAGGTAGCACCCTTTGGAACAGGGGTTGACACACACACGGTGCCGCTTGGCGGCGCGTGCGTGGAAAGCCTGAATAGATACCTAAAAAGCCTTAGAAACAAAAGAAAGAAACACAGAAAGAGCAGCGCTAAGAGGGCAAGGGAGAAAGATAGGCGTAGAAAAAAAAGAAAAATGAATACTTAGCCCTTGACTGGGGTAGGGAAACGAGCCTCAAGAACAACCCAAAAAGCCTGAGAGAAAGCCCAACAAACGACAAAAAGCGCAAGAAGGAAAGGGGGGGGCAGGGAGGGGGTGTATGTCCATGTGTGTGTGTACGTGTGTGTGTCTGAATACTTAGCACTCTAGGGTTACTGACTACTTAGCAGAAACGAATTACAGTGCAATAGTTAGGGAGCGGGACTTTAGTCTTAAACCGCCCGGGTAGAGTAGACTAGAAAGGGACAACAGAGGGAAAGGCACCGACGCACAAGTGTGTCGAGTACCATTTCCCTGTGTTACCCTAATTAGGTAGGGAGTAGAACACGGTGGGGGGGTTGGGAAACCTGCCTCAAGTGGGGTGAATTCCGTTTTTAAGCCCGGCGGCTGTCATATCCGTAAAAGCCCGGCGGCTCTAAAGGCAGAGAACTCAGGGTTGTTGAGAACGTTCACGTGGATTCTGGTAGGTGAGATTTCCGGAAAGAAAGCAGTTACACGATTTCCGGAATGATGACAGCGCCTCCGTGTGGAGGATCACACCCAGCACCCAAGTGGGACGGCTGAGCGATTCACACTCTGACATTGGTTTGCTGTTGGCTCAATTCCCAAGTTGAGAAGGAAGGTGATGGAACAGCAAGGCGAATGAGTCAGGTCACTTGAAGTGTTGAAAAAATGTTTCCCTCGCACGGCTGACTGTGACTCTCAGGCGGCTGAAAAATGCGGTGGGAAAACCTGTTTGGGGGAAGGAAAACATGAACCACCATGAATCAAATCAAAGGAGTGGACAGCGTGGTCAAAAGTTCATTGAGCAGGTACGTCCAGAAAGCGTCCTTTCTGGATTTCACAACCGGACTATCACTGTCTTCGTTGGGCAGTGAGTGATAGCGGTCCACTGCCCCCTGCTTATCAAGTTGAGAAATGACAGGTAGCACCCTTTGGAACAGGGGTTGACACACACACACACCCACACACGAACCGCCCGTCCCAGCGTCGTAAAGCCTTTTTCACACGGGACGACTTCGTATTGCGACGACTTCGTGTTTCACCACAAGACCATGAGGTGAGGTTGACGACTGGTTTCCCAAAACAGCCCTCCTTTTCTTTGAGGAGCCGGTATCGACCAGATCCCGAACGAACGGAATCGGCCTATCCGGTGGCCACTGAACACAACCTACCCAGGATCCAAGTGCATCGCCTGTAAAGCCCTTTTGTGGGGATTGGTTTCCCCATGAAACAAAGCCAAACAAGGTTCGAAAGGTCAACCTTGACCAGTGAAACCGAGGGAGTCAGTACATCTACTGTCTACTGTAGTGTTTAACCTGTGTAGTGGCTGGGCTCTTTCTAAGGCCTCCAATGTCTCAGATTGGGCACTCTCTTCTCCTGGCCCTTGACCGACGCGGCTCTTTCATGGACCACTTTACAGCGATTGGAGTGCCAGGGTTTGGTCTTAAGCTCCGGTCCGAAGTGAGAGAAGCGGATGAGATCCATGGCAGGCTACTGACCTAGCTGCGCGCCGGAGGCTACTGGTCATGGGCAGATCTGAGACGAGAAGGCTTTTCGGAGCCTCGTGCATCTGGATCAGTCGTCGGATCTGTTCCAGTCGGATCTGTTTCCCAATTCTGGGACCATTTGGAACCTCTGAGTGGAGTGTTTTCGCTGTTGAGTTGGACGTGGGTGGCGTGGAAGCCC
This sequence comes from Durusdinium trenchii, assembly GCA_963970005.1. Taxonomy (NCBI): domain Eukaryota; class Dinophyceae; order Suessiales; family Symbiodiniaceae; genus Durusdinium; species Durusdinium trenchii. The sequence goes on from CAXAMN010021362.1 coordinate 1,360,957, forward strand.
TCAGCTGGGATGCTGTGCCGATGACGAGTTGCTCCTTGGGCGCCCAAAGGGCGGAGGACTTTGGATCACACATGGGGAGATGAAAGATGCGCCACCGGCGATTGGCAGGTCGATCTATGAGAGCTGAGATGTATACATAGCGGAAGCATGCCTGATTGGTCTTTAATCGCTCTACTTGCTGTTCGAAAGAGTTGCAATCCGGTGTTTTTGCGACCAAACTTTCCCTGGTCGGCACTGTAGCACTTCTTTACCCGGAGACCAAGAAGACGAAGACGCAGCAAACACATTGCCACCGAAAAGAAACAGCGATTTGGACGGTTGGTCGCTTCAAAGCTGTCTGGGCATCTTCGAGTGCTGATTCGAACTCGCCCGGGCCATTTTGTTGCAGTACGAACTCTGCCGGCGGGTGATGTGGTGCCAGACGTCCAAGGTTCAGAACGACCCACCGAAACAGGCAGGCCACCTCTCTCAGCTCAGGCCACGTCACACGCAGCTGCTGCACTCTGCTTGCTGTCACGTGGCGGAGATGAGAGATGAAGCCCAGCCGGGCGAGCTTTGAGCGTGTGGGTGGCTGTGGTTGTACTCCCTCATTTGTGTTCTACAAAGAACTTGCTGAGTCGAACAAATTGTTTCGAATTGAGTCGAAAAGAAGCTGAGGACGGTGAGGATGAACGCATCCAACTTTTGGGCCCCTTCTTCTACTTCTTCTAGGTTGGAGGCCATCGCTAGTAGCTTGGAGGCCATCGCTAGTAGCTTGGAGGCCATCGCTAGTAGGTCGCTTAAAGTCTTCTTCTTCTTCTTTTTCTTCTTCTAGGTTGGAGGCCGTCGCTAGTAGCT
>CAXAMN010021362.1:1361803-1390153 GCA_963970005.1 Durusdinium trenchii
TCTTCTTCTTCTTCTTCTTTCTTCTTCTTCTAGGTTGGAGGCCATCGCTAGTAGCTTGGAGGCCATCCCCAGTAGGTCGCTTAAAGTCTTCTTCTTTTTCTTCTTCTAGGTTGGAGGCCATCGCTAGTAGCTTGGAGGCCATCGCTCTTGCGTTGGAGGTCATCACAATCAGGTTCCTTAAAGTATCCTCCTCCTCCTCCTTCTTCTTCTTCACCTCTCAACAGAGGGCAAGGTCCAGTATGGTGATGACTGCTCTTCTGGGAGTTCTGGTTTGTATCTAACATGGAGCAAACGTCTAGGGTTAATAATTAGATCGGAATCGGATTGGAAGAATGTGCCACAAAACAACATTTGAATACATTTGACATGTCAACATCCAAAGCAAGATTGTTTTGCCGGATCCATTTTCATGGGCTTCTGACTTGTATAAGTTGTTTGGAATCTGGTTTGAATCTGAATCTCCCCCAAGCACTCGATGTGCGGATGCTTGACCTACCCCTCAAACCACCTCAGTGTAGGTAAACATGCCAGTCCTTTGACAGTCCTGCATTATCATGGTGTGCTGCGATGTTTTGGGTGGCTCCAGGTCAGAAAGCTTATGTAGCAGCATCCTACTCGACTCAAAAACAGAAAAAGGACCCAAAAACCATCTGCCAAGGGATAAGCCCTGCTGGGCGGCCACCGAACACTCACCGGTCTCGCTTGTGAGACCAGACCGGCTTTGGGCGGCCGACCGGCTCTCATTCTCGGCGGAAGACAGCCGAACACAGCATGCAGCTTGCTGTGTAGTGCCTCCACCATGGTATGAACATGAGGCGTGCTGGAGGACTGGAGGGCGAGGGCCACGAGGGCGAGGACGAGGCACAGCAAGCTTGCAATATTGATTGAAAATAGGTATGTTGCTTGCTGGCTGGTTGGCTTGCTTGCTTCAGCCCTTACAAAACTCATACCAGTCTGATACACTCCCGCAAAAATCATCATGGGCCAACGCCTTGGACGTGGATGGCAGCCCCGAAAATTCGGAGGACAGTGAGAACCCAAATACCCATAAATAACCAAACAGGTGGTTTTCCATCCATGTAGCCATGATGAAGAACCCAAGGAGTGTGACACCTGGAGAACCCAACAAGTGTGAAGGCTCTTTGATTCTGTCATGTCGCTCCAGACCAGGTAGAATTGCTCCGTGGACAGGGCCCGCACCGCATGGTTTTGATGCCCGGTTTTTGGGTGCATTTATCATCATTTATCATATGTTTCCGGTAGAACTGGGTGAATGCCCAGAGTTTTTCTATTTCTTCCCAAGAGAGCCAGCTGTTTTGTGAGGGACCTCCGCAGGCGAGGTAAGCACTTCTGTCCTGATCCAGCAGGTCTACCCAGTGAATTGTAGTTTTCCAATTGCCGCATGGTCTGAGGTCCCACACCCAAGCCAAAAGCGCTCAAGTCATCATCATCATCATCATCATCATCATCATCATTCTTTCTTTCTCAACGCTCACCGTGCGGTGATTGCGTGGACCCTTGGCATCTTTCAGCCGGTCCGCCAGTCCCGGAGGACCTTCAACCAAACGAGTGTCCAGCAGCGTTGCCAGTGTCGTCGACTGGGCTTGATGTTGCTACATGGACCTCAAAATCTAATGAAGGCAGAAAACTGCCTAAGACAGGCGCAGGAATGAATTTCCCGCTCATCTTCCGCCGACCTCTGGTAGGGTTGGCAGGCGTACCATCTCGTGGCCGGCTCAGCTGCAAGGAAGCGCTCAGCACAGATCTCCTCCTGGGGTTCCTCCTGTGACCGCAGGTCCATGTGGAGAGAGGCCATGTGATCGTTCAGATTCGCCGGCCAAGTCTGGCAAAGAAAACAAATCTTGACCAGCCGATGGCAGGGTTCTGGGTGGTCAATCGGAAACTTGGTGTCCAAGCGATCCTGTGCCTGCAGCCATTCTGAGAACCAGGGGTCACCGACATGTTGGTCAGTCGTAACGTTCTGGATCTGCTGTCCCGTGATGAGAATCAGAGCCTCATCAGCCGGAGGTGTCGCAAGTTCCGCACCTCCATGGGGCAAGCATTTAAGCCACGGCATGCAACCGTTCTCCAGAAGCACTGGAGGCAGCACCTTGAAGGGCTTGGGGTCGTCGGAGACGTAGTTTGCCCACCAATTGCCACCGTGCAAAAACACAGAAACATTGTGACCCAATTGATAGTCAGAACCTAAGTAAAAAGCCAAGGCACAGACCTCATACGGTATGTTGTCCAGGTCCAGGTTGGGTCCAATGAAGAAGGGCATCCAAACCTTAGAGCTCCAGAGAACACGGGTGCGACCATTCTGACCAAAAGAGCTAAAGCAGTCCAACTGGATGCAAGAGGGGTCTGCAGAACTGACCATAGCATGAAGGCCGAAACTGGCCTCGCTCCAACTCAGGAGAGTTGCGTGCAAGTCTGCGGATCCAGCTTGTTTCCTGATGCCACTTTGCGAGCACACGTTAAGGTGCAATGGGCAGCTGTGGTCATTTTGGTCAACGACCTTCACAATGCCATCCTGTTTGGAAGTGCAGGACATGTAGAGTCTAACATGTAAGATGCAACCCTTCTTCACTGCTCTCCAGCTGATCCGCTCCTGAGGACTGAAGTAGCGTCTCACAATTGTGAGAACTCCACCGGCCCAGCCATTGGAGCCGCTGTGAATGTAGGCGAACAGCTTACCCGTGTTCCAGGTCATGCCATGCAGTTGAGCCCTCATGTGAGCACTAAGAGAGGATTTCTTCTTGGAAAATGGTTGTACATCATGGCGGTCATGTTGGGGTCCAAGGCCACTGTGCTTTGCCCAATGAAATAAGGGCTTCGGTGTTATTTTGTGGGCTTCACTGATACCCGTGGCGGCATCAGAACCCTCGGGCCACCAGGGAGTTGCATGTAGGTGGAGCGTGCTCTCGAAAGCCATAATGTAGAGAACCTTAGCTTCAAAGAGGAGCACAAGTGGTGATAATCTCTCCCTGGCCGGGGACTTGGGACCCCGGTGAGCTAGCAAGCTTTTGCTGAGACCTTGGGAGGACCAGCTTGGAGACCATGATCGATGCCTCAGAGGAGTAGAGCTAGGCTGGTAGTACTCAAAGCGGAGAAAGAAGGTGCCCAAGGTCACAAGAACAAAGGGCTCAGAGAACCAGTAGTGCAAGAGCGAGGGCAGCGAGATCAGGTCCGTCAAGAAGGCGACGGTGTCCATGCTTGCTTGGGGGAACCGCACTCTTGAAAGCTCATGGCCCCTATCATCATCATCATCATCATCATCCCAAATCACCTGAACACACATGCGATACTTGGAGTGTTTGGGACTCCACAACTCAACTCATTCCTTCCATCTTCCACCTCTTTTCCTCCCTCGAACGACCTCGCGACCGAACTCGACCTCCGAACTCCGCTCGTGTCAGGTCCCTCCGTAGCGCTCGCTCCGGAGGCGAACGCGGGTGGGGCGGACCGGAGTTGGCGGACCGAAAGGCCGGTTGCGGAATTCGGACTCCTTGTGTTTCATGGGTCTCAGGCGAATCCGGATATCATGGTATCATGTATCATGATGTACTTGTCTCATCGAGTGCGGATCATGGGTCTCATGCGGTATGATGTATATTGATGTATCACTTTTTGACCCTCGCCAGCTTTTTGCGAGGGTCCAGAATTTGGGCGTCACCTCGCGACAAAACCGCCGAGACCAAGAAAGAGGATTTGTTTGGGGCTCCCCAACATGAAACCGGCTGCCACGCCGCAAGAGAGATAAACATCCACCTCACCACCTAGTTCGAGACATGATTCTTTAGTGTGGGTATGCGAGTTCAAGAGATGATCCCCTCCTCAAAAGACTACGCCTCAACTACTCCTCAAAAGACTATACACCTCAAACGACCCAAAACACCTCTCATCAGCTCCCTCCTTCAAAAGACCTCAAAACCGCTCCCTCCGAAGCTCTTTCGGCTTTCGATGTAAGCCCATCGACGCGGTCTCAGGGCGAGCCTCACCGAGCGTGTGGTGCTCAGCGAGTCGATTCCACAAGATGCAGTGGGGGCCCGAGAAGAAGTACCCGTGGCCGATGGATTCGAACGTCGATGGATTCGTGGCGTTTTTTTTTTGGTGTTTTTTTTCTGGGGGGGGTTTATTGGTTTGCGTGTGGGGCATGCAAGCTGCTGGGTGGTGCGTGTGAATGCATGTGAGGTGTGAGTTCTTTGACGTCTTAGTCTATTCGTGGATTTGGTTGAATGAGAGTGTTGTTGCCTTTCTACAGAACACCCGGAGGTTCTTTGATCATCTCAAATACATTTCACATCGACATCGAGACAGGAAAGGATTTCATGATTTCTCAGGAGAAAGTGATTGTTTCGCCAGGTCGTTGGAGGCCATCGCTAGTAGGTTGGAGGCCATCGCTACTAGGTTGCTTAAAGTTCTTCTTCGTCCAGGTCCATCAAATCGTTGAAGTTGCCCGGGCTTCGAACTGGGACTTGACGCTGATGATGGAACACGATATTCGCCGGTGGTTGTCTGTATAGATTTGGTCTTCGTGTGATTCTTGGGGATTTGAGCCATCACATCATGACATCCAACTGCGAAAAAAAAAAGAAGCAAATCTATCAGCACAGTGCAGTCTCAGAAGCGGTTCATGGTAGCCCAGCTGAGACCCCTATGGCTGCAGCTGTTCACGTTCATGGTGGTATTATATATATATATATATGATCGGTTGATGGATGGTTTTGATCATGGTAGCCCAGCTGTTCACTGGATGTTTCCTTTCGCGTTTGTCATGCCCGGTGAGCTGGACCCACGCATGACATCGCCGGACCGGTCTTAGCAGGGCGAAAGACCGAAAAAATCACTGTCGGCCTGTGTCAACGGAGGTTCGCGTTGATGCGCATCAAACACGGAGTAAGCGTAAAAAAGACCTGTTTGATGGGTTTGTTGTTTCTCTTTGTTCTGATGATGTTACCAACTATATCACATAAACATCAGTGATGATCATTGATCGCATTCACAGATGTAAGACAGTCCCGCTCACTTGCCTGGGGGACTGGTCCCCAGCATAGAGAGCTTCAATTCAACGTAGTTCAAAGGCCCATGCGGCCCATGCCATCATACTTTCTTAGAGTTTGACCATGCTGCAACCCATGTTGCCGCTACAGCTGCTGTGATAGCTGCCGTGGCAGCGGAGGCAGGCTTCTTTTCATGTGCTTTGCCGCATGTGGCAGCCTTGATCTGTGAATCAGTCGTCAGCACAGAGGAAGCACCACCGAGTTGATGGCTTATTTGGCCTGCAAGGCGGATACTCAGCAAAGGCCTAGGCAAAATTGACCGTCATCCGCTTGTTTTGATGATTCAGCATCGCACACGAAAGGTCATGAGATGCAGAAAGGAGCTTACGGAGGCAGGTTGTCCGCAACCCGAACACGTCCCCAAACCAACGCAGCTCGTAAACCTTTCCAACAAGCATTCCCTCAGTTGGGAGCGTGAAATGAATGCACCCCCAAAGTTTTAGACCTGTCTCAGGGAATTCCCGCCTTTGCTGGAGTACCTGACAACAAGTTCGGACTAGATGAGTCTTCACGCCTTCACGCCAGCACAAGAGTGAAAGAAAACACGTCGAGTGCGAGCGTCCGTTCGACACCAGCAGCCGGTACCGGCGACACGACAGAACATACGTGGCGTTGAACCGGATCGATCCAATGGCGTCACCATTGGCTGCGTCACCGGCTGCCACAGTTTTTGTTTGCCCCATGTGGCATGGGATCAAGGATGTGGTTCTAAACTCCCCGCTTTCAGACGAACATGGACACTGAGGAGCCGGCTCTTGCCGTTGGCCGTTTTTAAATAGACTAAAACCATCTTTTGGGAGGCCGTTCTTTCAGGGTTCTTATGTGTTTTTATATATTTCTTTTTGAAAGACAGCACGGGGATGCTTTGCCTCATGCCACCAGGCCAGTCCTCCACCCCGGACACACCGACATCGGTGGTCGGGGGACCCCAGGGGGCGTCTGGGGGAGAACCTCCGAGCGGCGCAGGGCGGCTTCTTGGGCGGCGCAGGGCGGTTGGGAGGAAGCGGTGGAGTTGGATTTGTCCCGGTTCCTAGGTGAATTCCTTTGCAAAGGACATCGGTTCACTAGGGTTCCATACTCACAGGGTGTCCCTCATAGTGTTCTTCACACTGGGACATCGGTTCACCCTGTGTTTTTTTCAGTTCCTGGAGCAGATGATGGAAGAGTCGTTCAGCAGAAGAGTTGCATCGAGACTCCAAAAAAGGGGCTGTGCTGTTTAAATAGCAAAAGAAACCGGAGCCAAGACATGATTATAATGTCGCCGTGAGAATATATTTCAGATTAAGATCAACAGATCGCTGTGATGGAGGAGTTGAATGAGGTTTCCTTCCTCTTTGCTCTCTCGTTTTCTGTAGATCTTTTCCTCCTTCATTTGGACCATTTTTTCTTCCTTCCCAACATGGAATTTTGTAGACGCATCGAGAAAGCAACTGCCTCGCGCTCTGGCTCTCCTCGCTCTCGTTCGGCCGTCCAGGTCGTCTGGGGCTTCCGCGAGGCGTGACGACCGGTACGACCGACCGATTCGAAAACGGTGGAAGTCGGTGGAAGGTCGGTGGATCACCTTGTAAAACAAAGCGCCATATGTTCTTTTGGATCATCTCTCATAACTTCTTTGTATAGACTATTCTACAGTAACCACAGTACACGTACAGCTGCCGTTTCACCGGTCCCGGCGAAACAACTTCTTCGGACAAAGCACGCCGTGATCAGAAAGCGGGGCTTCGCTCCTTGGTCGGCACGTCAGTCCGAAGAGGTTGGCCAGATCACGAAGAAACGAGTCGAAGACGCAGATGTTCTGCTTGTGACAGACGTCGTGCGTCGTGCGTCGACAGTCTTAAGGTGTTCAACGTCTTGTTCTGCTTCGGGCTCGTGAAGATCATGGGTTCTGCCAAGCGTCACCTGCCGAATAAATACGTTGCTTGGTGCTACCAAGCAACCTAGGAGGTAAGTTGACCATTTCTCGGGGCGTCAACCAGGGTCCCCCGATTTTGCAAGAGCTCGATTCAGAACATCCATACAGGCCGATTCACATCGAATGCGCAACATTAAGCCAACCACCATGAAGTCACTCCTGTCACACCGGTCCAGGCTTTTTAGTCGCCGACGCGTGGCGTGGCGAACTGCGGGGGTGGGAGTAGCGAACTCCGTCAGGATGCCTTGCAGTTGCAGGGCTCCAAAGCCATCGCATGGAACGTCTTGGCCTTGGCACAGCCACCGCAGCTCGGTGAGGTCCGTGACGTGGAACGTTGACGCATGTTTGACCCCGCTTTCAGAGTTTTTAGGATTGGCCCCATTGATTTCATGGCCTGAATCTCGAAGTAAGAAGTGTTTTACACATGATTTTCATTGATTTTCCTACAAAAAAACAACTCTTTTCATGGTCTTGAAGGCGAACGGGAGATGAGGATGACCTACTGAAGCTTCACTCTAAGCCGTTAGATACTCAGCTCCCCCAATGCGATCGAAGCCGTTTTTCCTCTTCACTGGACCCCAAGAAGCGAGAACAGCTGTCGACGTAGACGTATGTGGACGCCACCCGATGGACGACGTTTGCTTCCCCCCACCCGGACGCATGTTTGATGCCAGGTCAGCATATTTGACTTGATGTGAAGATCTGTCCTGGTGGAAACCTTCTGGACAAACCAGACTAGCCTCCACTTTTCGCGAGACTCATGACAGCGTTGCGTGGCGCCCACCCAGCGTTTTGAGTGACATAGAACTTCAAGGACTTGGTTCACAGGATGAAACTGTGGGATGATGGTGCTTCAAAGATGCGATTGGGTCTACTGCGAAGATCGTTTATGAGGTGATGTCTATCGCGAGGCTCTTTGAAGAAGATACTCTCCTTCGCTGGGTTTGATGCCCAGGATGTCTTTGAGAAGGGGGTCCATAATTGCATCACCGACATTGGACATTTGTGCCATCTACTCTCCTTTCAACCACCTTCAACCATGCTTGACCTGGCTGGCCTCATGGAACCATGTGATCCGAAACATCTGAACGGGGAGTCCTCGATATCGGCGAGCCCTCCCTTCATCGGTCCTCCCTTCCCACACCGCGCCACGCGCCACGCGCTCGGTCCGCCAGTGCTGCGACCCGGCGCGTTGCGCGTTGGCGATCGCAGGCGGCGGCGGTGCTCCACTGGAAGGTCCACCTGTGCTCGGCGAAGAGCCAAGCGACTCGACCGAACTGCGATTTCGGGGCGGATCGGATCGGCGATTTCGGGGCGGACGTCCACCGTAGTGTCCACCGTGACTTTTTGGAGATGAACCATGGGGTGGAAAGTAGGGTTTGAAAACCAGAGTTGTGGGGCGGAGAGTGGGTGGTAATGGTCATTCCTCCTGAGGTACCATGTAATTGTCAGCAGAGCGAAAATGGACGCCAGCCCCTCGTGTTCTCCCCTGTTGTGTTCCGCCCAGCATGTTAGACTGTTTGAGGAACTGCTGGATTTGAGAGGAGAGTGGAACATAGCTCGAAAGACCCCTGAGCATCCAGTTCCAAATGTTTGGTTCTTTCGATGCTTTTGTGCCTGCCCTTGTTCAGTGCCTGCCCTTGTTCAATTCTCAGTGCCCTCTCTGCATCGCGTTTTTTCATGATCAGGTCAGTGACTGGGCAGTGGGCGACCGAAACACATGGCACCATGGCGGGGACGAATGAGACGGTCAGTCACTGGGGACTGCTTGAGGGAGCAGCTGTTAGACAAGCAGATGATGATGATGATGATGATGATGATGACGCCGCTGCTGCTGCTGCTGGCGGAGGCGGAGGCGGAGGAGGAGGAAGAGGAGCTGGTTCATCATGGTGAGGAGGGCTGATACTGCAACCGCACGGCAGATTTCTTCGGGTCCCTTGTTTTACTTTCTGCAAAACAGAACAGAACTTGAGCCACGCAGTGGATCCGCAGGCATCAGTGGCTTCAGCAAGACCAAGTCGGAGTTTTTTCATGTTTTTTCTTTTTGAATAGAGAAGCCATTGGCCACAGATTTGCATACATGTTCATTCCCGGGTGCTTCCAACCGCATGCATGGAATGGGACGTTGTAAGGACCTTGAAAAAGCATGAAAAAAGCCGGCTCCAGTGTGTGGTCGAGTTTCTTAAAGACTGAGCCTCTAGACTCCAGGACTAGTGGATAACCTTCAGTCTTTTTGGGGGATTGGTTTCCCGCTTTCCCCACTCAAATTCAGGCAGAAAAGGTTTCCCGGTTTCTCCCACTCAAATTCAGGTAGATAAGGGTTAACCATTATGTTCCAGGGAAACATTGAAACTGATGGAATCAGAACATATCAGAACCATACTGAACTTTCGGGACGATTAGAGGAGTTTTCTTTGATCATCAATCACCAAGCATACTCAGAGACCCTACAAGCAACAGCTGACGAAACTTGCCCCAGAATGGCAACAGCAGATGAGGCGTAGCGTCCTTGCTGCATCACGCAATCCATCATCACCGACCTTGACGTTGCGTACTGGCATCCTGACATTGGAAGTCGAAGTGGCAAAAGGCGGCCCAGACGACCCAATTGAAAAGGACAGATGAAGTGGGATAGTGGGATAGGATTGATGGTCCGGTTCATTTGTTGTCTTTTCCTTTTTTTCACATGAGTCAGAAGCACAAGAACACGGTCACTGTTTCACCTAGAACATCCTGTTTGATATCCTTTGACCAATCTTGGTTTGGATTGTGGCCAGGGTGGGGTCCCTGTGTCGTGTCTAAAGAAGCATCATCAAGTGAAAACCGCTCGGCAGGCGCTTGGCTGCCAGTGAGTTGGAGCAGTGCAAAGATCGAGCTGCTGTGCTTAGGCTGAAAAGTTGGTAACGCAGATGATGTGAGTTGACATTCTGAACATCCGCAAGAACAAGTTGGAAAGAGCGCGCTCTTTTTTCGGTCTTCATCTTCAATCTTTCAACCATTTGGAGGTACCTGGGGCGTTCCGCAAAGACCATGGAAGATTATTTGTGAGTGAAGTCCATCAAGGAGAAACTTAAGATTGTAGTTTTTTGTGTATCTCCCTCTCCCTCGCTCTCTGTGTTGACATTTTGTTGTCATCAAGACTGCCCTCTTTATCCTGTTCTAAGCCAACACCAAGTAAATCCATCGAGCAGTGAACCCCGTTCTGAAAGTCGTTTTGCCCTATTGCCAATCCTTCCGACCGCGGGCTGAATGAAAATGGCGACTGCGGGCTACTTGGTAACCTTTCGGGATCACGATGAGTCCCTGGACGAAGGCGGCGACACCTGGGTGTCAGATTTCATGTACGTTTCAGCGTCCATGGAGTTTTTTCTTTTAGAACACAAACAACAATTCACATCAATTCACCACATCTTCTCCACACCAGGTGTTGTTGTTTCCTTTTGTTATGGCAGCCATAGGTGACGTGGTTCTCCTTGGATTTTCTCCATCACAGATGTTGAGTCCAGGACACCGGCAAATCTTCGCGGCCCATCCGAGGCATGTTGCGCGGCCCTTTAGCATTTGCGCAGCTCACAGGAGCCATTCCTGTTGCCGGTGGTTCGCTTCAAACAGCTGGGAGGTTTTGGACAGAGAGGCCCGTACAGTTTACAGGTTGATTTTCCATGATTTTCCAGTTGAAGGCGGTTTTTGGACATAACTCGACAGCCCAGGAGAAGACGTAGCAATCTAAGATCTACAGGTTGAGTCTCCAGTATCTTCAGGTATCCCAACCTTTATAGATACTGCAGATCCCAATCGATTGGTATCTAAGATTGGTATCTAAGATCCAGATTGCACTTGATTGGTGACTCGATTAGTATCTAAGATGTGCAGACCCCAATCGAGTCACAGCCTTCTATCCGAGGCTTCACATCTATCGATTCTATCCTCCGTTCGCCCGACGTTCGTGCGTTCCAAGAGCCTCCAACTCACTCCACCTCCGCCCAAACCGCGAGCCTGGCCACCCATTTTGGGTGTGGGTCATGGCACCTGGAGCTCACAAACTCTGGTATACGTTCACTTGGGCCGGTAATCTATTCTCTTCATCTTCGGTTGGGAAAAACTGTCCTCAGGTTTTTGACCCACAGCCATTTTGGGTGTGTTTCTTCAGGAGCCCAGACGCGGTGGAGCTCTGCAGCTGCCTCTGTCCCGAGGCCTATGCTGCTTGCCTGCGCCAAACGCGGGAGGAGCCAATCGTGGTCACCACGCCGGAGGAGTATGCTGAAGCGTGGCGAGGAGCGGCGCGTCTGGGTGCAGGGGCGCAGAGAGTGGGACGTCATCATCGACGACGTGAGGTGATCTTGATTCTTCGATTCCATAGGTCCTTTTCATGGTTTCAGAAGGACATGTTAGAACACTTGACGGTTGGTTTTGCTGCTGCTGGTGGTAAATGCATGCTTGGGCACCAGCTTCATTGTTGAGGATCCATAATAGAGCTCCCAAGACACCACGTGAACAAGAACTAAAAAAGGACATGTTTGTAGGAACTGCAATTCTCAAATGACACCTTTGTGACTCACATCTCCGGAAGTCTCGTTTCTCTACTGGCCGTGTTGGGCGGCCCATTTTTTTGCTGCGAGGCCTGGTGGAGGTGGAGGCCGCCGCCAGCGCGGTGGAGGAAGGCCTTGGGAGGCGCGGGGAGGAGCGTGCGTCTCCTCGGGGCTTCGGCCGGTCGGGTTGGAGTGGAAGGCAGTGGAGTGTCGGGTCGGGTCTGGGGAGAGGAATGAAGAAAAGACGAGGTCACACGGGGTCGGATCTCGAAGTGAAGTGATGGGATCTTTGAAGATCAGCTGGAGATGGTTGGATTGGATTGGAGATAGGAGAGAGTTCTCTGGGTTGCCAGAGAGGACGATGAATCAGTTGAAGACATGCCAACACAAACTGGTAAGCCAAGACGTTGCAAGGATTGGCTTTCAGGTTGCCATCTACTTTTGAAGACTTGTGGTCTGAGGTTGACGTTGCTAAAACTTGATTGATACAATCCGCACCAGGAGTGGTCAAGGTTCTTGACGAAAAAGCTTTGGCTCAAGCTTGCAAAGCGGTTGTGACGTACAAACAGACATCAGTTCAAAAATAATATTGTCATGTGACATTCCAATCATGCTGGATCTTTGATCCTCAAAAGAGTCTTTGATTGATCAGGTCAACCAAGGATCCATTTATCTTGTGGTGAGTATACCTGAGAATAACATAATACGTATATATATATAGGTCCCCTGGTTTGGACCCACAGCCACATAGCATTTCAGCTGATGCTGCACCTCTTTTACTTGCTCTACAGCTCCCTCCTGTGGCCCGCCTGCTTTTTTGACTCATGAATCTGCCTCTCCATGCGTCTCTCACTGGGCGTCCTCAGCTTTTGCCGCACCACAAGCCGGGCCTCCCGGTGAGCCACTTCCGCAAAAGTAGCTTCGGCTGGGAGAAGCTTTGTGCCACTTGTTGGACTGTTGGCTTTTGGATCCGATGCCGGACCCCAAGAGTCAAACCTGACCTTCGAGGGCAGATCGCCCGATCTGCCAGGACGGAAATGGTGGTGGATGGTGATTGTCACACCTTTGAGCAAATCCAGGAAGCCATCAACTACTTGAAACGTGAGGGTCGAAATCTGCGCATCAGGCTTTTCGCCGCGCCGGGCAGGGCTGACAACAAGGAGTGGCAGAACTTCATGAGTGAGCATGGTGTGATTTTTCGACCAGTGAAGCGGAATAACCATTTGCACCAGGATTCCAACGATGAAGCTATCATCGCAGCCATGAGCAACTTCTGCAAGAACCCCCAAGTTGACAAAGTGGCCCTCTTGACATCAGATTCCGATTTTGTCAAACCCATCCGGGAAATTAACAAGTCAGGAACTGATTGCGTTGTTTTCGTCCCTGAGAACAAGTTCTCACCAATTAGAGAATTCAAAGCTGCGGGGGCTCGCACTGTGAAGCTGAAATGTGAGAACAAATTGCTTAATGTCAGGGCAATTCTTCATGACATCGGAGCTGGCTCGGTCCTGCTTGAGCCTGCGAATCCAGTGCCAAGGATTGTGCTACCCCAAAATGAGTATGATGCTCGCATCATGGTCATCAAACGATTTCTTCAAGAGTCTGGCTACGGAGAACAGCAGGAGCACGTGATTTAAGGAGTAGTCAAATTCTGGTTTGTCAACAAGCTGGGTTCACTGGTTGTCTTCCCTCCCTCAGTGGGGCTTTGCACAGCCTATGATTTCATTACTCAAGCTTCCATGGCCTCCTCTTGGAAACACTACTCAGAGTTGGATGAGCTCGCATACTTCTTGCCGATGTTCTAACTGAGCGGTCCAAGCAACAGTTTGGGTGTACAAAGGCTCGCCAAGTGTTTAGAGGAGGCGGCCCATTCTTGCTTTCAGATTCACCTGACTTGGTATCAGAGGCATTGACAAGGCTTGGCTACCTGGATGATGACTTCAATGCTGACTTGACCGAAGCATTGTTTTGCTTTGTGAACACATCTGGCAACAAGCGTAGATTGAGAAAATGGGGCATGCTGCCTGCGCAGGCAGAAAAGAGTGCTGATGTCCAACGGAAGCTTCGCAGTGCATTTCTTTCAAGCGCACTTCCCGGAGAGTGGCAAGTGATGAGCAAGAGTAAAGGTGCAAATCGGCAAATGCTGAACATCTTGAAAGCGGCAGGCATACTGAGCACGGGGTCTCAATATTCCAGGCATGAGTTGTTTCAAGCCATGCAGAGCTACGCGCACAAGAAGGGCCTGCCCAAGATGAAGACTTGGAATGGCCTGACTTTCAGAATTCTTCGTGCCAAAAACACAAAAGACCCGAGCACGAGAGCGGAGATCCAGTTGTCTCGAGGCAATTAAAACACATCGGAGACCGAAGAACAGATCCACGGATCTCACGTTTCTAATGTACCATAGGCGTTTCTAATGGGTCAGAATTCTTGCGATGTAGCCTATTCCTCCACCCAAATGCTGCAAAGATTGACGGAGGTCTCCAAGCCTTTGAGACGCTGCATGGTCTCCGGGAACTGTTCGCCTCGCTCACGAAAGCGATGAGGGGGATTGCTCCCAAGCAAGGCTTCTGAAGGGCTCACATGCTGGGAGGATGTGTCTTTGTATTCTCAAGATTTTTGTTCAAAGCTTCGGCCAATAGATTCGGGGCCAATGGAATTGCTTGCCGGAATTGCTCCCTGAACTCTCGGACCATGGCGGAACCAGCAGGGCTCAGAGTGTAGCAACGGTGTGCAACAGCGTGAGAGAAAAGATGCCTCAGAGGTGGGCGTGGCACCTGGTAGCACAACCACGTATGGAACCGTGGTGCGTGTGAGGCGTTTGACCCATGGAGGCACTTCCGTCTCTCTGTCATTACAGCAAAGCATGTTTTACCATGCAGACTACGACTGACGTGTAGGTATTCTCTGCAAGGGTATTCAACATACATAAATATAACTACAACCTAATAACTGCTTGTACAAATTCAAATTCACAAAGAACAGCAACCTTAATTGCTCTACTACAACCTTATTTGCTTAGTAGAATATATACAAATTCACCCGTGGCCGACGGGTAGATGGTGCTCAGCACCGTGTTGTGCTGTTCTCCGCGTGCCAGGCACTTGACCGACGTTTGGGTGGACTGGGAGGAGAGTGCCTTGGCCAAACCCTTTCCTACCGTTGCTTGCTCCAGGCCGAAGGGAGTAGATATGATACATGGGTCCAACCAGTGGGTTACGGTTCTGGTTGGCGAAGGAGATGTTTGGTTTCCCAACCGGCAGGTGAAGAAGTGCCTGGTAGACTAGACAACTTTTCCGCATGGAAACTGGCTAGTACCCACCGCTGGGTAAAGGAGAAGGGGGGATGAATTGCGATCAACGTTTCATGAAACCACTAAATTCATCGCCACTTCTTCACACAATTTATGAAAACAATCACACTGGTTTTGGAAAAACAATCACAAGACATCACAAAGCACAGACCGACCGTGTTTGGCAAGTGCTTGGCAGTGGATCACCTGACCAGTTTCCTGCGGTTTCCTGCGGTCTGACACACAAGGACCGGTGGTCTCATGATCAAACATTGGGCCAATGTGGGTTGTTGTTGCTCCATCCACCGATGGATGGCGTGGAGCAGCTGCGGCCTTCCTTCCTTCCTTGACCCCGGTGACCCATCCGTCCGCACTGCTTCTGTAGGTGAAGGTGTCACCTATGGCCGCTTTGAGGTGAAGGTTGCTTGGCTTTCGGGCTTTGCGAGACAGCGGTTGGGTCAGATAGGGATAGTATTGAAGAACCTCTTCTATATAGAAAGCATGTGTTTTTTTCACCAAGTCGACCGGGGGGAGGTTCAAACAGTCTTGTTCCATGCCTATTGGCATCATTGGCAGTTCTGGTGTGGGATGGTGTGGCGAATTGGCGAAGCGTTGCATTGCTTCGCGTCTCGAGACGTCAAGTGCTTCGTTCTGAACCGCCTGTCGCGCTAGTGGTGCCATCCACTTTCAAGCATGGTAAACTAGGGTCCCAGGGTCCGGGTCCGGAGGCCAAACAGGAAAGAAGGAAGAAAAAGCGAACTGATCCAGTGTTGGATGGTCAGGACCTTTTTTCTAGGGGTTGATCACGTAACGGACATGCTGGGCGATTCTTTCGCCGGTGTTCGGTGATACATCTTCTTCCCATCGGCGATACGTGGCTGGTCCGGATGCTACTGTCTGAAACATGTTTCAGCTACACACCGACCGACAGTCTTGCGGAAGATATGTATTGCACTGCCATCGAAAGGTCTCACTTCCACTGTTCGGCCCATTTCAGTTTGTTGTTGTTTCCAAGAAGGACGATGGAGAAACTGCCAATTCTTGATATATATATATATATATCGCGACAAGAGTGTGTTGACCCCAAGTTAGCTCAGAATCGATGCTTTTCGTCTCCAAGCTAGCCCAGGCAGCGCTCTTATTCGCCCACAAGATCAAGTGCCTCGTTTGCCACCGGCCTGGACCCGGATTCTCCACATGGATTGGAAGACTTTTGGGGATGTATTGGGAGGGAAGGTCTCTGGCGAAAGTAGCACAGACCCCAGTCAGTGGGTGGTAGAAATATGGACGCCTGTATGAAAGACACTTTTGGGTTTGTGCCATCTATTCTGAAACCACTGTAAATGTGCTCTGTTCTTGAGGTGTCGGAAACTCGGAACCCTCTTTTTAAATGCAACTGACCATCAAACCTCACCGTCCTCCCTTCCCATCCTCTCTCGCTTCTTTCTGCCCTTCTTCTTTCGCAACTCAATGCCATGTTCGCTCTCCGCCCCACCGCCACCGCCCGCCCCACGCGGCGAGTCCGGTTTCCGGGACGGCGAGGTTCCGCTCGGCGATGCCGCTGGGCGAATGGGGCTCCAGTTGGCTCTGCGTGAGGCGGCACCTCAAAGGCGGAGGTGGGAGATGGGGGCGGAGCGGTGTGGTGGAGAGGAAGGATGGCAGAAAGGCTGGTGCCAAGGTTTTTCCGAGGTGTGGGCCAAGAGTTCTATGGTACGTGTGGACGGAAAAAACCGCAGGGGCTTTGGAAGATGAGGACTTTCTCTATCCAAGTGGTTTCAGCTCTCTCTCTCTCTCTCGGAGGTGTGCCCTGGCATGGCCATGGCGCGGTCATCAAGGCCTCCTTTGATGAGAAGGCCGAAGTCGTCTGCGTTCGACAAAGGCCGACATCGGGATGAAGTGGGTGGATGTAAGATGTGAGATCGTGTGGTGCGGGCTGCAGCTTTGATCCCGAATGCAGCTTCAGGGTGTTCCAGCTAACTGGCTTCAGGGAACGTTCCGCCAGCTGCATTTCAAACATGAATGATTGAAGTACATAATATCTAGTGAGACGCCCAATGTTTTGTCCAATGAGGGCTTCTTCCCCTGCAACTTAAACTACTCCCATGTAGGGTAAGTCTTCATAGCACGGTTCCTCCAGCTATGAGCCTTCAAGTCCAGCCTCCCGCCGCCTCTGTGGCCTCTTGGTGATCCAAACCGGATCATGGTGCTTTGGATCTTCACCTTTCGTCGGTTTTGGAAAATGCAGGACTTCACAGGGACTTCAGAGGTCGACTCGATATGGAAATTCCACTTAATTTCATCTTAAAGCCAACTCCGATTCCATCAAACTGGCGTCCCCGCCTTGGTTCCAGGGCTGCGTTTCGGGGCCGCGTACGCGGCGCGGGGGGGTTGGCAGGACTTGATCTTCGCGGAGGAAGACGACACCTGGCAAGCCCCTGGGTCCGTACTACGGTGCTGCGAAAAAGACTTGGGGTGGATCATTGGTGCGGTGTGCGGTGTGACTGAGCCTGCATGCGCCTGCTATGTTTTATGGTGTATGTGTTTATGCCCATGTTCAAGGTGTTTTTTTTTAAACTTGGCACTGTTTTGAGGCAGACCCATTGTTCCATTTGCTTCTTTTTCCAATGCCGCATCGGTTGTCGCTGGCAGAACGGCTTCATGGTGGTGCGACCAGGACGCACGAAAAGCCCATTCTCCACGCAGGGTATTCTGATTCGTGCGAGGCAGGGAGCCGAGTTGGGGGTACTTGGGGGGTATCCATCTTCACCAAACAGGGGGAGTTCGCCAACCCCTTGCTAGTAGAAGAGAAGACCTAAATTTGCGGCACTGTAAGCGCCTGGCATGTCGCGTGCCCTATAGCATGCCCCATGTGTCCTTAGCTCCGCCCCGCAGTGCCCCGCCGCACGTGTTTTCTCGCGGAGCTTCCGCCGCTTCTCCGCCACACTGAGATGACCTGTCCACCGGACGCCGCTGAGGACAGCGGCTCCAGCCTTCGCATCACCTTTCGGGTCATCGCGACCGCGCCGCGCAGGCTCGAGACGACGACGACGACGACCCCCTGAAACGGACGCTCGGAACTCGGGAACCGGTCTCAGCTTCTTCTTTTTGGTCCATCAGCCGGCCCTAGAGGATTCCTGGCCCTAGAGAATTTCAAAGTCTTAAGCTGGATCTGTCAGGATCTGATGCAAAAGCCTCCCTTTTCACCGAACCACCGAGCTCCTTTACATGGTTTCTACGGGCCAACTGGTTGGTGACCAAACCATGTCAACCGGTTGCGAGCTACGGCGGCCGGGTATGGTCTCGAATGGCGCTTCAGGTCGGTAACAGTGGCCGCATCGTTGAAACATCGATCACGCACCGTGAAAGAATGCGGTCGCATCGCTCAGGACTTGCAGGTTTTGGCAGGTTTTGCAACGCATCTGAGAATTCATGCAATCTTTGGAACAAAATGACATGTACATAGCTTTCAACGAAACGGTATTGGTGTGCCAGCGAATGATGACTGCCATGTTGCCTTCCGCAAAACGAACCTGAGACCAGCAGTGTTCACAGAACGCTCGATTCTCGGTGCGTTCGATGGTGGTTTCGAGAGGGGCTTCGATCGCCAGGAGTGGCGAGAATGGCTTGGCCTCCGGCTACGCCCCTCCGGTGAATGGGTTTTATCTCTTGGAGCTCATTCCCAAGGCGTGGCCTGCCATGGCTGCTGTGGTAGTTCTGCAGTTTTGGGCCAAGCCTCTGACTTGGGGAGCTGAATTATGACTTAACTCGGTGGACGCTTTTAAGCTCTGCTCTGAGGGAAGGTTCCTTTTTGGATGTTGGTTCATCTCGGTTGGAAACACTTGCATGGTGCCAGCACTAAGAAGGGATGGTATTGAATCGTAGATGGGATGATGGCTTTTTGCTCTTTCGCAGCAAGCTCCTGAAAGTAGTACATACCTACCGAGCTCCAGAAGGTGTGAGGCCATGTGAGGACTTTCGAGTACCGCAGAGCTGGAAAGTCTCAGCTCACAACAGCTGTGTGAAGCCCACTTCCCCACCTTGGAGTGTTCGGTGTGTCAATGTTGCGAATGCACATGTGAGATTTGTTTTCCATTTTGCAATGCATTTCATGATGAGAGCGGATAGATGACATTCGAGTCACACCGCAATCGAATTTCAATTCTCAAATCCGGCCGAAGGGCCCTTGAGTCACGTTCGGCGACGACCTTCGCCACCCGCTGGCATCGTGAGAAAGGACGCATCGCGGCCTTCGAGTTCTTTTTCTTTGGTTGCTTGGAACTTCGTGAGTTCAAGTACTTCGAGATTGGTAGCGGAGCCCAAGACGATCCTCCCGGAATTTGACCAGGGTGAACTTTTTGTTTGAGGACGCCTATAGGGTAATCCTGGCCGGTGAGAATTGGCTCATCTTAAAGATCACGTTCAGCAAGGCAGTCACAAATGAGTGGTCAGCAAAGAAGACAGCGAGATAGACAAGAAGGTGAACAACCAGTTGATGTCCCCATACCTCCTTCTCCTCCACGTGCAGCGAATGGAGCTAGTCCAGGAACTCCCTCCTCTGGCTCCAACAACTATCGTGGATTGGATAGTGGCTTGGCAAAGGCCGCACCATCGGCCGAGGGGCTAACGCAAAGTGGCTATCGCAGCTACAGAAGACGATTGGAATTGTATGCCCTGCAGTGTCGTCGACGCTCAACGGATGCTGAGATTGAAGGTGCTCTTTTGGTCATCAGCCTCCTCAAGGACACTGTTTGGGATGCAGCAGAACAAATAGATTTGAAAGAAATCACAAGTGGAACAAATCCGTTCGCACCTTTGTTCACCATGATGGACCAGCTATTTCAATATGAAGAACAAATTGAGGTTCCATATCGGTGTGAAGAGTTCTTTCAAAGCTTCAATCGTCAGAAGGGAGAAGAAATGCAGGCATACCTCATTCGCCACCGCACTGCTTTGAAGAAACTTCGAGAGGTAAAGATCGACATTCCACCACTTCTTGCTGGATGGCATTTGTTGACCCGAAGTGGAACTCCAAAATGGACACACGTGCAAGTGAAAGCATTGTGCAAAGGCGAGCTTGACTATGAAGAGGTCCAACGAGCTTTGCTTCGAATGTTTGGTGGAGATCACAAACCAAACACCAAGGACATTGGACCTGTGGCCAAGTCATCCAAAGACGAGTTCTTCTATGAGGAAGACTTTGATGAGGAGCTCTACTACGAAGGAGAAGAAGAAGATGATTGGCATGAAATCTACTATGAAGGTGATGAAGATGAAGAAGAAATCCCTGAGGAGCTTGAAGAGGCATACGAAAACATGGATGAAGCCTACATTTCCTACTTGGAATCAAGAAAAAGAATGAAGGAACTTGCCTTGGCTCGTGGCTTCTACCCCGTCGTAGCCATTGGTCCTGACTTCGACCATGGCAAAGGAGGCAAAAGCGAAAGAAAGGGAAGCTCAAAGGGCAAAGGAAAGAGCAAAGGAAAAGGAAAAGGAAAAGGCAAAGGAAAAAGCATGTTTCCTCGACGCCCAATGCATGGTCTTCGAAAGCCACCATCTTCGTCGACCACGACTTCCTCCGAGTTGAGATCAACCCTGACCGGTTCCAATTCTTCTCATGGACCGAGGTTCAAACGATATCGAGTGCAAGCACAAGGTGTCAAAGAAGTTGGCGGTGAAGAGGTGACCATGGTGGAAGAACTAACGGAAGAGTGCTTTCAAGAGGACATTTTCTTTGCCACCCTTGCTCCAGGTCACGCAATTGTGGATTCAGGTGCAACAAGAACATTGGTCGGAGAAGAAGTGTGGAAAGAATGGGTCGAGCACTATGATGAAGGCCTACTTGGACCTCTCCGTACTCAGGCACAAAAGCGATCCTTCAAGTTCGGCGGCGGAGAGATGCTTGAATCCAACTACGAAATCTCCTTCAACGCCTTGGTGAAAGGTCAAAAGTTGCCCATCACGGTTTCAGTGGTACCTGGGCACACTCCCTTCCTGTTGGCGAGACCTGTGCTGGAACAATGGGGGGTGAAACAAGACTACGCCAGTGGCAACATGAAGGTGGCTCAATCCGAATGGTTTCAACCAAGTCGTGGACAAAAAGGTCACTATGTCTTGAACTTGTTGGAATATCATGAAGACGAACAAGAGATGAACTACATCACGGAAGAAGAGGTCTTGATCTCGACAAGTCCACTGGAAATTGAACCGCCCTGTGAGTCAGAACCGTCTGACATTGCAGAGCAGATCCTCATGGAGTCCGAAGCAAATGAAGTTGAAGAGATTTCTCAACAAGTTTTGCAGCGCCTTCAACAAGAAAGAAAATTGATCTTCTTTGAGGTCTATGTGGATGAAGGCAACCTGGCTACAGAACTGTTGAAACGCTTTCCAGACTGTGAGGTCGCCACTTTCAGCCTACCTCATTGGGACTTTGAAAAAGAAAATGACCGAAAAGCATTCCTCAAGTTGGTGAGAGAACAAAAGCCTCACTTTATCTGGTGTGCACCACCGTGTACGAAATGGTCACCAATGCAAAGGCTCAACATGATCAAGGCCGAAAAGCTAGCCTACATCCTGGAATTGCAGAAGCAAGAAGAAAAGCAACATTTGAAACTGGTTTTGGATGTCACCGACATCTGCAACTGGGAGATCAATGCCGGCATGGCCATGGAGCATCCTCATTTGGCTATGTCATGGAAGACGAAAACCTTGGAGTCCATGGATGGTTATGATGCAATCTGCAACCGATGCAGGACCGGCTTGTGCTACTATGATCGCATGGGAAACTATGTCGGAAAGGTCAAGAAACCTACGAGGATTCGCACAAACAGCCAAATGGTCTTTGAAGCACTTGACCTTCCATGTGAATGTCTTCCTGGAGAGCATGTTGCTATGGATGGAAAAGCAGAAAGCTTGAAGAAAATGCAAAACTACGAAAGAGGCTTCGTGAAAAGAGCAGCAAATGCCATCTATCAGGAGATGGAAGAACGATGGCGACAAAGAGAGATAGCCAAGATCTATATGGTTGAAGAGCAGGATGAGAAAAACAAAGTGAAGAATGCATCCAACATCACTGAGGAAGAGAAGAAGCTGATGAAGACCCACAGCAAGCAAAACCTACAGGTCATCAGCAAACTGCACAAGCAACTTGGACATCCAGGTGTAGATCGGATGATCAAAACGCTTAAAGATGCAGGTATGGATGAGTCTCTGATCCGATGTGCCAAAGACTACAAGTGTGAAGTATGTGAGCAACAGGCACAACGGAAATTGGAGAAACCAGCTTCACTGCCTCAGGCCAGTCACTTCAATGAATGTTTGGAAGCCGATGTTTTTCACATCCGCTGGAATGGAGAAAAGCGAAAGGTTTTGGCCATCCTCGACATCTATTCCAAGTACGAAATCAATGCAGTATTGGAGAGAGAAACGGAAGAAGCTGAACTGAAGATACTTCGTGAACAATGGCTGCAAACTTTTGGTCCTCCAGAACGATTCCGAACAGACCAGTCTGGAGCACACATGAGTCAGAAGTATCTGGACTTCTTCGACCAAAACAACATCAAGCTGATCCTCGTGCCCAAAGAAGCTCACTATAGAATGGGATCAGTGGAAAGACTCCACGCTGTGAGAAGAATGCAGCTGCTCAAGATGCAACAAGATGAACCGAATGTACTCCTTGAAGACGCTGTTCCAGTTGCTTGTCATCAACGAAACCGCCTTCGTTCAGTGCATGGTAGCTCACCATACCAAATCGTTTTTGGACACAATCCTCAATCGAACGGTCTTTGTGATGAACCGCACTTGTCCAAACCGCTCGATGACACGGAACAGCACCAAAAAGATCAAGCACTTCGGTATTCAGCAGCAAAAGCATTTTATGAAGCCAACAACAACCAGCTGCTCAAACGTGCACTTCTTGCCAGGCCACGGTCTGAACATGTGGCCGCCAGCCTTGGCGATTGGATCTACTACTGGAGACAGGGGGAAAACAAACTTGACCCCGCTCGCTGGCGTGGCCCGGCATTGGTCTGCGCCATAGAGCCCCGCAAGAACGATGACGGCCGCATCCGAGCTTCTGTTTACTGGGTTGCTCATGGCTCCAGTTTGGTGCGTGTTGCAAGTGAGCATATTCGTGCCGAGGTGGCTCGAGAAAGAGTTCATCGCCTGGAAACGCAACCTGACACAGCTGTTTCGAACAGTTTGGTTCATCGAGTTCGACAAGCTCTGACCCCTGTGCAGGGTCCTGTGCGTTTTCTTGATCTTGCAGGGGATCCCACCTTTTCGAATGCAAAGGCTGAAACTTCTGTCCTTTCTCTGGTACCACCAGAGACAAAGGCTGAAACTTCTGTCCCTCCTCTGGTACCACCAGAGAGTCCAGAAGTTCCAATGTCAGAACCTCAAGCCGAAGAAGAAGTGACAACAGAACCTCAGCACACTGCGGCAGCAGCAGAACACAAGACAGCAGCAGCAGAAGCTGAAGCAGTTGAAGTAGAAACAAAAGAAGACCAAGATCCAAGTGGCCGAGGAAGATCAAGAAGCCCTCCACCTCATGACTCTCGGCACAAAGACTTTGAAAACCTGTATGAGTCCTACAACAAGGCACGTCAACTTGATGGCCTCCCGCCTGTTTCTCGAGATGATCAGCATCTGAAAAGTCAATATGACATGCTGTATGGTGAGGAAGTTGATCGGCTGGACGAAAATTTCATGGCCACTTCATTCAGTGAGAAGAACCTCACCAAAGAGCAGAAAGAAGAGTTCGCCGAAGCTCGCGACAAGGCTTTGGATGTCTGGTTTGAGAATCAAGCATGGCGACCAGTCGATGCCTCCGAAGCCCAACCAGGCGAAGCAGTACCAGCAAGATTTTTGCAGCGCTGGAAGCCAACAAAAGAAGGGCAGAAAGCAAACGCCCGAATCATCATACAGGGATTCAAACATCGTGATGTGCTCGAAGACACTGTAGATAAGGAAGCTCCTACTTTGTCCATGGTTGGTCGCAGCTCCATTTATCTTTTTGCAGTGGTTCGTCAGCTCAAGCTGTGGAGTGCTGATGTGAAGACTGCTTTTCAACAAGCAGACAACATCGAACAAGAAGCCCGAGTGTTCATACAGCCCTCAGCTGAGATTCGACGCCTCCTGGAGAGAAAGATTGGATTGAAACCATGGCAAATCATGCGTGCATCCAAGCCCGCTTTTGGTGATTGCAGAGCTCCAAGACAGTGGAATGCAACTGCTCATAGGTGCTTGACTGAGGAACTTGGCATGATCCCACACCCTTTGGATCGTTGTGTGTACCTCAGCATTCGAGCTGCATATGAATCTGATCCAGCTTTCGAAGTGTTCCAATGGAATGGGGTCCCTAGCATTGTTGACGGCATTTTTGGACTCCATGTGGACGACTTCATTGGTGCTGGTGAAGGTTTCTGCAGTGAGCATGATTTGAAAAAGGAATGTCCCAATGAAGAGTGTTTCCTCTACCGCATCCTGCGTTTGGCTCAGCGTTTTCGTTTTGGTGCATGGGATTTTGGAAATGGCTCAAAGATCATCTTTTGTGGTGCTGAACTGCAACAGTCGTTAGACTACTCCACCATTTCGGTGAGTCTGGCGAACTATGTACAGAAGGTGAAACCTATTTCATTGGACAAATCCAGGAAAACAATGACGGAGTCTCCATGCGATGAACGTGAACACCGACAGTTCCGTGCCCTCATTGGTGCGCTGGCATGGCCTGCTCATCAAAGCATTCCTGAGTTGTGTGCAAGCGTGAGCATTCTGCAAGCATCAGCAAGCAATCCATGTGTTGGTGATTTGAACCAAGCAAACAAGCTGCTTCGTTTTGCAAAAGAAGTTTCAAAAGATCACCAACTGTACATGCGTGGTTCATGTGCTTTTTCGGAGTTGTGCATTGGAGCATATACCGATGCTGCCTGGGCCGTACGACCCGACGGATCAAGCCAAGGTGGACTTTTGGTTTTCATTTGTTCGCACCAAGAGCTGGAATCTGGCAGCATGATGCCGCTCAATGTTTTTTATTGGAAATCGCACAAGTTGGCACGCATTTGTAGGTCAAGTTTGTCCTCAGAGGCTCAAGCAGCCGCCATTGCAGTGGATGAGCTTGAATGGTGCAAGATTTTTGTTTCCGTCATGATCGACCCCACCTTGCCGATCGAAAGTCCGGAAGCATTGCAAAAGCTTGGACCATCCCCGCTTGTGACAGATGCAAAATCTTTGTTTGATGCTGCCAAGTCCTTGTCTCCCAGCATGAAATTGAGTGAGAAAAGAACTGCGATCGAAGTGGCCATTGTGCGAGATCGTATGAACGCTTTGTTGGGAAAATGGATGTGGGTGAACTCACACCAACAGATCTCTGACGGCTTGACAAAGCCGGCTTCCAGAGATTCCATGGCCTACATCATGAAGCGTGGCACCCATCAACTCAAGTTCAACCCCGACTTTACAGCCTCCAAGAAAGTGTCCTCAGAAGCCAAGAAAGAAGAAAGGGAAATCCATGAAGCTTTTTCAAAAGAAATGGAAGAACAACAAGTTTTTGCAGTAGAAGAGTGGCAAAAGCATGAACAAGGTCTTTGTTTACTTCCAAGTTGCTGCAAACCCCGCAACGAGAGTGATCCTCGAAACAAATACTGCAGCAGAAGGCATTTTTATGCCCATCGCAGCTCAAATAGTCATCAAGACGAATGGAAGAAGGCAGCCTTGTTTTCCGCAGCCATTTTGATGGCAAGCGAAGCGCCTCTTGCTGAAGGAGCTTTGACATCTGTTGAAGCTGAAGGAGGGAGATTACCAATCTTCATGTCCTTCATGGTCATCATGATCTTCGCATGGATTGGCCTTGAAAACGTGTTTCTGCGTTTTGGCATTGAAACCATCTTTTACAAGGCCTACCGCTTTGCAAATGACAAGGTGACGAACCTGTTCAGAGAGGAGATGAATGAAAATGAGCAGGTTGTTGAGAATGACCAAGCTTCTGCGAATGCCCCAGTGAATGAGAACCCGCTAAATCCTCCTAGCCATGTCGTTTCCGCAGCTGTTCAGGCCGATGAGGTGATTCTAAATGCACTGACTTTGGCCCGTCGTCCTGGAATAGATTCAGGAAGCACGACTACGAACACAGAGTCGGATCTTCCAGATGAAGAATGGCATCGCTGGAGTCGCATGAAGGTGAGAGTTCAAAACGAGGCTGGACAAGGCCCATATCGTCGCCTTCTATGGGAACTTGAAAACCATGATAGCAGTCTGGACTCCCAGACAAGGTGCGTGTTGCAATCTGAGAGCTTCACCACACAGCGCTGGAGGAAGTTCAGTGAATTGCTTCGAGCTCAGGACACCTCGCAATTTTCTGATGAGCAAGTATGTCAGTGGCACCGAATGTGGAATGACAACCTGGTGTTTTTGGCTGACGTGAATCGTCGCATCGTTCGTCAGAGAAATCAGATCATTGCCTTGGAACGCAATGACCGTGTTCGTGAGCAAATCTACAATGGTGAACTGGCTGACCGAATCTGCCAGACTCCTGTGACTTTTGTTGCTAGAACTCGACCAAGACGCCTGGCTGAGAGAGAACATGGTGCCTGGTACCATGTGAGTGATTTAGATGTCCTTCGTTGAAGAGGACTCTAGCCCGCTTTTTGAATTTTCTTCGACAGCCCTTGAAAACTTCCTTGGGCGTGTCAATGTTGCGAATGCACATGTGAGATTTGTTTTCCATTTTGCAATGCATTTCATGATGAGAGCGGATAGATGACATTCGAGTCACACCGCAATCGAATTTCAATTCTCAAATCCGGCCGAAGGGCCCTTGAGTCACGTTCGGCGACGACCTTCGCCACCCGCTGGCATCGTGAGAAAGGACGCATCGCGGCCTTCGAGTTCTTTTTCTTTGGCTGCTTGGAACTTCGTGAGTTCAAGTACTTCGAGACGGTGGACATTTGTTGGGCCCGGAGCAGATTCCCAGAGCAGATTCCACTCCTTAAAAAAGGACACTACCAGAAGGCAGTTCTATGATCCATGGATATCCATGGTACCTTTTGTTTTATTCACCTTTCCTTTTGTTTCCCAGCGGATGCGACCAGGTCACGCCTCCGCTTTCTTCTCCTCAGGCACTTGCGGAGAGCTGTATGGCCTTGGCTTTGGAGGAGCTGCCGCACTGCGACTCGATCAACCAACATGGCGACGGGTTGGGATGTGAAAAGGGGGGATGCGTTTGGGGGGCCCGGCAGTGTTTGTCGTCGCTTGGACCAAGAGGGTCTGTTCGTCTTCCTGGTTGTGTGCAGGGAGTTGAAGCATTTGTTTCAGCCATGACGGCAGACTTTTCCCAGTAGCTGGCGTTCAAATTAGCTATCTATGACACAACTGCTGATTCGGTCGAACATCCTTTACACAACGCTTCCATCATGAACGGCGCTTCTGCAAAAATCTGCACACTGGTTTACCCCAAAAGCCTGTCTAGTCTACGTCGCCCACTTTCATCCCTGCAACACCACCGAAGGACGCTTCATTCCAACAAAGATTGAAGCGTCCTTTTTCAGCCTATATGTACCACTGCAGTTTGGGTCCCGGCCTCAACAGAAAACCATCCTTTCGAACCCTTTCGAATCCTTCGTTCACCGACCTGCACGCACGAACCTCCTCGCTCGCTCGCTCTAGCGAGGTCCGTTAGTGCAACGTTTGGTCTTGGCCGGTCCCAGCGACGAAAGGTCCGGGGTCCTGGCGAAAGCGCCGAAGACAGCGAAAGCGCCGCCGGCGAAAGCGCCGGAGAGTCGCGAGAGTGGCGACAGCGAGGAGGCTGTTATCCAAGGAGAAACAACGGTGGATCCGGCAGCGCAGCTGCAGGCGATGGACATGCGGATCCGGGGATCATCTTTAGTGTTTTCAGTGTTGAAAACGAACTCTAAACTACCACAGGTTCGAATACAGATTTGCAATGATGGTTTGGATTCAGATCAACCAAAGCTAATGGATTCACGCGGTCACTCGTATAAGTGGCACGCAGAGCCTGCGCGCCCAGAGCTGCGCGGCATGACCTTTCTGCCTTTCATCCAAACTCGTCAGACACAAACGGATGGCGAGGAAGTAGGTTCGATCGATCGAAAAGCAGTCGAAGTTGACTAAGTTGACTAAGCACAACACGAAGAAGACGAAGACAACGCATCCAGTCAAGGCACTCAGTGCTCACGTGACTCTGTCAAGACTTGACGTGATCAACCAAAGATCAGCTCAAACTCCGGTGATCTCAGGTCTTTGGAGTCTTTGACCCTACTTTTTCACCGGTTTTTCACCAGTCTTCACCCCATGCACCGGTCCCGGCTGCTTCGCCGCTTCTGCAGCGGGTCCGGCTACCTTCGCCGCCCAGGTCGCTCGCTCCGGCGCCGGAGGTCGTGGAGGTCGCGGCGCTGCTGGACTCGTTGAACGACTCCCAGCCGCTGAGAGCTGAGGTTTTTTGATGCTACTAGTAACAAAGGGCATCGCTACTAGTAACAAGTGCCTTACTAGTAGAAACAAGAAGCTATTAGAAACAAGAAGCTACTAGTAACAAAGGGCATC
>CAXAMN010021362.1:1390163-1416009 GCA_963970005.1 Durusdinium trenchii
AAGAAGCTATTAGAAACAAGAAGCTACTAGTAACAAAGGGCATCGCTACTAGGAGCAAGGACGCTATTAGGGGCGCTCCTGGCACTACTACAGTAGGACTAGTAGCAAGAAGCTACTAGGAACAAGGGGGTGGTTGGGGTGGTCTGGGTTTGGCATGGTTTGGCTAATTTCAGAGGGTGCACCATGGTGCACCTATTTGAGGTCTCGAATTCCTCATGTGCTGTGAAAAGCTTCAAGAACTTCAATCACTTTTCCAGCCAAGCACCATGCTGTACAGTCATGCAACTATATAATAAGCTTATTTGCCACTTGATCCGTGACATGGACCGTGACTTGTCACTCGCTTCACCTTGCTCAAACATTTCTGACAGACCTTCGTGCATTGTAGCACTCATTGCAACATTTAGATTAAATTAATAGCTTCTTGTTACTACTAGTAAGGCACTTGTTACTAGTAGCGATGCACTTGTTACTACTAGCATTCCCATTAAAGGCAGCCTGACCTCGCAAAGTATCGATCTCAAAAGGGGCTCCGGGAGAACAGGTGTTAATCATTTTTTGGTCCTGCATCCGAACAAGTCCTAATTTTAAAGAGGGAAACGGCTGGTTGTGAGGAAAAAAGGGAGGGTGGGGTAATAGAGAAAGCCATTCCTGGATATTTCTTCAATCACATGCATCAGTTGTTTTCTAATTGGTTTAATGGCGAGGAAATCAATGACATATCATACGGTTCTAGTATGTTCTAGTCGAACCCATACACAAATTTGTCTTCGGTATGCCGTGCATGTTCGCTCGAACGGCCATTTTTTTTGGCCTTGAAGCACTTCCTGCAACCGTCATGGTATGGAAACAGCCACTTTCTCCCACGCAACAACGACTTGGGCCGCCTTTGGCCTTTTTTTTGGAAGCGGAACGAAAAACCAAGTTCGTGACTAACTGCAGCTCGCCATCGCCCTGGCCGGCAGGGGTCCTTTTCGTCCACCGTTACGGACCTGGTCCCGAGCACGGTTCGGTCCGAGCACGAGGGCACCGCCCGAAGCCTGACCTCCGGTGCCGAGGCGGCGTGCCGTGCACTATGCGTTGCGGCATCCCTTGGCACAAGTCCAGGCGCGGTGTAGGGCACGTGGGGCTCTGGGTGGTATGGGGGGGGTATGGCTTTCAGGTCCGTGCATCGGTTTTCGGACGGTTTGCGGAGGTTGGCGCGGAGCCGGGATGGCGGATGGCCAGAAGGGCTATAGCGTTAGGTAGCGACAGGGGGTGGGTGGTCAGAAGTAGCTGGCGGAGAAAGGACGGCGCTGCTCGTCCTTCCGCGAACTCACGCAGGGCCCGCCGGGCACTGGAAAGACGATGACCACGGCAGTCTTAGCCACCTGCTTCGCCTGGCAGAACATGAGCTCAGGCCCGATCTGGGTTTGGTTGGCGGAGTGATGGATGTGGAGGATTTTCGGTTCGTTTTTGTAGGAAGACTTATTATACCAATACTAGCTAGCTCCATATGCTTGGTCAAAGTTGCTGAGTTTCAATCTATACAGTAAGTTATTGTTAGAACACAGAGTTATCGGCAATATCAATTTTGAAGGTGTTTGCCGTGATTTGCCATTGATCTGCTTGGCCGATGCCTTATCTGATGCACCCGTTTCATTGGTCTCAGCACATCGTGTCTCCCATTCCTTGGACCGTTGCCCTCTCATCCCGATCACATCATCGACTTTGAAGTGTGTCCAAAGGTGCGCGCTTTCACAGTTGCAGTTGAGTCCATATACACTAGCACTATTGGTTCGTTGTTTGCTTGGTTGGTTAATAGAGGGGATACCCCCAAGTGTACAATGAATTGGTAAATGGTACCTGTCGCTGACCCCATGATTCCCAGTTGGGCGATCGGAAGACTTCTGTTTTCCTGGTTGGGCGAATCCTCTCCTCGAAACTGAGGGCCCAATTGCTGGACAGCACAATCCAAGTCATCGCTTTATTCTTTGGGATCACTTTTTCTTCCACCTGGGTTTCACCTCGGTGGAGCCATTGCTACTAGGTTGGAGGCCATTTCTATTATGAAATGAATATGAATCTTCCTTCTTCCACCTGGACTTCAGCCCTTGAACGCCCTCGTCGCTGTAGGCGAGAACCGGGCAGCGCCTTGGAGGGCGTTTTGGGTCGCGTTTGGGGTCACCATCGATCACGCTTCTCTGTTGCGCAGTCGTGTGTTGCGCAGCGGGGGAGTCCTTGTTGCGTTCCACCTCAAAAAGCTATGTTCTTTGCCGTTGCTTTCGATGCGGTTCCGTGTGGTCATTCCCACCGTCGACCACTGTGGAAGCTTTGTTTTTGCATCAAGCACTAGTGCATTCTGTTTGGGGATTCCTATATAGCTGATGTTTTCAGGCTGGCGAAGCGGATCAGTAGATCAAGAGATGTCCAATTTAAATCACACACACACAATGCAGCGAGCAGGCTTTTCGGGAGCGTGATTGATCTCCGGATCTATTTGGTGTTTCGGGGTTTGATCCACTCGGAGGCAACGCAAGCACCAGAAAAAAAGATCGTCAGTAGAGCTCCAGATGACCCTGTGAGAGTGCAGAGCTTACCCTGCGACCACAACGAATGTCTGGTCATACTATTTGCCAACGCCTCAAAGCAGGGGAGAAGAGATTAGTTAGTTATAAAAAGCGACGGCTTTCTGAGGCCAGTGATCGCAAGTTACAGCACAAATTTGTCCTGGCTCTTCATCGTAGGTTGCATGCCACCATAGAGCGGGCACAAAAACCACATCGCCCGGCTGCTGAAGGATTTCTTATGCCGATGCTTGGGTGACAAATGTGAAATCACTTCTGGTAACTGCCTCCTTTGGCGGACCTTGTGGTGGGTACAGCCACCAGCGCTTTCGACCTTGCTGGAGGGCCAACCAGACACCCCAGGTTTGTGGAAGGCTACTCCACTGCCACCTGGGCCTGTCGAGACAACAACCATAGAACACCTCATCCAAGCAGGAATGGACCTCCAACATTCACTTGGAATACTCCCTGGCTCCAAAGCATTTGCACCCAGCTGGCTGAAGCAATTACCCTTGCCAGCACTGGAGGGAGCACTATCAACTTTTAACTGGCTGAACTGGTCATAACCCGGATACCGAACCGTTGACCTGTTAGGTTGAACCACCCAGCCTCAACAAAACCACAAAGGCCCCTGGCAGCGAAAACGTTCTCGTTCAGTTTTGTGCAAAGAGGCCCCGAAGGACTCCTCTCTGCCGTCTCCGCCCCGTATCGCATGCTATCCATGCAAACCTCTGAAGAGAGGTGACCGCAGATTTCCGGTCGCCTCGTTGGTCAGGCGAGCCGACTCTGAGTGTGTGAGTTCATCGTGTTTAAGGCATGTTCAGTGTTCAGCAAGTTTAGCATCATATGCCTTTTTCCAGCATGAAAAGCCTCATTATGCCTTCTGGCCACCCGACCCAGTGTCCTATACGGGACACCAGAATGTGGTGAAACCTTCCTTCATTTGCACCATGTCCTCGTCCACGCCACCAGAACTTCCGCGGTGATGGTCACCCGCGGCCACTGCTGTTGGCACTGCATTCAGGTGCTCCTGTGTACGCCGACGAACCGTGCTGCCGACTGTGCTGCCTCCTTCGTCGCGCGCGTGTGCAGGAGGCAAGGTCCGTGTGTGTGTGGATGATGAATGGAGCGGATGCACATGATTTATCACAAAGTACTTTTCTGACTGCTTACGTACATTTGTTCTGATACGTTATCACATACCTAGATCTTCCGACTATGCAAATTTTATGCCTTTTCATCTAGAAAACCAGCCCAAAGGCATACATTTTCCATGGTCGGAAGATCTAGGTATGATCACATTTTGTTTTGTGGCCGTGTGATAGATCTCACAGGTTGTGGTCATAACTCTTTTTCAAAATGCACCGAGTCCAGCCTAGGCCGCCAGTTGAAATTCTCAAAGCATGGAGGAACAGCAGCCTACAGCCTACAGCAACGATATCCACGGACTCTTGTGGATCCCTCAAATGCCAAGAAGAAGAGGAGATGAAGACCATCTGCGACTTAGCATCAATACCCGCGGTCCATGTAGCAAGGAAAGGACGCTGCGAACGTAGCTCCTGGCCTTACTACTAGGATCTACTAGGAACAAGAAGCTACTGGCAACAAGGGCATCGCTAGTAGTAGCAAGGGCGATGCCCTTTGTTGCTAGTAGATTCTTGTTGCTAGTAGCGATGCCAGGAGCTACTAGTAGCGTCCTTGCTCCTAGTAGCGATGCCCTTTGTTACTACTAGCTTGTGAGCCCCGTGTTTGAAGCATCGCATCTTCCCCAAATAGCTTATCACACTTTCCGGTTCTTTCTCAGCGATCCGTCCAGTGATCTTCTGGTCTACCTTTATTCTGAGAGAGGCCTTTCCATGTCAATCATTTGTTGTTTTTTATCGGAAAACAATCTATGAATCTATCAACATTTCATTTTAAGATTTTCAGTAAGACCCTCAGGTAACATTTCATTTTTTCGAAGAGGATTTTCGGAAAAACAATCATTTTTGGTATCTTCTTCGATCCTCCTATGTTTCTCTGGGCGGGCGGGCTGTGGTCTCTGAACGACACCTCGCTCGTCCACGTGGTCAGGTACGCGGAGCGGCGCTTGGAAGCGCGGAGCGCCGAGGGCACGCAGTGCGCCACCGGGCGGAGAGGACGTGGGCGGAGGATGAGGGTGATGGCAGCAGAGTTTGTTTGGGTTTTCTAAGAGGCTTGAGGCCATCGCTAGAGGTTGGAGGCCATTGCTAGTAGGTTGGAGGCCATCGCTATTAAGTTGGAGGCCATTGCTTCTAGGTTGGAGGCCATCGCTATTAGGAATGTGGGATCTTGTGTGTCAGCAGGTTTACGGCTGCAAGGAGGTGAAGATTGGATATTTGAAGCTTCCTGCATTGTGTTTGAGTATTTTGAGTGTAGAAAGTGGTAGAAGATGGTATAGAATCATCTGGTGGAGAACAGCCACAATGCCAACCTGCCTTCCGCGGCTGAAAGCTGAAACGGTTTTCGCGCACATCAAGAAACATCGCGAACATCCGCATCCGAGCGGGTCATTTCGCTGAAACGGTGTACGCTCATGTCGTTCGCTCGCTGGGCGTCGCGTCGGACCGATGCCACACGACGGACGACCGAGGCGGTGTGCCTCGGCGGCAAGCCGAACACCATCACCTTGTGTGGCCACCCCTTCCACCAGAGCTGCCTGGCGCAGGCGAGGGATGTCTGCGCGGGGAAGCGGAAGCGGCATGTTATGTCTGGGGCTGTTCGATGCGAACATCGGCCGGATTCTGGGAGTGTTTGTGAAGGATCCAAGGATCCTTATAATGGTGTTTTTTGTGTTTTTTGGTGTTTGTCAAAGATGGGTGAGCGAAGATTTTTGAAGGCCTTTCGGAAAATTCGTTCTTGGTCCGTTCTCTTTGACATTCCCTGCAGCAGCTGCGCGCTGGGGCCAGGACCTCTGCACGTTGCATCCAGTCTTTTTGTCTTTGACAATCTGGGAAGCAGATGGGTTTGGCTTGAAGATCCAATTACACGAACACAGGCCTTTGTCAGGCGTCTTCTTCCAGGGTTTTGGACTGCGGCATACCGAAGGAAACAATCTGACTCAATAATAAGGACGTCAGTGTACCGGACGTCGTCCTGACTAACTGATCCCATGATCTCACCCCAACAATCAATCGGCTTGGGGGGGGGCACCTGGGGTGCTTGAAGTACACGAAGTCCCATCAACTGAAGGTAAGAACAAAGTTTGTAGCTGGATAGGGTATCGGAGACTATTCATCCAGTTACTTGGAGTATATGGTATATAGTATACTCTCTCTCTCTATAAAGTATATAGCAACACTGCACTTCACGAAGCTGTTGACAGTTAAATGCAAGTTCAATCAAGTCCATTTTTTCACAGTCCTAAATGATATCAGAATATCACACCGGCGTTCCTTCCTCAAATAGCTGCTTTCATCACCTGCACCTGGACCTCACCTCGACCGCGGTAGCCCGTTGCAAGGCCTTGGAGCTGGGCAGCCGTTGCCCCATCTGCCGACGCCGGGTGAAGCACATCGAGACCGGCCGCTCCGGTTGAAGCAAACCGGGGGGGTCAACGGTGCGGAGAGGAGGGGAGACCAGTGTGTTCGGAGGGTTCCGCGGTGTTTTTTTTCTTCAAGCGCGAGGAGACCGGGAGATTGAGTAGGACTGACCATTTTGTGGGGGGACGGGCGGGAGGATGTCCCAGATGAACGGCGCAATGGACACCATTATAAAAGGAAGTAGCAGATGCACATTCCAGAGGTTGGGGTGTCCCTGCTTTAGACACACGCACAGAGATGCACCCACGTTCAAAATCACACAAGTTCCACTGACAGCCGCTCTAAGCCTTCTGGGTGCTCGTTCGTTCTCTCGCCTGAGTTATGGGCTACCGAATCAATCCATCTCCATTCTGCCCAGCTTGTCTTTCAGTCACGAGATATGAGTGTGTGTGTGTGTGGCCACTCACTTATTTTGATCCACGTGTCCTGCCCTGGTCTCCAATCATCCTACTCATTCGCTTACTTTTCAGAGACTGCATGGTCTCCGCGAAATAATATGGTAATGGCAGTAATGAACCATAGTTACTAACAGTTTTGAGTAGGCTAGAGATAGATTTTAGACCCACCGCCTGAAGTTTGAGACCTTGAGAA
Source organism: Durusdinium trenchii (assembly GCA_963970005.1). Lineage (NCBI taxonomy): Eukaryota > Dinophyceae > Suessiales > Symbiodiniaceae > Durusdinium > Durusdinium trenchii. The sequence goes on from CAXAMN010021362.1 coordinate 1,396,861, forward strand.
AGATTTCGGTCACCCAAAGCCATGGACACCCACCTAAATGATTATCGCAATTAATGGGTCTTGATCTGAATCCAGGAGTGAATCCATTTGTAAAGTTCCATGTTTTTTTCCTGACATCTTCCACGCGTAGAACTAACCCAGCCCTGCTTCGTCCTCTCATCCAACGACCTCCCGTCTATCCCCAACGACCTCTGCGTCTTGCGTCTTCTGCCCCACCTCCGAGGACTCCGGATCCTGCGGATCTATGGTGCGGAGATTGAGAAACAGGACACATACCGTGCACGAACATGGGACGAAGTGCCGTCAACATGAGAAGGTTCTTTAGAACAATGGGAGAATATGTTAACATAACACATTCAGACGGGCCGTCATGGGAGGTCTCAAAGGGAAATCGACCCGATATCCCAATTCGCCGACCCGATGATACTCGGGTGGGTTGGCTGGCGACGTTTCCATAGAACCCAAAGATTTGCTGGCTACGGTGTAGTGCACCGGGGATGCGTTTCGCACTGGCTTGATCCAAAGAGGAAGCAAAGATCCCTCTAGACTCTATATATATTTGACAGTCAGTCAGTTAAACATATGAAAAGCTAGAATTGGTGCCCCCACCCAAAAATATCATCCTTACTTCAAAAAACCTGCTTGACATTGCTTGACAGTCTCTCGCTGCTTTCGGCGACTCAAATGAGGAGTTCCCAGTGCCCAAACGCTGCTGGGCTAGAGGGTAACAGAGAAGGCGGGAGTGACAGCTGGTTTTTCTGGGGCAAGGTGCAACTGGAGGGGGCGATTCATTTGGGCGGAGGTTGGTTTGAGCGAATCTGATCATGCATCACGAAGTAGGACCGGGCGGCACAAAGGTCGACCGGTATTTTCGTCCAAACGCCAAGCGCCCAAGCATGGTTGTTCCCACGGTTGTCCAACGCCAAGCTTGTGTTGGGGTAAATTGGGGTCATATACGAATCATGTTGGGTGTGTTTATTATTAATATTTTTTTTAAAAAAAATCTTTTGTTTGGGGGAACAGCTTCTTATGCTGTTGACAAGCTTCCAGGGATGCTTCAGCATGCCTGGCGGACTAGAGCAGCTACACTCCCAGACATGCCCTCTTGGTACCTGGATGTCATGGTACTGCGCAGACTCGGATGACTTCAATCCAGCCCTTTTCAATCCATCAGACCGACACAGCTGCTCCACTCGTCACTCGTTCGTGGCACGGCGTGTCCACGTCGGTCTCGTGTCGCACGACGCGCCACCGGACACGAAGGCTGCGCAGACTCGCCTCCGCGCGTTCACGCGACGTGTCCCCCAAGGCAACGAGCACGCGGGGCTCGAAGCGCGGAAGGTCTTCGAGGTGCCGGAGGCCGGTGGCGTGGCCAAGCTGCTTCGAAAAACATCGAAAGCATCAGAACGAACAATGCCATAGGCTCCATGGGACTGGAATATATGCCATCTATGCCAATCCATTGACCCCCCCCTTTCACCACCCCTGGCCTGATCGGCTCCCATCGAGCGAGTGAGCGGGTTCAAGCGAAGCTGTTGTGAGCAGCTGCGCCGAGTGGGGAGCGGTTGTTCTGGATGGAAGTTTCAATGTTCCCGGTTTTTGGGTAAATCCCTGAAACTGGGGAAGATGTTTCCTTTTTCCGAGTGAGCACATCCAAGTTTTGTAGATTCTATCCTCAGTAAAACAGCTTGGTTCGGTAAAAGACAATCAAATCAATGGTTGGGAAGACATCCTAGGGCCCAAATCTATGAGCGGAGCTGAATACCTATGCTATATAACCTAAATTGGGGCAATGTTCACAAGAGATCTCCCAAACATGACATTTTCATCTCACATCCCAGTGGGATGCCTGGATCATGCCTCTCAAACCCACCAAAACCAGGCTTAGGAAACAATTTAACATAACAAAAAAGTATAGAACAACTGAACAAACACCTTTTTCTTCTTGTCTTTTCATGTTTTGTTGAAAACCCGGCTTCACCGGTTTCTTTGAAGCGCAGGAGCTGCGGCGCTTCTCGTTGCACTGGCGCTGCCACGGCGCCTCGGACGACGAGCATTGCACCGCGGAGGCGCGGAAGACGCGCAAGGCCTACCGAGCCTCGGTGATGAACAGCGGTGAAGGCGCCAACGGCGCGGCGAAGAACCGTTCGAACCTTCCCTTTTTGGTTCGCGCCAACGGGGTCTCGCGTGGGCGTGGCAGGCGTGGCCGGTGGATGGGGGATATCCTTGGATCGATGGGGTGATAGGTGGGGGAGTCGAGGGGATTTCTAAACAAAGCGGTTGGTGTGAACCAAAGCATCGGATCACGTGACGATGTGTGATTCAAGAGACTTTGGATAAATGACCTTCTCTGGAAGGAGTGCGTCCTTTGGTGGACAATTCTTTCACAGAAACTGTGGGATCCCGGCAATAGGTGTTCTACGTTTTTATTTTTTGGGGGCGGTCACAGAGGTCACAGAGAAGCATGAGAAGCATGGGGCCGATGGGCCTTCGTCTTTTTCAGATCTCTTTGGCTGGAGAAGGACAGCTGCCGGACGAAATGCTCAGCGAAATGCTCAGCTGCCGGGGTTTTCCCTTCTCAACCAATCTGAACATGAGATTTTTGTTTGTACACCTTCGTCCTCTTTGCTGAGGAGAGATGATTCAACATGGAACCAAAGGCCGCCCCGGATGCTCCGGGATGGAAGAGCTGTTAGCGCGAGCTTTGGCTGGCAGTTCTGTAAGTAACACAACGCATTCTCTGACCAAGAACCACCCAGTTTTTGGAGGACGATCATGCTGACACCATGCTGATCCACCCAAAGACTAGCTGCCTGTTTTGAGAAAGAAACACCTGAAGAACTAGCTTTTGAGAAGACCTGGAAGGCCTGAGTTGGGCTGCCTTTCCGGTCAGCCCCTTTTTTCCATGAACTCAGAACTACAAGTGATTGACCAGATGTGCGCACCGGCAGGCATAAAGTCAGGCAGATCTGAAGAATTTTATAACTTATAGTTAGTGTGAATATTGGGACATCCCTGGGAAATCCATTCTCCATTGCGACCGGTGTTCGTTACTCCGGTCGCGCGCGACCCTGGTTGGTTCAGAACGAAGCTTTCCGGGTGGGTCGGTCCATCGAGATTTGGTCCATCACTTTGCGTTTGGCTACCTGGGTCCTTCAACCGGAAGAGTGGTAGGTGGATCATCCTTGCGCGAGTCGCTGTGGGGGTTCTATTCTGAGAAGATCTGATCGATGCGACGATTCTCATCGGTGGTAAACCCGGTGCCATGACCCCCCCACAGCCCATGTTTTCAGTTGTGACGAGGTGGACGAGGTGACGCCACCAACGCGGTTTTCGCGATTCGCGGCGAAGCCATGCGGAGGCCCCCGAGCAGATCAGCTTCGTCGGACGTACCAACAGGCCGGTTAGATCAGCAGAAGGGAAGAAGGGATGCGGAAGGAATGAGGCTTGAGCAGTGCAGAGAATTCCCAAAACATGCGTGAGTCATGTAGAGTCGTTATTGGCATCCTTTGTCTTGCCTAAAGGCTGGGGTTCTACATTTTCTGTTTGGCTTGATCTGCCGGCGCAACAATCGTGGAGGCCTTGCAAGAGGCGCGGAAGGCGGAGCTGAGGGAGGCTGACATCGTCTTTAGCACGTGTGTCACTTGGATTGGATGGGGTTCTAATGGGGTGTGAGAATTAGATCTCCGAAGTGGGCTAAAGAACTTGTGTACATCCATCCCTCATGATTTCGGGTTTCAGCTGGCCTTTTATTTCTCACTGCAGATTGCACACAGAGCAGGTGACGAAAACCATTGGAAGACGCAGCTGCCTTAATTTTTTGATTCCTGCATTGCTAGCGGACTTTGGTTGAGCCTGTAGAGTTCAAGCAATCTGATGTTTAGCCCCAGGTTGAGCTTCATCTCCAGATCTCCAGGTATCGGGTTCGCTCACTTCTCAGGGTTTTTTTGGGTTTCGCTAGTAGTAACAAGTGCATCGCTAGTAGTAACAAGTGCCTTACTAGTCGTAACAAGAAGCTAGTAGAAACAAGTGCATCGCTAGTAGTAACAAGTGCCTTACTAGTCGTAACAAGAAGCTAGTAGAAACAAGTGCATCGCTACTAGTAACAAGTGCCTTACTAGTCGTAACAAGAAGCTAGTAGAAACAAGTGCATCGCTACTAGTAACAGGTGCCTTACTAGTAATAACAAGAAGCTACTAGGGGCTCCTGGCCTTACTACTTCCACCTGTTGGAACGGGACGCTTCTTCTGCGAGGTGTCTTGCCGGCGCATGGCCATCGCACAAGCTCTCAGCGAGGCGCCGAATTCTGTTTGAGCTTCGAGTAGACTCAGAAGACCTACAGCCGAGTAGTCGGCTGAGTATAGAGTTAAGAGTTGGTGGACCCAATGTGAATGACAACTGGCAATGCCTTTTTTGCAAACAATGCCTACAGGATCCTTCACGCACTGGCACATCTTACAAAACGAACGATGTTGACAGCTGTTTTTGAACTTTTAGATTCACAGAAATGATGTGAATTTCGTTATCCGAAACTCGACTGAATTCAATGGACACGAGCGAAGTGAGGGAAATCTTGCGTTTTCTGAGAATCGATGGTTGACCCCATCGATGGTTGATCATCCTGGCTTTGATGTTTTCGGATGGACAACAAACACCTCCAAGCCAACTAGTGAAAGCTGCGTTTGCTTCTCCCTGTCCAGCCGAACTTATAAACTGTCTTCCAGCTGCTACGGTTAGAGCCTCCTGCCCTTCGGAGCAGTCACGCTGGTGCCCATGTCCACGCCGAACGGGCATCGCGAGCCGGTCGTTGGGCGGAAAACGAGGCAAAAAGCTCATCCAACATGTGACGTTGGGTCAAACGAATACCTACAAGCCGCGTATCAATCGGCTTTGAGGGACCAGATGATCCCACCTTTGACCTGGAAGAACGAGACATGGCCCTCGCGCGCGTGAACGCCCTTCAACCTGAAGTCTTCAGCTGAAAACAGACCAAATGGACGGGGCGCAGCAAGAGTTCCAAACCCAGGTCATTGCACAAGGTTGAACCTGATCTTGGAGGGAAACTAGGCTAGGGTAATTGCAAGCAAGACACTTCTCAACCCACTTTGGCACATCAAAGCGGTTGGAACACCTGCACCATTTCACTCCGTATCACATGCATGTTCAGGGCCAGGGAAAGACTGGGGAGATGCTATTGTGGATCGATCGAAGTTGGGTGTTTGGGCGAGGTTCCGAGCAACCGCTGGCTCTTGGGGTGGTGGGTATCCGAGCAGGATGGGGCGCCAAGCTTTTGGCAAGTGATCCTGGATGAGGCGCCAGGGTCATGGAAAGCGGATTCTGCTTTGTGGTGAACCACTCATTTTTTCACTTCAGACCCTTCTTTCAAAAGATGTTTGGAGTGGAGCATGTGGTGTTTATTTTTTGTTCAACAGTTTGGTGTCCTACTCCTCTGGTCGTTGTTCTTTGCTTCCAGAGTTGCTTTTGAATATAGAGCAGCATATGTGCGAATCAACCGTTTGCAGAGACCCATATTGAGTGCATCTGGGTCGTGAACGCCAGACCGGCGGTCCAATCTTTCCTGGCCAGACCAGGTCGTTTCTGAAAAGAACCAGCGGTCTGGGTGTTGTTGAGGCTTGAGTTTTGCATTCTTTGGAACCCACAATCCATTTGAAATGAACAAACACATTCTTTCCATTGATTCACACATGATCGAACACAGATGGCAATGACCTTAGGATGATGCTCCAAATTCGGACCACAGTAGTCAAAGCAATAGACTGGAGGCAAAGAACCCAATCGGGTGTGGGTCAAAACCTGGACCCCCATGTCACCATGCCCCTTGCAGTCTATTATTTCACCATCCTCTTGCGCCAAAAAGGTCTTGACTGACAACTGGTCCCATGAGCTCGCAGCGACTTGTCCGACATTCAAATCGCAAAACCAAACTACTTAGGGGTTTCAGAGGCTCGATGGCACCGAAGAGGTCCCGAACAGATGGGGGTCCAAATCAACCATTGCGCCATCTACTTTGAAGTAAGCTTGTACTGACAGTAAGCCTGGGAAGTCCCACTCCTTGCTGAAACAGTTCCCTTTCGATCGATCAATCCCCCTTTTAGGCGGTCCAATTAAGCCCAACATGTGTTTTGCAGTCATGTGATGATGTGATTCACGATTCGGAGTGATATCTGAATGATGTTTTTCTTTTTTTTTAAACATGCACGACGGTTTGATGTGAAGCCTTTGACGTTGGACCGTGTATCACTGAAGATGCGCCACAGAGGCGCGGTTGCAGGCAAAGTCCCAGGCAAATATGTTGTTGATGAACCTCCCCAGAGAAATTGTAAGTGGAGTCCCATCCACCGCTATCTACCCTAGGATTCGAACCACCAGTGATATACTGGGCTGAATCCATTGTTTTACTAAGGATTTTAGACTACAACACCAAGTCAACCGAACTCCTTTTAATGGTCGAACTGAAGGCCATGGAATTCCACACCCCAAGATGGCTCTGAGCTTATTGGAATGAAGAACTGATCCACACATCGATCCACTCGGAGGCTGGTCAAGCTACTGAGCCGGAAGCCCTGTGTGCTTCGGCACCAACGGCGGGGGGGGCGTTCGTTTTAGCCCGCTGGATCGATCTCTGTGAAACGGCAGCGTGGTTCGGTGGCGGATATTTTTCAGAGCGGATGTTGGTGATTCTTTTTCTTTTCTGCGAAGAGTTCGATGACACTTTTTCACAGCCGAGTTCGGTGATTTTTGTCCGAGTCACTGGGTTTGGGTCCTTTGGGTCCTCTCTGTTGAAGAATGGCTTCTTGGAAAGTAATGAAAGTAGCTATGCTATACCCTATGAATCCCCAGGGCTCCAAGTACCTTCTCAGAAGGTGTTGGGGGTGGTTTTAGAGGGTCCAGATACCTTCTGAGAAGGTACTTGGAGCCCTTCATGGTGCCGAACAGGTTGGGTCGCCCTCGCCGCTCCGAGCGCCCTCGCGTCCGAGCGGAGGTCCTTTGACCTTCGCGACGCGTGCGCAGCAGATCTGCCTCTTTGGTGACCTGGGCGATGGATTTTCAGGGATGTGAGCAGATCTGGGTTGACGCACTGGATCAAGATATTCCCCTGATCAAGATCCAAGATCCATGTTGGGTACGGGGATTGGAACTGGCTCTGTGAATGTTTGAATGTTCTTTTTGGTGAAAGCCGATTGAAAGAGGGGAGAATGAGCGAGTACCTAGTACCAGGAGCATGCACTGTTTGTGCATGCCGTCAAGCAGTCAAGCAAGAGCCGTGAGAGATGTGAGGCATTTTGTGTAGAATATACATGCAACGAAGTTGTTGAACAAGTCCCCTGAAGTTGCTAAATGTAAGCAGGTATGCAAAATGCCCACAACCTAAGTAGGGTCATGTTTGTATATAGGATCATTTTAACAGTATATGTTTGTAAACAATAGTAGGTAGATGTTCTAGCACCACCCAAAGATTGGTTATTAGATGGGTAAAAAGGAAAGACAGTCAGGGTTTATTAACCAACCAAATTGGGTGGTGGTACATAGCAGTGTATGCCCATGGCTGGTTGGAGGCTTGGAGGGTGGCGTCCTGAGGCGATCAGCAGCAGCTGAGGCCCATCCTCAAGAGCTCGTTGGCAGAGGCGAGAAGCAAACAGTTCAGGTTCCAAAAGGAACATCAACGTTTGGGAACAACAAAACACTTGTTACTACTAGTAAGGCACCTGTTACTACTAGCGAGACACTTGTCACCTACTAGCGAGGCACTTGTTACTAGTAGTAACAAGAAGCATCATTGTTTGTTGAGGCAATGTTTTGTTTTTGTTGTTTGGATACTACTAGACTCTCTGAAAAACACAGGTGGCAAGAAGGTCCAACATCTTTGCAAGTGACACGCATTGATTTTTTAGTGCTTGTTAATGGATGATCTCATGCAGATGAACCAACAGTGACCGAAGAAGATGTGAGTTCATTTCACAAATAAGAAGGAGGGTTCTCATGCATGGGTTGCCCAACAACCACTACATGATACCTGACCAAATTCTATTAGGGGTATTTCTATTCTTTGGTCACCTGTTCACCTCTTCAATCCCCGGCATTTCCCCCGGCTATACCCGGTAATGGGTCCGGTCTATTTCTGGATTTCACCTGGTTTAGTTTCCACCTCTTCAATCCCCGGCGCTCTCCGAAAGCACCGGTCCAGTTCGCCCCGGGGAACTCGGCCTCTTTGACGTGACGGCACGGTGCGGGCCGAGACGTGCGGCATGGGCATCTCGCTCTTCGAGCGGCTGACGATGGCCGAGGAGCCCCAGTTCTTGGCCATGCAGTACCGACGCTCGGTCGGGACCAGTGGAGGTGGCTGCCGGTGGCTGTTGGGGACCTAGCTGAAAAGGATCCGGTGGCTGTTGAGGGGAACATGTGGAAGGTTCTTCCCCAAATAGCCGGTGGTTCCCCCCCTAGCTGTTGGGGACTGCTAGTGGGGGACCTACACCTGCTATTTGGGGGGGTGCTATTTGGAGTCCGTCTGCCTCGTTGCCTCCGAAGCGTCCACGCGTCCACGCCATGTCCATGCGGGTGTCCGTCCACGTCCGTGTGATCTGCAGAGAAATGGCCATGGGAGACGAGGCACGAGGCGTTACATGGCCGAGACGTCGTGCGACTCACCTGACTGGTGCGACGAAAGCAGGGTGGCTGAGGGTGGCTGGATCCAATAGAATCTCTATTGGGGGCGAAACTTCCCTTATTCCCTACTAAGCACCAGTCAGCCACTTTCTGCCAAGACCTCCGCCACAATCCTTTTGCATGTTTTGGAGCGCCAACACCAGAAGATGTGCTTCGTTGAGGTCCAAGATGGCGGAATTGGACGAGCATCAGCAAGATGTTTGTAAGAAGAAATTTGAATGACGACAAAGCAGCAGGTCCCCAAGAATACCAGGTGTTGGCATTGAATGCAACTGTTTCACTCTATTTCCTTCGGTTGGAAGGTGTTTGTCAACTGGTTTAGAGAAAAGCTTGCTGAGTTCAGCGGTTCATTCGGGAAGCAAGCTGATCAGGCACTAGACTCATACCAGATTTCACCCAGAAAACTGGCCACCCACTTGGCAACCTACACTCCCTCAGATCATCATGGAAGTGGAGTTCACGGATCGCTGTGTGGTCGTACTTGGAGGTTCTTCGGATTTCATCTCATGGTCATCTGAAGGGCCATGCCATCCACTTAAATGTGTTGATTCCAGGGAGTACCCTCCGACTCAGTAACATGGAAGCGGAAACCCCCCTGTTGGTAGAGGAAAGCCAAGTGACCATTTGTCCACTTCCATGTTAGTGATTCCAGGGAGTACTACAATTGAATTCTCCCCAACCACTTGGGTGTGTGTTGGCGTCGGACGAGAGTCAACCGGATCGCCTAGGAATGACTCCGGCCATCAGTGCGTTCCCATCCAGCAGGTTCTACCAAGGCCTCGGCCGGCGTTGATGTCGGGTGGCGTCAAAACCGGCGTTCTACTGCAACATACTGCAACTAAGAATCACTGGAACGGCTTTTGAGTCATAGCATTCAAGATCCTGCGATGATGACAGCATTCAGATGCGCAGTCAGAACCAACACAGTGTTCACCACTTTTCACACGCATTCAATTCGATTGTGTTGGATTTCGGGAAGTTTTCCGTTCGGAGTTTCCCCTAAAACAGCCTGCACAGGCGGTCGTCGTCCTTCGTGATGAACGGGAAGTGCGAGCCCTTTTTTTCCGGCTGTGTGGTGCTTCCGCTGCACCACCTGTTAAAAAAAGGAGTAGAAGCCAGCCCGAAGCACTCTATAGGAATACAATTTAATGGAATTTAGTGGTCTACTCCGATAGTTGAGTCATGATATTGACGGAACAAGCATCTTCAGACTTTAGCTCATTCCTTCTGAATGGGCTTTCCAAGGCTTTGAGAATTGACCACCGCGACAGTAACCGCATCGTGGCCGTGGCGGGTGGTAGCTGGCGGTGGTAGCTGTGGCGTACGCGGCTCCAGGGCGGTTGCAAGATGACGCCTCAGTGCTGGGAAGCCCTACATTGTTGCAGCATCCCAGCAAGGACCGAGGAAATCAATACTGTATATAAATGTCAAATCTCATCTCTGCCAGGCAACTCTTCCTTTTAAAGGGAGAACCAGGAGGAGAAACAAAAGGGTTTTGGTACCAGGTGTTGATCGCGAACTCAGATCTGTGTTGGTCGCGAACGCTTTTGCGACTACAAGACACGGGATCCCAAGGACTACACTCTTCATCAAGCTACGACTACAAGACACACAAGACTTCACGCACTACTTGAGGTCCCCCGCCCCCCCCGCGAGCTGTGCTACTACGATTAATTCAAGATCCCATCGAGCTTGCTCCACGATTTCCACTCTCCAGCTCTTGAGAATTTGGCACTTGAACAGTTGAAACAAATGAAGTCCCAGTCCATTCCAAAGGTCCAAGCGACCAGAAAAGCACCCCCAAAGCATGACTCGTTTTTGCCCATGTCATCCAATGGACATTTTACATGAATCATATTCCATCGTCTCCATGGCATGGCTTTGAAACTTTGCAAAAAGGATCAAGCATGCCTCAACATGCTTTGTGTTTGCAGATGTCAGGCAATGGTTTCAGAATGATATATACCCCAAAGAGACCGAAGAGAGGAACCATCTGGACCCCCAAAAAGAGACCAGGGTCCGGACCGTCTGGACCCCTACAGGACCGGTCTATGCCCTTGATCTTCTGGCAGACCAGCCTCGAAGGTGGGCGAGCCTCCGGTCAGACTGATGAGATGGCACCGGACGAGTCGAACCGAACAGACGAACCGCCTGACATGGTCAACCTACCAGCGATCGTCCGGGGTCCGGGTGTCATGACCCACAGCCATGGCTGGTCGGGTACGTTACGTTAGTACTGTTTGGGGTCTCTTCTGGTCACCGGTTTGATGAATACCAAGTTTCCCACCGGTCTCCCACCAGTCCCTCAATACAAAAACGCTTTACATATGTTTACATCGTTGTTTATTCTATTTCAACGATGTTTGAAACCATGTCACGAAAGGTAGCTTCAGCTACCTGAGTTCAATTAGCTTTAGCTTCGGGGCAGGATCCTCCCACACGCCATGACTTCTTTAGCTTGCGAAAGGCGATTCTGTATGACCACTCCCTGCGGATCAACTCCGCCCTGGGACGGGTGAATGTTAATGTTCCTTCAGTTGTACTGGTACCGTGGCTTCGTGTGATTCGTGTCGAGCTTCTGCTCCCTCCTCGTCATTTGGCTGCTTTGGTGTGATTGGATTCGTACGGAGCTTCTCAGCTGCTGCTTTGCTGCTGCTTCTGCTGCTGCTCTTCGAATCCCACGGATCTCTCTCTCTCTCTCTCCCTTCTCTCACCTCTTTGAAAGTTGAACTTAGTGACCTACCTTTCGTCCACCCCCTCCCACTCAAGTCCGTCGCAGCGCATTTCGCTCGCCACGCCCGGTGTGGCGAACGGAACCGAAACGCAGCGCCTTTCGTGCGCCCGGTGCGCGAAAGGTCCAGGCGAGCGTGTGAGCCACCTTCGGACGGTGGACAACAGCGCGGGCTCCAGGCTCAACGAGACGGAGGCCCGAAGTGGGATCTGTTTCGTTGGAAAATAGGAGGAAAGGAGTGCAGATGATGAAGATGATGATGAGGATAGGAAAGGAACAGATGATGAACAGATGAGGAAGATGATGATGAAGGACTTTTTTGAGATTCGACTTTTCGTTCTGCGACTTCTTCCCTCGTTCTTCCCACGTCGCACGTCCCTGGGTTTTGGTTTCTTGAAAAGACCTTCACTGGGCTTGTTGTTCTTCGCTCATACAGCTCTTCTGCGCCGCATCGCTTGTTCCGGCCGGAGAGGCACAGCAGGCCGTGGACCTGGCGAGTGCCTTGGCGTCCGCCTGCGGACCTGGCGTTGGCATCCTTTGTCGCTCAACGGAGAATGGTGGGAATGGAGGATGGGAATGGAGCTAGGGTGAGTGTCTTTTAGTATTACCATCATATAGTAGGGGTGGTCAAAGCCGATGGCTCGTTTTTGAGGCCAGGCCTGCAACGTAAGACAATCATCAATTTAAATAATGGATAATATGGGATAATATGGGATATAGCTTGGGTCTGTCCGAATTTACCTGTAACAGTCAGTAAACTATCACTATTGTTGAACAAGGCCTTTACTAACCATCATCATCCAGTACTGCAGGTAATAGGAATGACCCAAGAAGCACCCAAGGCCTGGAATTCTTATTTTTTTTTCCCAAGCGCACTTGTGGCCTTGGCCATTGGATATGCTTGGATGGCGAGAACCAGACGACTTGGTGGCTTGGGTGGAAGTCGTCGGTTCTGCGCTGCAGAAAACAACAAATACAAAAGGATGAGCATGGAACGCGGAGGATGGTGTGTTTTCGTGGATGTGACATGGTGCCATGGGTGGAGAATCAACAACCCAGAGAAACTCATGAAGACCCTCGCTTGAACTTTCAAGCACACAACTCTTCCAACCCACACACACAGACACACACGCACACTTCAGTCAACCTCTTTCAAGCTTGCAGAGAAGCAACCTGACAATGGTCAACCCGGTCAACCTCCCATGCCCATCCATGCCCAAGTGTTTTCAGTCGCACGGTCTGGCAAATCTCTCATTCATTCCCTCAACCCTTCGATGGTGCTACATCCTACTTGTACCCGTCCTACCGGCTTGGACGCTCCTTAGTTGGTTGCAAGACCTTACCATCCCTCAATCTTTGACCCCAAACCCAATTTTTCGAGGTCTTCAACATTCTTCAACTCCTAAACAGTGGTCGTCTTCAGGTGCCTGTGCGGCACTAGCATCCTGGAGTAGATATGAGCCAATTTCAAACATGACCACATGTCCATTGTTTTCTTGGCATTTCCACCCTTGCGTGCCCTTCATTCCGAACAACTGGCCCGAGCTTGGTGTGGGGGCCTTTTTTCCGCTCCACGCCACGTACCACGCCCAAGGTTGGTACCGGGCGCAGGTCGCGCGTGTGGAGCAGCTGCTGCGGGAGAAGAGCCTCAGTCAGCTGCACGTGGGCAGCGACACTCGGCGTGGCGGTGTGGATGGAAAATCATGGAGAGTAGACCTACTCAATATACTAACCTACTCATACCAGGACCCTCCAAGGGGTGCCCTGTCTGGAAGCCTATAGGTAGTGTGGAGTAGTCCATTGGACACCCCGACAGGAGGGTCCTGGTAGACTGGCATATCATATGACTCAGACTCACGTGCGCATCACGGGTGTGCTGGTAGTCCAGTTCCTCAATGCTACTCCTGGGCGTGCCAGGTTTGCCAGGTTTGTTCAGACAAACGCGTTTGACAAACGCGCTTCCTACCTCTTTTGTTTGCTACACGTTTCCTTTTATCACAATAGGAGTAAGTCTAAACCCAACCCTTCCAAGGGATGGGTCTCACATGTGCCAGAGGGGCGTTGTGAAATACCGTGGCCACAACTGCCAGAAAATGGTGCTGGCCAGCTTGACTGAATCCTTTCTTAAACATGTACAATGTACGCAATGGATGCTTTTAAGGTGTCTCAGTTTGCATCAGGACACTTCACAACTCTCTTGAATTAAACGTGCATTTGATGATTCCCAACCGCCTCCCCGTCCAACCTGAGTGGCGTTTTTCCTTGTGGTTTCACCTATCGCGCCTCATACATACCATCCAACCCAAGGCGACCAACTCGTAAGGGCGCGAACGTGGGTTCGGCTCGGCTCCAAGCTCGGAAGCTTGGGGGCCGTTTCCTTCGATGTGACTGTGAGTCAGGTTTGACCCGAAACCCTGGTTTTGACCATGGAAATGCACAGAATAGACATGACTAGATACTAGGGAGGGCAGCCTACCGTCAACTGGGCCACCGAATCCGTCATTTCAACGTCACTGCCACGTGTCATTTCAGGTAGCGACGGCCCAGGGCAGCGAGTGGGACTACGTGATTCTCAGCACCGTGAGGTGGGCGACGTTCGAGCGAGCCGAAACACCCCAGCGGCCAAGCAATTTGGAGGGGCCTACAAACTAGTAGCTTCTTGTTACTACTAGTAAGGCACCTGTTACTACTAGCGTGGCACTTGTTACTACTAGCTTCTTGTTTCTCAAGGAAGTGTCTTGGTTGAGATTTCAAGTCGAGGGGCGGGGCGAGTTGCGTGCGTGGAGATGGAGTGTTCTCAAAAGTTGGTGCATCGTTGGCCTTTTGCTATTGGTTGGTTGATTTATAGAGGGGATGCCCTCAATTGCACAACCAATAGGTGTATATGGTGCCAAACCGACCCCTCTATTTTTCCCCATTGTGGACATCATTGATCAAGCGTCCCTTTTTGACCAATCCATCACATTTACCGATCGCAGTTGAAGATGCGAGGAAGCAACAACATGAGGAAGCAAATGTTGTTTTTTCCCTTATGGTTCTTGATTTTCTTGGACGAAACCAGAATGAACAGCTCGCATGCAGAATGTTGTTTCTCTTTCCCTCCATATCTCTCTCGCTCTCTCGCCCTCTCTCTCTCTCTCTACGGTTGTTTGCTTTGATGATCGGATGGATGTGACTGCCCAGTCTGCACATGTCTGCACTTTTTTTTCTCCCCAGCCGCCAGGAGAGGTGGCGCTTCCATGCAGGGACGTTTAGGCGCCAGACTGTTTCAACCAGATGGGATGGGAAGTCAAAAGAATGGTGTTGAAGACATTTGAGTTTTCTTCCCTTTGATGTGGTGTGATTTTGTTGTTTGCTGCATGTCATTTGAGTTGGCCTGGGCAGCTTACTTGCTTATCTCGTCATCAGGTTGAAAGTTTCTTTCATCCCAAGAGTCTTGTGGATCTGAACCATCTACTACAAGTTGCTTCGGGCCATTGAACATCCTAGTTGTGAGGGTCAAGAGTCGTGTCTTGCCCTGGTAGCTGGCTCGAAACAGGGATCAAGATGGGATCAATCAATGTCTAAGTGAACAATGGCCATTGTCAAGTCTCCAAAATTAGGGTTCTTCCCACGCCAATTTAATTCACGTCTTCCTTCCGAATCAATTCTTCACTGGAATCCCCCTCCCCATTTCTTGATTAATAACTACCCTGACTACTCCACAAGAAAGATCCCAAACGGTCACCCTGACCTCCATCACCTCCTCCCCCACGCTCCAACACCACACCACCGCACCGCTTGGTCCTGGCAACCAGGGATCCTCGCGGACGGTCACATCCTCAACGTGGCGCTGACCCGCGCCCGGCGCGGGCTGGTGGTCTTGGGGGATTCCGCCACGTGCCTCGGAAGCGAAGCACCAAAACGAGCCCGGCCGCGCAAGAAAGGGTGAAACGTTGAGGCAAAAGGTACAGAGATGAATGTTTTTTTTTTTTTTCAGAAGAAGTGCAGCTGATTCACATGGTTGAAATATACTTACTTTCTCGTGTCTGTCTTTAGTGTCGATGAGATGAGCCAAAATTGGCTAGTTTGGTAAACAGACGCGGTCACAGCACTGAGACAAGTGGGTATCCTCTCTAAAATCACAGGGGTCATGGTATCCCCTAAAACGTTTTATGGTCCCTGGCCAGGGGGGCGTGGGGGTTGGATTTTATAGAGGAAAGCTGCTTGTATCAAGAAACGGACCCGTTGCGCGGAATTGTTTTTATGTGTTTCTGGTCACTGCTCAGGCACATGGTGGCCTGAGGTTGAATGATTTTATAGAGACCTATCTGGGGAAAGGCCTGAGCACTTTATGCTCCCCAGGGGGTGTCCACCACCATTTCATATCTATAAAATCACTGTCAAGACCCCCCCCATATAATATCCACAGAGATCAAATTGGTGTGTTGTATTCCGCTCCGCTATTGTGACCAACTGGAGATGGTTGGAATTGTATCGAGCAAAACATGTTCCGAGCTGAACGACTTCGGAGGGAGTGACTGTGACTGTCAGGGTCAAAAGGGGTCATCCAGTTCTTCCCCTTTGGCAAGGGGGGCGGTCACTGGGAGCTGGAAGGCAGATCCCGGGAACACTTTGGGCCATGTGGGGCCGAAATAGCTGGGCGTGAAAGCACCCAGCTCCAGCCTTTGGACCCCTTTTGGTGAGGTAGAAACCCCAAAGTCACCGGCACCACAGAAATCTACAGACGGACACACCCACACCAAGCAAGAGAGAGAGAGAGAGAGAGCGAGCGAGAGAAGGTACAGATGTAGTGGCACAACTTGCAGATTCAATGAACACGTCAATGCCTTTCTGGGAGTCTTCAATGACTAGCCTGATGGCCTTCCTTCGAGAGATCTCGGGATCTCGCCGTTGGATCAGTCGTTGAGCTTTCCACTGGAGGCTTTCCACTGATCCCAACTGGAAGGCCTTCTTGGATCATTGCCGCCAGCAGGTGTCTTGACGGACCGACCGGAATCCGTGCCGGAAACCGGCGGATGCGGTCTTCGTTTGTGGATGGATTCCATATGGATCAATTGCGTTTCACCTATGTGGGGAACATTTGGGAACGTCCCCTCGTCAAATCCAGATGGACTGTTCGGTCAGGTTCGGCTCGAGAGAATGGATCGAACGGATGCAGAGTTGGAGGGAAACGTGGATCGAATGAGAGTCTCGCCTTCCGTTCGCGTTCTCCTCCGTTTGACCATTCACAGAAGTTCAGTGGAGCTGGTTCTGGTCGGACTAGAACTTTTGGCAAAGCAATGGTTATGTGGTAAAGGCTGTTCTTATGTGTATATATATATATTATACATAATGGTTGGAATCCTAGGTTTTGCCTGGGCAAAAATCAGGGAAGATATAGACCCTTTGCCAGAAAATTCCTTGAGGAGCCGGCTTGTTGCCTTGCTACATTTGGCTTTGCTTCGTGCTTTTGCTTTGCGGCCACAGCTTGATTTGTATTTCTTCTTCCGTCTTGTGTCCTGCAAGGATGTGCTGGTCGACAGAGTCTTGGTGGAGGAATTGTGTGTGCCGATCTTCGTTGGTCGATGTTTTTTTTACGGTTTTTACCAGGTCAGACCTAAACCATGATCACCAAAAGACCGTCCGTGTGAGATTTTCTCTGAAACGCACGGATTGGATAACCTGGAAACCTCAAATTGGTTGTTTCCACGGTCCCAACCACTTGGATCACTTGTTCTGCAAAGGATCTCAAGCAAGACATGCATATACAATGACTACAGCCTGGAAACTTCCCAACCAAAAACAAATGGATGTTCCCCCCAGTCCCAGCCAGTTCCTGTGTAAAGGATCTCATCCCCTGTGCACATTTTGGCCTAGGGCTTAAGTTTCCTAAAAATTCTAGAAACCAAATAAACAGTGCGAGCGCTTCTTCGTTCGGAAGCTCCGTTTTCGGGAGCGAAGAAGCGTGAGCTATCCACACTAGTAGCGTACACACGTATGGTACGAACGCTACGGGAGGGGGGGGAGCGGGCGAATTTGTAAAACACATCTAGTTGAGACGGGGTTTCCAGGCTCTCTTTTTTTGGTTTGGTTTGGTGGGCTTGATGGGTGGAAGGAGTGGAAGCCGATCAGCATTGACGTCCTATCCGATGAGGTGTGGAAACGGGGAAAGGACTGCTTTAAACACTACCATAGTACTTGGTTAGGAGTCCTTTCCACATTTCCACCCAGCTATAAAACACAGGGGGGGCTTTAACGCTACGTGGACTACAGAAAGACACACACAGACACACACACACACAGGGGGAGTTCCACTCAGCTATCCAGCTATCCATGTCCATGCTGGATAGACTTAGAAGGTTACAAAGACTTATAAAGATATTTCTTGTTTAAACCAGTGCACTGCGCAGCACTGGAACGCATGTCTCAGGAGGGTTGCATTCTTTGGTATCCGACCGAGATGTATGGAGGCTATGTTCCTCAAGAACCACAGACACGATACTCCTCCCAGGGGTCTGTGTTCTGAAGTCTTCTTAATGGGGTGAAAAGAGGGATCTAAAGAGTGCGGTTTGTTTCATGAATCTGGAGCCACTCAGAAGAATGGGCCAAGACATACAAGGCACGAGATGTTCTGTGGGAGAAGCGTTTCAGTGGAAGTTTCCCTCCAAAAGAAGGAACCCTGGGAGAGATAGACGTGGATTCGCAAGTGGCTATGTGAGCTGAGCTACATATATATATATATATGTATATTCTTCCTTAGCTGGTGCGCTTGTGCCAGTGATGGCAAGGGTGTTTCATTGTGGGCTGTTTGGGGTAGATGTGGGTTGACCAAAACGAAGCACCGGCGGCAAGCGGAAGCGGCTGGAACCTCTGCTTCACCACGAAACGCCCAAAGACAAAACAGAGTCAGCCGCGCTCTTCTCCAACAACATCAATGCATGCCCCCCCCAAACTCTTCAACTTTTGAACCATTCCAATCAAACAACATTTCTCATCATCACAGAACGATCTCCAAATGCCTTGAAACGGATTGATGCATCACTACATGTGTCCTCCCCAGCTTTTCTCTCCACTTTTTCAGGTGTGCCACGGCTCACCAGCGACGAGGCGCTGTGGTCGGACGCTTGGCAGCGTGCGCTGGTGCCGGGCTTCAAGGTGCGCCGCGGAAAAAGTCCCGCCGATCGGCGCCGCGCGGTGCCCGCCGGGGTCTGCTTTGAGAGTGAAACATGGGTTAGGTTAGGTGCGTTTGAGGTGAAACATGAGTGAAACAAGAAGCTATTAGTAACAAGTGCCACGCTAGTAGTAACAAGTGCCTTACTAGTAGTAACAAGAAGCTATTAATTTACTTTAAACTTAATTCTAATAGCTTCTTTGAGGTGAAACATGAGTGAGTTTTGAGGCAGTTAGTTGGGGGAGAATGTTGTTGTTGAGTGCTTAACGTCTTCCCCGACTGGAATGAGGGCATGAGAATGTTGACTTGCAGTCCACCTCAGCCCATATGCACGCATGGACATGTTTGGAAAATACTTGGTTTTGCTTAGGTGTTTTTTTTGTTTCCCCCTATGGTAAATCCCCTTTGCTTAGGGGAATATGTTTTACTTTTCCCGATTCCTCAAGCAGGGCTCCAAGAAGATGATGTGCTTCTATGTGTGATGGCGCACCCTCCAAGGATGGGGTGCCCTTGGTGGACTTTGAAAAATGAGACTTGTTACTACTAGTAAGGCACTTGTTACTACTAGCGTGGCACTTGT
>CAXAMN010021362.1:1416019-1459796 GCA_963970005.1 Durusdinium trenchii
GCACTTGTTACTAATAGCTTCTTGTTACTACTAGTAAGGCACTTGTTGCTACTGCTTTGATGAGCAATTCGTGTCCAAGAAACGAGATGGTTGAGATATGAGGGTAGCATGGTTGCAGACCACTTCAGACATGTTGAGACATAGCAGCTGCCCTGGAAAACGTCGGAGATTAATTTCGCAGTCTCTCCCTCAAGTGGTCTTCAGAACATCAGAAGCAGGTCACCTCAATATGTGAGAAACTCAAAAGACGTTGCCATTCAGAAGTGGCCATCAGCCCAGTGCCAACTTAACTTTTCATCACGAAAGCTAGCGAAGCTAGCTGGAGTTACTCTTGCGATAGCAAGGTTTCTTTCGACCGGGTGCAAATCCTAACCCCTGATTATTCAGGTCGAAGACCCCCCCCCCCCCCCCCCCCCCCCTCTCCCCACCCCCCCGACCCCCGCCTCCCCCCCCCCGCTCTCCTCCTCCTTGTCTTCCTCCCATCTTCCCTCCCTCCCTCCTCCCTCCTCCCTCTTCGCAAGTTCGACTCCGTCCTGTCGTCGCTCTTTGGCATGCGGTTAGCGTTGCGTATCTTGCGGCCGCACTCGCTCACTCTCACTCTCACTCTCTCACTGTCTCACTGTCTCACTGTCTCTCTCATCTCTCTCATCTCTCTCATCTCTTTCTCATCTCTCTCATCTCTCTCATCTCTCTCTCCTCTCTCTCTCTCTCTCCTCTCTGTCTCTCGTCTTTCCGTCTCTCTTCTCTCTCTTCTCTCGCAGGAGGATCCGGGCAAAGAGCCACATATAAAGGACTCTTCACCCCTGCCTCCAAAAAGAGCGCCGTGTTTTTTCCTACCTCGCTGCCCTCCACTTTCCCATTCTGGAGCGCTAGCTTTCGCCCCCCCCTTGGCCTCAAGTAGTTTTGGGTCTCTAAGATGCTCACATCATTTCCCCTGACTCATTTTACTCCAGCCTGGAAATTAGTCCACTAGTAGCTCCTGGCGCTGCTGGGAACATGGGCATTACTACTAAGAGCCTCATTGACTCATTGCTACCAGTGATCCGAACGCAGCTTCACGCCCGAAGGCCCACGCCGCCCTTCCTCCTCGGCCGCGCCCCCAAGCTCCGATGGGCCGTTGCATACCCACTGGGCCGAACATCCAATGATTGGTCCCCTTTCCCAACAGATTGGTCACCCCAGTAGCGGAAGTGGACGTGGACTTCCCGCAGACTTGGGTATTCGACTTGTGCGTAGGTGGAGCTCTGTCAGCTGCAAAGCCAACCGGAGCTCAATGGGAAGATCGGCGCCTCGGTCGTGGCGGGTCCGAACGTGAAGGATGTTCGCCTGGGATTGGCCACTACGGAGTGAGTGAAAGGGTGGTGACCATGCAGACCCCTGACTCCTCACCTCATGAGGTGTTTTCCATCCAAATAACCAACCCCAAAACTGTGGTGCTGGTGGGATTGGTTCAATTTCTATCGCAGATCACAGCTGAATGTTGAGCTCGATTGTTCTTCACTCAGAATGTACATAGCTATTAGGCTATAGTCTCTTGGAGAACGGGTCGTGACCAACCTGATTAGGTCTGGTATGGTCTGGTTAAGGTTGTGCTTTCTCGGTGATTTCTGGCAATGTCGTGCTGAATGGTATGTGAAGCCATTGGTCGGTGCTAAAAGTGTTACAAGCACGTGTATTTGACCCAATTCTTGAACACTGGAAGACGTCTGATGTTCAACCAATTCTGGCATCGCTTCAGCATGTGGCATTCAGAAATCCATCGTCACGGCATCCCTTGCCGCGTGAAATGCGGACCAACCGGTCATGGATGTTTTCGATGGAGACCTCTCAAGACCCCCAAGACCGCCCGGATTGGGGGTGCTGTCTCCCTAGTCAATGTATACATGTCCATGGTTTGAAAGCCTTTCAGTTGGAAATGATCAAGCAAGATCAAGCAAGATATTATGTAGAATCTGTGGCCACATAGCACACTACAGAGATGTTGGGTCTCCCGCGTTTCAGACACACCCATCTTCTGTTAATTGGGTTGAAGCGATCGAGCAAATGATTAACGTGTTGAATCCGTCTGGGCTCAAACCCATTCAGCAAAATTCTAGCAAATCAATTTGCAGCCTCTTGCAGCCTGTGATTTCTCCATGCTCCGGCTCGTAGCTTTCCTGTGTGTTGGCTTGGTGGCCAGTGTGCGTCCTCAGGTTGGTAGTCCCTTGCACACGGCGGTGTTTAAGGGTCATTTGGGGGGGGCCATTGCGCCCTTGGCAGACGAAGAGGATGTGAATGGCCTTGAGGAAGGTCAAACCCCTTTGGGCTTGGCATGTAAGAAAGGCAACCCGCTGCTGGTTAAAAAGCTCATTGAAGTGAATGCAGACGTGAACATGAAGACCGGCCCCCCACCGGAAGAAGGAGCTTCCTCTGGGCATTGCTGCCTATGCCGACAAGTGGGATGTGCACGTGGTACAGGCCTTATTGGACGCCAAGGCCAAAGCCGACGCTGTGGATGACTACGGAAAGACCGCTCTGTTGTATGCCTCAGAGCGCCAAAGGTCTTCGATCGTGGAAGCCTTAAAGAAGGCAGGTGCCTGAGTGATTGCACCAGGGTGCCACGATCTTCTCCATCAGAGACATGCTTGCACCAGACTTTCATGCTTCTGCTTGTGAGAGTCGCGTACAATACCTCTGTTTCATTGGAAAATGATTGGTGAGGGATGGTGCGCGGCGGAATTGTGCGGAACATGCACACCTACTCAGTGCCAGATCACAGACTTGGGGTTCTCAAGATTCTCCAGTCTGAATTTAGTCTGTTTTCCCCTTGAAGTACACCTGGACAGCTCCATGAGCCCCTGATTTCGATGCGATCTCCAGCATATGAAGAGCTTCAGACCCATTCCCCTCCAAAAAACAACATACATCTCCACGTCAAAAACACAGAAGCTCCGGTCCCAACACCGGCGACGCTCCGCGCCGGCTCTGGCTGTGCTCAAGCCGCCACACGACTCATGAGGCACGGTGTGCTGCAGCGGCGAGAATGGCCGCTGGGAAGTCATGCTCCAGCAGGGTGAGGAGAGATGCGGGTGGAGAGGGGGGGGGGTGAGACACAAGTTAAGGAAGACTTTGGGGCATCCTAAGGGTAGTAACGAGTACAGATTCTATCATATTCTGATATATATTTATTTCTGGCTTCACGGAACGTGGGTGCGTGGACTGGGCGAAGTGTGAACTTATCACTGGCATGCATGGCAGATGAATTCATATTATAGATAGTATGATTTCTGAATTATATATAGATATATATATATATATTAGATTATTTTAGTTTAATCTATACGTATATATATATAATATACATAAATATATGTTTTACTATAAAATATATAATGTACTTATTTTTTTATGTACGGACACATGGTCAATCATTGGACATGATGATTGAATTGTTAGATGCTCAAAGTATGTGGCTGCTTTACAAACGACTCCAAGCGCTGCTCAGGAGACGCGGCGCTTGGCCTTGAAGCCCAAGAACTTGCAGATGGTCAAGGCATCGGGTGGGTCTTGGAACCCACCTAGGAGACCACTTGGACCACCAAAAGTGTTCTCTTTTGCGGGGAAAAAGGGGGTTGTCGCCTGTGTTGGCACTCCAACAGGAAAACGGCTCCGGAGAATGTAAAGAAACCCCTTTCCAATCAGAGAGATTTGAACAAAAATCAGTGAAGCTTGGAGTCAAAGCGGAGTCCAGCAAATCCGTCGCCGATTGAACAATGCCGATTTGGATGTCAAGATTTGAGAAGCATTTGGTGGATCGCCAGTGCCGAAATCGAACACAAACAGCATGATGGGTGAGGGCTTCGATTTGTTGTTCTCCGAACACTCCAGTCTATGCATTCTTTTTCAACTTTTTGAGCTTTCCAGTGCGTCAGGGCCCCCCAAAACAGCACGACAATCGATCAGAGCTAGAACAAGTCGATGAGATGCAACTTAGCTACGCCCAAGTCAGATCTTTTGACAAGTCGACAGTCGATCAGTTCTGACTGAAGAACAGTCGTGCAAAGATCTCTGCAGCTTGCCAGTTGCCCAGGAGCCGCAACTGGCCCCTTCACCCGGCGCGACGAAGGGCAAGCCGTAGCTCGGTTGCCATGGACCCTTCCCAGGGTCTGGAAGGCCCTACAATTCGACGAATTAATACGTGCCAGTTGTGATGTGACTTTGTACACACCATTTGCTGCTTTAACATGCTTTTAGCAAGTGAATGATAGTGAAACACTATAATCAAACCAAACAAACAAAAAAAACATATATATATATATATATATCAAATATAATTAGATAAACACTTTCTGAAACACACCAATCAAATACTCAAAACACTAATCACATATACTCAAACAACATGACATTTTTGGGGGGGAGGGCGGTTGGAAGGTCCCGGTCTCCACCTTAAAAGCCACCTCTTCGTGGATCGCTGACCTCAGGGCCTTCGGTGGGCTTAATGCGCTGGTGGCCGCCGAGCAGCCACGGAGCGGCGTGGAGTTCTCCACCACGTTGTGCCTTGGCAGAAGGGGTCGGGTCTCGTGGGTGTCGGGTTTCACGGGGTGGTATGGCCAGTGGCATGTCATTTGGCATGTCATGTGGCCAGTGGCATGTCAAATGAAGTCTCTCATTCCGACATTCCTGTTGTCATGATGTGTGAAAAAAGATGCCGAGGGTTGAGTTGAGCAAAATGTGGACAAGCACCGTGCCACTCAACTCCCAAATCTTTGTGTCAAATGCGGCTGCCTTCTGCAAGTGAACTCTTGTGATGCCGAGAATGCTGGACGTTTTGGTTTCATCGTATTATTTTACATTATTACGTAGAAACAACAGAGGAATACTTGAACCATATGCCTGCGGTGCTGAATTGCTGTAGGTCCATCACTTGCATCATGTTCACTGTGTTTTGCTGCCTCCAAAAGTCCAGACCCCCCTTTCCTGGATTTCTTTGTCGCACAGACGGACACACAGCCTTTGGCCTTGCAGAGACGTTTTCTGGGCATCCGGGCCAAATGGGATCCTTTGTTCCAAATTCGACCATACAATTCATGAAAAATGGGTCACCCAATTCGACTACCCAGCCCACTACTGTCTGGACTAGACAGGCAGACAGGATGGTCCTGGTCGGTGATTGCCGAAAAGCGCCACCAAGTCTGCACATCTCAGCTAGGTTGATCACCTTTGTCCAGCGTTGACATCAAACCCTCTTCCTTGCCCAGGTGTTGCTATATGTAATATATATATATATATATTAATATATATAGGTTATAGGCTTGTCGGGTGACTTTTTGGCTGACCCCTTCCTGAGGAGTGACTCCTCACCTCGAAAAAAATACCGCAATGCACATGACCCGAAAACTCAGGTCTTTCCACCCGCTCTCTCCCCCCCTCCCGAGGCGCTTCGCGGCGCAGCAGTTGCAGCCGCAGGTCACCCGCTGTGGCAAGGAGGTCACCGTCGTAGACAGGCGTGGGAATTGGGTGAAAGGTGATAGGGTGATGGGTGTGGTGAATGGTTCGGTGGGTTTGGAGAAGTGAACTAGAAGTGAATGAGTGAAGAAAAGGACAGTGAAAGACAGTGACAGTAATTAGCATGTTCGGTTGTGTTGTGTGCGGTTGTGTGTGAAACATGGAAGATCCTGTGAAAACATGCCCTCCAAAAAGCACTTTGCTGGATGACTCATGCCAATACCGACCAGTTGAACACCTATCAAGCCATGATTCCCGTGATACGGCAAAAACATGATACTCTATGCACTTCCATCCGTGGACGGGTTCATTGATGGGATGATGGGATTGTTTGATCCATGGAGGACACTTCTTCACCGAAAAATCGGATCGATCGCGTAGTCCTTTTGAGGTGTCCCCTTCCATTTTGGATGGCCCGCTTCACAGGCGAACGAAGAAGAGAACTCACCCCATCAATGCACCATGTTGTCCCGTATTTTTGGTTCGCCGTGGGCCCGTTTCATGGCCTCAAGATGCCTCCACCGGGCGAGAGGCGTGAACCGCCCATCGTGTCGGCGGGTCCAAAACAGAAAGGACAGAGGCCAACTGTGTCAGATTCACTTCTGCAAGCGTGGTCGGCATCTTCTTCGCATCGCGGATTTGGAGGTGACAACTGGCAAGTCCTGTCGAGCAGACACGGAAAAGCCAACTTCTTGATCTGGCCGTTGTGCCCTGTTGTTGTTGTTGTTGTTGTTGCCAAAGCTGGAGCAAAACGACATATATGTAGACTCTTGATTAATAACCCCCATTTGGAGTCTTAAAACTCCTCATATGGGAGGGTTTATTAATCAAGAGATATCAAGAGTTTACATTATGCAGGCAAAGCGACTGCCAACATCATCCCGGCAGTTTGCGTTGTTGGCGAAGTTAACTTTTTGCTGATTTCGATCAACTTGCCCTGTGCATCCGCCATCTCCCTTTTGCCACGTTGTAAGCTCGCAAGCAGCGTGCTGCCAAGGTGTTCCGACCAGGTACCACAAGGTTATCCCTGGCAGCTTTCACTCTAACTCTACCCCAACCACTTGCTCCTTTGGAAGCAAAGGGACATCAACAAGCACTGCGGCAGAACTCCATCCGGAGCCCATCTGGAGCTTTGACAATTCGAAGTGTCACCGTTTCATTTCCTGCCTCGTCGTCTTGGGACACCTGACTTGCCATTCGTTCCAGCCGTGGTTTCTGCAGTTTTTTCGACGTTTGATGGCCAGGAGGACCACGCAAGAGCGGAAGGCTAAAGCGACTATTCCACTCCAGTCGTGGCAATTTCTGAGCCTGAAATGATTGATAGAATGAGATGATGTCCATTGACTCGTTCTTTTGTCTGAACGTTCGGCAGACGGGAACTGAAGGGAACATGTTCGGCCGCTTGTGCATGGGATGTCTCTCGCTTTGAGAGACATCCCGAAAAGAGACCCCCTCCATCCCAAGAACCCCCCCAAACACAAAAGGTGTTGGCCCAATGCATGTTGCGCCTTTTGCCAAAAGCACCGAGGCAGGGGCCCTTCAACGCTATAGTTTGCTCATGTTTGCTCATCATCTTCCAATGGGTCTAAGCTGTGTCGAGTCCTTGCTTCGAGACCTAGCATTGTCCGTTTCGCTGTTCGTTGGCCTGCGTTTGTAATGTCTGACAGACGTGGCGAGCTAGCATTTAGAAGGATTAAGCGTCATCGTTGAAGGGTCAGAACCCCAAAACCCCAATTTTCGAGAACCTCATCAGGTCCTCGCCGTGCCACGGAATGAAGGGCATTGTGCGGTCCAGAGGCGGCGCTGGCGATGGTGTGGGTGGCACACTCATGGTCTAAATGGCAATTAAGAAGAGACATCCGATATCTTCCGGTGTTTCCACCAGAAGTTCTTTTTTGGCAAACAACACTGAGAATTGTTCACGAACACCCGAAGCAAAGCCTGGTTGGCCGTGCCACGATTGGAAATCAACGGCCTGCGAGTTGCCATGTTGAAGAGGGTTCTGCATCTATCCGACTATATATATATATATATCCTTTTCATTCATTAGGATCATTAGGAAGTAAGTGCTCCCAATTTTCAACGAAAAGGAGTCCTTGCATCTATCCGTGTTACCCTGCGAAAGATCCACGTGGGTGTCCTTGCTCCTAGTAGTAAGGCCAGGAGCCCCTAGTAGCTTCTTGCTCCTATCATGCACATGCTTTTTATTTTGCGCCAAATCAGAACATGATTGAACCTTGCCCAAGGTGACCCTGAAAGCTCATTGCCCTGCGCTGCCCTGCGACACCATAGGAAAGCAGGTTGCGAATCAACACAGCCCCAGCTTCTCGGGCAGAATGTGAATTAAATCATTGGTTTGACATGCAACAAAAAGAGATTCAGATTGTGTGTTTTCATGTAGAAGACTGCCATGATAATATTTCTTCGCATAAAACCACGGTTCAGAATGCCCAGATGTGGCGTATGCCATCCGCGTTCCGGGGCGTCGGTGGCCCCAAACTGCAGGTGGTGACAGTTCGGGCACCTGAGCAGATCGAATGTGTTGACAAGTAGGGACGGTCGTCATCCACGTCGGCAAATCAATATTAGGTTGGAGGCCATCGCTATTAGGTGATATTAGGTGTTTTGAATTTGAATTGAGAACCTGTGGCCCAGTCGGTAGACTGGTGTATCTCCCTTCGTTTCAGGGTCTATTTGAGCTACACACCCATATGATGATCTGGATGAAGGGAATGGACAAAAAGATATATTTATATAAAAGTTCTTCTGCATGCACTGTATTCACTGTATGCTGAAAGTCTGCGTTCCAAAAAGACGGACGGGTTTGCTGTGGAATCTCATTTTTTTAGGAGTATGACAATGAGCCTCTGACTGAAATGTTCATTGGACACTTCAGACTGCGACGGCCAGTTACGCAGCTTGGGGTGACTCACTACTAGGCGTAGATGGAACATAGATATCGAAATTTTCCCAACTTCAGACTGCGACCAGATGAACATGTCAGCGGAACAACCAAAAGTTTTACTATAGGAATATAGACTACAGAACCAGATCAACCATTCTTTTAAGGGCCTTTCAAGGTTTTTCGCATGTTCTACCTAGCAACTCCACCTCTTGCACCACTTCACCCCCACTGACAGCGTACGCCAAACCCAACGAAGAACGACAGTACCATGACAGCGTACCATGCGTTCCTTCGGTTTTCGACGTCTCAGGTGTTCCACAAAGGCGTCGCCGTTCCCCTCGTGTCTCGGTGATCTCGGAGATCTCGGTGTCTCGGTGTCTCTTCTCCCGGTGAGGTGTCTCGGTGGAGTTCTCCAAAAGCTTCTGCATGCAACAAGGACCGGCTGGGTCCGGCTGGGTCTTGGGGGTGTGGTGTTTCTAGCCATGGCGTCACCATGGCTGACCACCCCACACGTTGGAACCCACGACGTCCAGGAGGTGAATCGTGGGTTCCAAAAGGATGGGACAGGTCATATTCTATATGATTCATGGAGGGTTCAATGCATGGTGTGTTGAATTCAACATGGATTGATTTGGATTTCTTTTTTGAACAGTTGTGGGAGTTTAAGCAACTGGTGCTTTGGACGAGAGAGAAAGGACCGGTTATGTTGGTGCCCTGGGCGTTTATGTTGGTGCCTAGTTCCTGTCGTGGGTGTTCAGTGCCTAGTTCAGGGTGATGTTTCAAGCGACCCAGACATGGTGTGACCAGACTGTGCTGCCTGTGTGCTCATGCGACCCAATCTTAGTCCGCACAGTCTAGTCCGAAATGGCTCGAAATGACATGACTCGCGCTTTCACCGTAGAAGTTCATCCCAACATGATCCTACCATCATTGTGGTGATCCTCTCATCACTGAGCTTTGGATGGGTAGAAGTTCTCCCCTCACTTGGTGGCTTGCAGTGCAGTGAAACCATTTGTTCAACTTGTTCAACACCTGGGTGATGTATACTTTCCCAAGCTGGGCGAAGCCCCTTTCTGGCAATATGTGTTCTTTTCCCGGTGCCTGCAGCAAATCCAAGAACATTTGTCAACCGAAGCCATGGCAAAGCAGCTTTTGGACTTTTGGACACCCCACCCCGCTGCTCCTGTGCTTCTCCCCCGACCATGCTGCTTTGTGACCACACCCCAAGCCGCTGCTCCGCTTCTCCCCAAATTCCGAATGATGGCCTCCCACCGAAAGAGCGCTGGCCTCCACCCAAAAATGCGTCCGAACGCTACTCAATCCACCCCTGTCCTCCTTGGACGTAAACGATCCACCCGGATCTCCTGCGGATCTCGTCCACCTCCGTCGGATGCGTCGTTCGGCTCGAGGACCCGTGCAGGTTCGACCCGGCCAGAAAGGCCTCGAGGCGAGTGGAGAGCGCCAACGAGCCGCCGCTCCGCTGTGGGAACGGGGATCCGGTCACCGGCCTAGGCGGCCTAGGCGGCCTATAGGCTTAGGGTGCTTTTTCCCAGATTGAAAGGGATTTTTACTTGTCCTATCAGTTCTATTTGGAGGTCTATTGATCCGTTGAACTGGTGTTGAGCCGAACATGATCTCCGGATTTCGGACAGGGATGGCCATGGATGTTCTCGGTTGACCAAGAAGGCAGTTCCTTGTGGGGCTGGGAAACGGCGGTGGTTCTCACAACGGATTTTTTTATTTTGAATCCCCTTCTGGGGAATATGTTTGTTATGTTTTCCTCCAGTTCCTTAGTTCCTTAAGCAAAATCCAAGCTTGACCTTTGCATCGATACAGCCTACATCGCCGGTCGTACACTGGGGCGCGTGCGCCTTTGCACCGCGAGGTGTCGGCGCAGGGCTCGTTGGAACACCTGTTGAAGCCGGGACTCGCCACTTGGAACAGCGGAGGGGGGCAACCCGGTGGTTGGAATCGGACTCCTATGAAGTGTTCTCGAATCTCGAACGAAGGAGTTCCCAACTCCAAGACCGAACAGCGACCAACTCCGACGTCGGGCAGTCGGGCAAAGTGGTACGAAGTTAGGTCAACGATGGTCAAGCGTTTGATTCCTCAATGACTTAAGTTACATCGTGGGCACTCTCGGCGCTGCCACCACGCTCAAGTCATGTCGATGTGGAGCGGAAAGTGCACTGGCTCATATCTGCTCAAAACATGCTGAGTTGCTGGTTCTTAGAGGGTGGAGTTTTAATAGCAACAAGGCCGTGCCGTGTGCTTTACCAGGCAGAGTGTTACAGTTCTTCATGTGCACAGGTTTCACAATGTTTCACATGAGTTCGAACTGATTCAGAATGACACAGCTCAGAGTCTGACCCTTTCGGACTCAGGACACGTTCAGGGTCCCACCCTTTCGCCCCATCCCCCTCCGGGCCGTTGCACCTGGCGTCCAAACACACCGCGCGCGCAAACTGGCGCACCGAGCACGCACGCAGCGAGGTGGTGATGTTGCACCTCGGCGGAGGGGCTTTGGGGCAGAGATCTCGGGTGGATTTGTTTCTCCTGAGTGAATCCCCGGGTTCCTGGAGGAAGACTGTACTGGTTCTTTCCCGGAACTCCTGGACAGCAATACCTTTCAAGTCCAAGTACTTGAAGATCAGCAAAACAGACTTTGACCGTCTTTTGCATTCTTGTTCAATCGGTTCAATGTATCATTGTCTGGTGGATCTTGCACATTGGACTATTTGAACTCCTACCTAAGGGCATTTGGGAGGTCATAGCGCACAAAGTTCCAACAGTGAGGGTATGACACTATAAGTACGCAATTCAACATGCAGCTTTTCCTGCCATGATCAATTTTTACTCCACCTCAAGCACATCAAAAAACGATTCTTTGAGGAGCCACAAATTCTTGGGAACAGTAAGTTCATGCGTTTTTTGACCTACAGGTTTGTTGAATTAAGTCGTCTTTTCTTGTTTTAAGTCGTATCGTTTGAGCGTCTCCCTTGCGGTGGGGCATGTTCTGCTTCCTTTTTGGCTGACTTTGTGACAGGGTTTTGTTGGCTTTTTGACTTGTTTCAGCGTCCCAGCCTGCGTTCTCAGTTTGAAGCCATTTCTTCTGTACTCTATGCTCGAGGGTGCTGCTGCCTGCAACTATCTTTTGCATTATTTTTGCCATGTGGTGTTTATGCTGCCGTAATTGTCGGTTCTTTAGCAGTTTTTTGAAAGCCATCTTTTGTCCAGGGGGTCTCGGTCGCCCTGTTTGGTCGCTCGGAGACGTGTGGACTTTTGCTGTTGAGCAGTTGAGCGACATTAGGCCTGGTCAACGTGTCGGTCCCTGAACATGCTCGCGTGCCCTTGTGATTTCACAGTTCTCTTCATCAGCCACTGCATCTTTTAAAGCAGGCATCCTCATTGATTTTCAATGTTGGTGATCAAAGTTTGACTCCCTGAACAGTTCGCGCACCCATTGTGATTTGCATGCCTGTGATATCAAATACAGCTGTCTTACAAGCATCCTCGGTTTTTCACCATCAACTTGACAAAAGTTGCATCCCTTCACGTGTGCAGTTCCTGCAGCCCATGCAGTTCTATAGATCGACCCGATGTGACTCACTTCACCGCCCTTTGCAGCGTCCCCGCGTATTGCGGAATCCATGTGACTTCAAGCAGAACAGGTGCGACGTTACGTATATAACTCCTTTTTTTTTCTCGTACAATGCCCAAAACCACTGGGTTGGTATTCGGAAGATGCTCTAACTCTAACCCATGGGTCAATTTTCAGGGTCCAAGTTAGTCTGTGGGGGGGGGTAGCAAGAAAGAGGACTCATCACCTCCAACAAAAAGCTCCATGTGCTTCTGCTTCCCTCTCTTTTCCTCCTTGGCCTTTGTTTCCTTCTTCCTGATCAAGGCATGGCCTCAAGAGCAAACCGGAGCTCAACGCCGAGTGGGCGCGTGTCGTCTCCGAGGCGCGTAGACACTGGACCGTCGAGCGGACCGTGCGCAGGGCCGCATGCAGCTCAAAATTCCACGTCTGCCGTGACCTACCCCGGTTCAGTCCATGGATCACCTGCGAAACCTGACCCCACCCAGGAAGTAGTCCGTGGATCGGGCAAGAATGATGACCGACCGACTGCAGTTCCCCGTGATCACCGGTCCGTCACCGGTTCGTGACCAGCCAACACACCGAAAGCCTTTCCGAATCCACGCCTCCGGTCACCGGTCGCCTCACCGTTATCCACTCCGGTCTCGTTCGGAGTGTCCGCTGCCACGGGCGAACGGAGCATTCGACCGAGCCAACGAGCGCGCGCGGCCAGGAGCCGAGCGAGGGACGCTGGGAGGTGGACTTGCTCAGTGCCCGAGTTGCAGCGCTGGGAGGGACGGGAGGAGGGACGGTGTCCACTGAAGTGAACGGTTGGATGGATGGGAGTTGAGAGTTCCTGACCGTCCGGGACAACAAGGTTTTTGGTTGGGAGCAATGAGCATGACTGAGCATGAGGTCTGAAGGTTGGATGGATGAAAGATGTGATGGTTCTTCTTCTTTTTTGGGGCTGGTTTGGGTTGAAGGTGGAGGCTGGTACTTGAGTCATGAAGACGAGAAGTACCTTTTAACGCTTGTTTGGGCTTTTGGATGCAGAGCGAACTTTCGACCCGATCCAAGCAAGATTTGCTCCGGAAGTATGTTTCGGGCGACACGATCCGTGCTGGGGATCCTCTTGTGCGACACTGGCATGGAGTTGCAGAACTGCCTTGGAGCAATGGGTCAACTTTTTGACCAGTCTAAGTGAGGGCGCGCTGCTAGACCGAGGAAAGAATTTCAAAGCGCAGGTTTTTCATTCCACACACTCACCATCCACGCATGTTTTCACACACACACACACACCATGTCGTTTTCTGCTTCTGACATCTGCTTTGGTGAAGGCCCACGTCTTTTCCCTTTGGTCGGAATCGCGGTACTGAACCTTTCGCTTCCCGTTTAAGCGGAGGTTCGGTACCAGTCTCCATTCGACTGTGAAAGATTCAGGGGCCTCAAGACAGAAAATCATCTATTTTCATCATTCCAACATATTCCAAGCTAGTCTGTTTGGTGTTCTTGTCATCTTCACGCTCACACGATCACAGGGAGTAGGATTTTCAAGATTGGATACCGAGCAACGAGCTTAGCCACGAGCTGTTGATTTACACTCTCCGCCAGTCACTCACCGTCGCGCCAGTGGGGTCTACCAGGGTCCAGTTCAGGGTCCAGGACTGTCCACGGGGGATCTGAAAGCTGCTTTTCAAGGGGATTGGGGATGTTTGGGGGTGGCTGAGGATAGACAGGCAACACCATGCATTCTGCGAAACACAACCTGACTACGTATAGAATTCGTGTACATAACACTGGGTGGGGCCACACTGGCTGATCAATCTGCCATGGTGGTCATGCTCCAAGACAACTTTGTTCGCTGAAAGCTGATTTCCGGAAACATATCATGCAAACAGCTCTATCAACAATGCAATTGTGGGATCAGGGTGTATAAATAAAAACACACATATATATATATATATATATATCTTCGCCGGGGCAACCGGTAGCTTTGCTCAAAAGTGCTGCGTGCGACCAAGATGTTTTTACCAACACACCTTGAAACATGTTATCCAAAAGTGGAGCCAAGATACTTTAGGCATCTATGTTTACTTGAACGACCCTAATTAAACCTGCTGATGTCAGGTTCATCAAAGCTCCTTTTATCCATTAGTCGCTGGTCCCTGTGGTTTTCGGTGTCCTTGCTAACATCAAGTGATTCAACCGATTCGCGGGATGGCCCTTTTAACGTTGAGCTCAAGGGCTGACGCGAAGGTATCGACGACGTTGCAGCGCTCATTTGCACGGCTTTGAAATCTGTCGAACAATCAGGATGACTTCGCTGACATGCAGCAGAAAACCAGGTCTGTTGGATAGTCATGGATGTGGAGAATAGTTTTTGGCTGACTAAGTAACTTCAAGCTGCGTGCTGAGTTGCACTAGGAATTCCGATTCGCGTCCTACTTGCCACTGGGAGGCGGTGAGAATCCTTTGGTCG
This sequence comes from Durusdinium trenchii, assembly GCA_963970005.1. Lineage (NCBI taxonomy): Eukaryota > Dinophyceae > Suessiales > Symbiodiniaceae > Durusdinium > Durusdinium trenchii. Next base: position 1,430,468 of record CAXAMN010021362.1, read on the forward strand.
CGACTGCCCTGCTTGCTCGGCTCTGCATGCGCGCTCCATGTGTTTTGCACTTCTTGGGCAGAGCAACTTCTGCTTCCCACTGAGCAATCAGCAAGCCGCGTATTACCAGACAGCATCTATGCAAAGGGCTGACGTTACTTGGCAGGAAGAGCGGGTGCAAGTCGTTGTGTATTTGCCGGCAGCGGCAGCTGTGTCAATTAGCGCATGCTGTGTGAGTGGGATGGGTGGAGGGCGGTGCCTGTCTCGTGTGGCCCTTCCTGTGGTGGTGGTTGGCTGCCGTGATGTTGCCGCTGTGGCATTTGGCCTTGCCTGGCCGCGTAATAGCTGACAGGTAGAGCAGGGGAAAAAAAGAGAGCGAGGTAGAGGCACCAGCTACCCAGTCACTGGCGTTCACGCCCCCCCACTAACACAGTGGGGTCCCGCCAGGGTTCGAATGCCAAAGGACGGCGCAAAGGCGCAAAGAAAAACAACCGCACAGAAGAAAGGAATTGACGCATCTAACTTGGCACGTTCACTTTTTCTAGAGAAGAACGCCGGAAAGTGAAAGTTTTCGGAAACAAGCATGGAAAGTGAACGTTCCATATTAGAAAAGAGATAAAAAATTAAGTATACAGGGCACAAGAGCACACAAAAGAGGAAGAGTGCATTTCACCAAGTGGTCACCATTTCACCACCAGAGCCTTCCCCCTTAACAAACCCAGCTACATATATATAATATATAGTTATATTTATATATAGCATTGCTTTGCAGTGCACCACATCACAAATCACCACATCACACACACACACATCATCCCATTGTACTTTAAACAAGACTTGACAAACATGTTTTTTTGAGTTAAACGTGCGGAGTTGCGAGGGTTCAAAAAAAAGAACCGAAGGCAGCGATCGAGACCCTTCTTGAAAAACATTAAGTGGAAGATGAACCAATTCCATCTTGGATTTGAACTGTTTGATATTTTGCAATTTTGGAGCAGAGACTCTGCAATTGGTACTTTCCGTAGGGTGCTTGTTTGTCAACAGACGATCCAAATTTGACATTTTGGGAAGGGGATCGTCTCTGGAAACCAAGCACCTTCGAAGTTTCGATTCCAATATTGCTCCATCAGCCAACAAGGGTTCGTTCACCAGGTCGCCAACCACTGCGTTCCTCACACTTACGTCTCGCTGCGTAAGCCGTCACCTGTTTCGAAACCGATTCGACCAAGGCGACGGGGCGGCGGGAGACTCAGTGCGAACGCAAAAAAAAACAACCAGACCATCCATCGGACTGGAACAGGTGGACCTTGTATGACCCATAGTATCCGGATGGTCTAGGAAGGGCAGTGTCTTTTTTCCCGGGTGTAAGCAAGTGATGAGTCAGCTGACTCAAAGACGACCGATGGGACTGGCATGTTGACCTGTTTACGTTGAAGTGGTTTGAGGGGTCGCTATAGTTATAAGGATGCCTCAAAGAACTATATCTAAACCACCTACAAACCGTGGTAAATATACTGACTACATATTCCAGGATGGTTTATCAACGGACATCCCTTGACCTCTAAGGGGCTTGACGGACACCCTTTCCGTGGTGCTAGTTTATATTATCCTTAAGGGAGTTATCACGTATAGAGCCAATGTGTTTGGCACGCAATTCTTTCAACCCACCACCGCTTTGGTCTTCGTCCGTCCGAACTGGTGTTCGTCCGTCTCAGTTCTCGAGAAAAAGGCATTGTTCAATGCTTTGGTTCGGTCGGATTCGGTGGCCAATTCGGTGGCCAATGCTTGGAATGCAGGAAGAATCCTCCGAGCTCTTTTGGGGAGGGATTCCAAGAGAGGTTGAGAGACCTGAACTAGGACCCTGTAGTGGTACATATGGGATGGGCAATGGGGCTGTTCAACCTCTCTAGGTTTACACTAAACCATCTCCATTTGGGGTTGGAGAAGCGTTGATTCGTGGACCCAACACCGAGTCGTGTTGATATTGAAGCCTCCAGGGAACGCACGCAGCGGTTTTTATTGCCCCTCAAAAGCATTTATAAGTGTTTTCTCGAGGTGTTCAGGAGTGTTTGACCTTTTTGACCAACTGCAGCTTAAGTCTTAAGTTCACCGTCATGTCACTTGTAGAACACACCCTTGGTCGACACCGCTTGGACACCGCTTTCAACGACACCTTTGCCCCGGCCTCCTTCCGCCAGGCCCGGCGCTTGGCGATGAAGCCCGAGAACCTGGCGCCCGAGCTGTGAAGCTTCGCGCCGGCGGAAGCGACGCCCGCGCCCAACGAAAAAGGCAGCGCCTGCGGAACGCCGTGCCTGATGGCGGCCGCCTGACACATTCGCGGGTTCTCTTCGGCTTTAGCCGGCCGAAGACATCGGATTTGGGTGACATCCAGTTTGATCGATATGGTCCCATGTCTTTGGCAGCTGTGTTTGTTTTGGCAGCTGTGCTCGATGATTGGACCTGACCTCTTCATAGGACAAGACCGGCACTGGCATTCGTTTCGACCAGAGCCACGGTCACCGGCGTTTCGCGAGCGAGTCACGGTGTTGGTTTGTTTCGTTTCGAAGAGGATGGATCAGCCATACACGGCCCGACGCGGCCCGGAGCGAAGAGCGTCGCGTCCGGAGCGTCCGGCACCAGACCGAGGGGTGCCGAAGGATGCCGAGAAGCGCGCTTCTTCGGTCGGGGTCACCGGATGAAGACCTGTTTACGTAGTGTGGAGATATAGACACCAGCCAGGTGACCCCGAACGGAAGCAGGTGTGTCAAGTCGACCATGTTGAAAATGAGAACGATCTGGTTTTGGTGTAAAACCCTTAGTGAAACAAGGGTTGTTCGGGATTTAGGCTATTAAAACAATGATGGTTCGACTTCTAGGGTTCACTTATAGTTCAAGGTTTTTGGCTTGTTGACTTCGGATCACCCTGGCAGGAGAAAAGGGTAATCCCACATAGTCGGAATGTTATCCGGTTTCCACCTGAACTTCATTTCATCCTGAGGGCCGCCGCCCCCGGGCTCCTCTTGCCGCCACGGGACGGCACGGGAGAAGCTCCTGAGGTTGGAGGATTCTTACGAGTGCCTCTGGAAACAGGTGCCGGCAACCGCATGAGGGGAGACGCGTGAGGGGCTGGTTATAGGTTTTTAAGGGGACCAGATCGAGAACTGCTGTGACAACAGATGAGTGCTGCTGTGACACTGTTTGAAAATGAAGAGCTCCAAGGTTCTTTTTTTTTGCGAGAGGGATACGATATTATCTTTTTTTGGTGGAGCACAGAAGAGCTGTAACAAAACAGGATCACAAGAAGATGCGATCGCTCTTTTTTTTTCCGATCTGTGACACCTTATCCGATGTCTTTGCGATTTGGTCCTGCCTCATATAGAATATCCTGAGAATCACCTTTGAAGGATCGTCATCCTGTTTTCAGGTCCAGATCTTGAAGGAGATCACCAGGCCCGTGGGCGCGCGACCCGGTCGTGTCGCCGGTGAAAGAGAGACCTTCGTTCAACCAAACAGGAGATCCCGTGGACCCGGAGTCGAGCCCCACAGCTTCCCAAGTGGTGCGTCCGATCGCCAGGCTCGATTTGCGAAGAACTCCCGGCGTTGGATTCGTGGCCCACCCCATAGTAGCCGGCGAATCCCGAACCACCGAGCTGTTTTATGGATTTTAACACCAAAGCCTTGTCAACCACTTTTTAAACCGTTTTTAGTCTTAAGAGGGTCAAAATATAGTATTAATATACTGCTAATTCTGGCAGATTTTTTGGGCACACAGCAGATGCTGAAGTGAGATGTTTTGCACATCTCTGGTCTCATCTGGTGGTCTCTGCTTAAAAAGAAGAGACTCAACATGAATCACAGAATAAAGTTCTAACGAATTAAGCTGATCAAACACAATGCAATCCGAAGAGCTGTGCTGTGCCAGATCGTTTTCCTTCTGTGCCGATCGGACCCGACACCTTCAGCTCCGCGCTCGTGAAGGCACCAATCGGAGGACCTGCAGGTCCTGCTCTGCGAGCCACAGGACACCGGACGGAGCCGGTGGTTTTGCGATCGTGGACCTGTGGGTAGGGGAGTGCGGTGGGTGATGAAGCTTTTGGATCTGTGACCAGAGAGTCCGGATCACTAGTCAGTTGCTTCTTGCTCCTAGTAGTAAGGCCCTTGTTACTAGCTAGCGATGCACTTGTTACTAGTAGCGAACCTTGTTACTACTAGTAAGGCACCTGTTACTGGTTGACACATCCCCTCATGTTTCTTTTGGGTTGCCGCTTTCTGTGCTGAAGATTTTCAGCTTTTGAGGGAATCTCAACGGGGGAATTGTCTCAGTCGGCAGGTCCGTGATCACCAGCGGTCCAGTCACAGTGAGTGTCATTTCTGAGATCTTCAGTTTGCTTTGTGAATTTCTGTGCCACAGACTTTGAGCTGTTCCTTTCACAGAACTTAAAGGAGCATAGCTGTTTGAGTGCTGCTTTGCACTCTGAAAAAGAACCGATCAGCTTATCCAAGACGTTCGGAAGTCCTTTTCTCGTCCACTCGTTGTTCTTCTCATGGTCCTACTGTTTAAGAGCCTCAGTTTCAACAGTCTTCAGTCTTTTTACCCTCAAATGCAAGGATCAGATAGTTGTCAACGATCTGTTTTTCACGACGGTTTAGGTATTCCACCCCTGGGAGGGCCTTCGAAATATTTTATCTTGCAGGCCACCAGAGAAGCCACCGAATTGCCTCTTTAGCAGTTCTTACAACGAGGTGCCTATTGGAGGATGGGGGTGCCCAGAACATCCACTCACTGGATGGGACTAAAAACCACTCCGACATGTGATTCTTGGTTCAGCCGTTCTCTTTTCGTCATCGCCAAATTCCACAGCTCACCCGGCTTGTTCACCCGGCTTTCGCAGCTTCAGGGCAGACACTGTTTGGACACCCAGACCGACACCCGATGGGACGGTGTTTGGATGGCAGAGTTGAAAGGTAGGTAAAGGACCACAGGCTGGAAACACTCCTTTGTTTGCGGGTATAAATATACCTCTATGGATCTATGGGCCATTTTGTGACTGGTTCACGTGGTTGGGAGATTCCTAATATATTTTATCTTTTGCCTGTGCAAAAGGGGGGTGATGTTTTGGAGGGCCACCTTTTTGCTTCCTGGTGATTTGAGGCTCATTTGGTGCTGGTGATTTGGGCTTTTGGTCCAAACCTGGGAAACCTGGTTGACTGCCAAACATGAACAGAATGGACGACCGAACAGGTCCACCTACCCAGATGAACCTGGGTTAGATCCGGCAAAAACCATGGATCGCGGAAGAGGGCATTGGCAATTGGGCAAAACAACATGGAAGAATGGGGTGACAAGATGATGTAAGATGTGGGATCTCACCATCAAGATCCTTCATTTTTCAACATGGTTCAACGGTTTCAACATGAAAAAGAGACCCTGTTTCCTACTGGGGTTGGATGAACTGCACACTCTTGAACCTTGTTATGGGTTTGTATATAAGTGTTCTCTCTCCTTTAGTGTGACCTAGTTGTTGCTAACAGCCAAAGCACGAGGAAGCAATAGAATACCTATATTCCCTGCAGCCCCTTGATTTAGCATCTTAGGACTCTATGTACCATCTCTTTCTTTGGGGTCTTCAGCACCACTCCTCTTCACCATCGCCATCCACACTCGTTCCCCAAACCGTTCGGAACGCCGACGTCCCGACCTCCACTCGTTCCGCGCGGGCGGAGCACGGTGCCTGGTTTCGCCGCCGGCTCCGGCTCCACCAGAAACCGCCGACGGCGCGGCACGGGCGCCGCGCCCGGCCGCCGGGCCGCCATGGCGGCCGCGCTGGCGGTGAAGGTGCGCATGGCCTTCGAAGAGCTGTCGCTGAGCGGTGACGGACTGGTGCCCTGGAGCCTCTTGGTGTCGAGCTCCGCGCCAACTTGACCGAAAGGGGATTAAAGGAAGGGGACTAGAGGAGTGAGGAGACCTCTTGCTTTTTTTGTTCCAATATTTTTAGTTTTCAGGTCACAACGTCTTGATCGTAAAAGTCCATTCCACAAAGATCTTCAAATGTCCATGCTACTATGCATTTTATAGTCTAAAGGCAGGTAAGAAGAAACCTATTGTGACACTCTTGTTCCTCATCCCATTTTGCCATCATCGGTAAGGCTTCACCCCCTGGATCGGCCGCCCCGAATCGCCCGTCTGCCCCCCGGCACGTGACGTCGGGTGGACGTCGTCCCAGGTCGTTTGGAGGAGCTCTTCTTAAAGTTGGAGGTAAAGCCCAAGGCGACCAAAACCCGTCTCCCACCGCTCAATTCTTTAGACGGTTGCTCCGTTCGTGTGGGCGTCGCGATGCCCAACATGTTCCGTTCGTAGCGAACCTTGTTCCTAGTAAGGCCAGGAGCTACGTTTGTAGCGTCCGATCGCTCCGTTCGTAGCAGCGATGCCCTTGTTCCTACATGCTTGAACTCACTGACGAATATGTTTTGTTTGAAACCGCTGAAACCAGATATCCTCCACCCGGGAGCCCGAGAGGGTTCCATCCGACTGCAGTCAGTTCCCGGGACCTTAGGACTCGGACTCGGTCGCTGTTAGGAGGTTTTTTTCGAGAGCGGCCTGATCCCGATGGTGGACGAATCAATGGTGCAGTGGAACAGTGGAACGTGTAGTACGTGGAACGGTGAAAAAGATCAGACAAAATCACCGCTAGTAGAAACAAAGATAAAAGAAAAGGAATGAAAGGTCCAATAGTAGCTTCTTGTTCCTAGTAGTACGGCCAGGAGCCCCTAGTAGCGTCCTTGCTCCTAGTAGTACGGCCAGGAGCCCCTAGCGAATAAATGGTGCAGTGGAACGGTGTTGTGTAGGTGAAAAATATCAGCGCATAGCGCATGGGTGTCAGACTCGATGATGGTGTCAGAAGCGCATTGGGTGTCAGACGTGTGGAAGAAGCTGGAAGGAGGGGTTGGACTGGTGCAGTTTTGCTGAGTTCTTCGACCAACCAAACAGGATTCTCAAGTCAGTTTTGTTTAGTCGAGGATTTGATCTGCCATTGACCACAGGAGTTTTACGACCTGAAAAAAGGGAGAGGAGCTTTGAACATCAACCAACTCTGAAGATTGGATCTGAAAGCACTGCTGGAGATTTGTGCGATTTGCACGAAGTTTTAAAGAACCTTCTCCACTGGCGTTTGACAGACGATGCAACTGAAACAACCTTCAGACAGACGGTTTTTCAGACGACTGAAGAGTCTCAGACTGAAACAACCTTCTGCCATTGCTCTCAGGTTGGAGGCCATTGCTACTAGGGTTTTTCGGCCATCGCTATTAGGTTGGAGGCCCTTGCCACTAGGGTGGAGGCCATCGCTCTTTGTTTGTTCAGTCTGACTTCAGTCACGACGCCACCATGATGCCACCAGGCTATCCAACTGTGTCGGCATTTGGTCGACGCTGAAGGGCTTGTGGACAGCGCAGAGCTGTTGCCGGGTGGAAGCGTTATCCTCGGGATGGATGATGGTGAAGGTAGACCATATGATATATAGCCCTGTTCAAGGGGGATTCCTGCCACGCAGATGGAGACCAGCAAAGATGATTTTTACATGTTTTTACGGTTTCGACCAGGTCAACCAAGATGTTTGTGTATGATTTTGTCGTACATCGGTTGCCAGGTAGTATAGGTCATCAGGGGCCCTCGTTCGGTTTACGGTTTGGTCTTGGAACCGCGTGGTCTCGGAGCTTCACGGCGTCCGGAGAACACCCGTCGTCACGTCGCACGGGGGTGGCGGTTCAGCCCGAGAGGCTGTGGCACTCAGGTTCCGGTGGCTCTACGACGGAGAGGATGTGAGCCCTTACCATGAGGGCCGTCGTCACTCGGCGCCAAAGCTCGAGAGTTGAGTTGGGGTTTTGGCTGCAGAAGAAGGAGCTCTTCTGCCTAAAGTGCTGTTGGAACTTTGCAGGTTGGAATATGGGAAAACTCCAAAACCGTTCTTTCTCCACCTTCTTGATCTCTTGATGAAATCTACCTCCGACCCACCCCCTGCTCTCACCGGGCATACCCGGACCACCCAACGCGACGCTCGCGGAGCCGCTCCCCCCAGGTCTCCATGAACGGGTGCCGCCCTGTCGCTGGTGCATCAGCCGCGGCTTGGTCGTCTCGGCTTCTTCTTTCGGGTGGAAAAACGGGATCTGTCCTGGTTCCTGGCTGGATCTACACTTGACACGACCAGTTCGACCTACATGCCCATCCTACTGGAAGAGATGCCGCCCCATCCCTGAAATGATGTGCACCCGCCTTGGGATGCAGCTCGTCCGTCGCGTCAGTCCAACCTCATTCCCATGGCCTATCCTTTCTCATTCAAGGGGTGTCCAAGGCGGTCTATTGGAGACCCAACAGGATGGTCCACCTGGTGCTTCAAAGTGACCTATTTTGATTGGTTAGATGTCACTTAGGCCTGGACAGGCCTAGGTCACGTCACTTGGGGACTCCAAAAATCAATAAGATGTGTCTTTTCACTTAAGTCACTTAGGAACAGGTCACGTACCGTATATGGGGACTCCAAAGGTCCAATCTCGTACATGATTCTAGACACCTCGATCTTACCAAAAAAGGCAGGCCCCGACTTCCTTTCGAATCTCCTTGCTCCACAGACTTGGCCAAGTCCAAGATTTGACGATCCAATTGGTCCATACCTAGCACTTCCTGTCTGGGTGCCCAATAAAGAGGAGACCTATTTATGTAGGGTAGGCTTGTCCAGCCAGGTGACCCGGAACGGAAGCAGCTGGTCTATTCCAGCTGCTTCCGTTCGGGGTCACCAATGGTAAGTGATCTCCACACTACTTATGTAGGTCTTCAGACAGGGCACCCCGACAGGAAGCAGCTGGTCTATTGGTCCTTCTGTTTTTTCTTTGCCAATTCCAAGGCTGCGACTTCCAGGACTTTGTGGCTGAGGTCGTGGAGACCCACCGCGCGGGCAGGTGCGACCCGGAGAGGTCGTTGTAGTCGATCGGTCCTTTCGGTGCGAAAGGAGGTTGGAGGGGTGAACAGCTGGTAGGTTGGTTAGAAGTGAGATGAAGTGAGATGAAGTGAGAAAAGCTGGTATTGATCAGATGTTAGAAGTTCATAGAAGTTCAATGAAGGAAAAGACAGATTTGCCTGTCTCAGAATGGACTTTTCACAGGTGCTGATCCATAGGCATCTCACACGGAGGAAGTTTAGAGTTTAGGCCCGTTTTGCGACGTCTGAACATCCTGCCTTCTATAGAAATTCTGTCGTTCGGACACAGCAGGAACATCTCGACACCACGAGATGCTTTTCACGTACGGGGAAAACGCGTACGAACAACATGTCCACGAGATCTGCAAGATGACTCGAAGAACTGTTGGAACTGCCGTGCCAACGGGTGCCAGCCTGAAAACAGAATGTGCCAGTATTTTCGGTCAAAAGGACACGAACATCCACCTGATTGCTCATTTCATGTTGAACCAACTTACAGGCCGTGGCAAAACACCGTGGGCAAACCCGAGTATTAAAAAATAGATCCAACACCATGGCCGGAACTGACGGCATGGACTTCTGGGGATTTTCCTCCGCCAGGATCCTGAACCAGCCGAACCCACGCACCAAGGCCGGGGGAGTTGTGGGTCTTGGAGATGGCCTGAGAGTGGGAAGGTCGGAGGTTTCTCAGAGGAAGATGGATAGTAACAGATAGTAAGAGGTAGATTCAGAAGGATTCAGGTAGATAGGTGCTGCTCAAGTCAGTGAAGACACCTTGAAACACCCTGCCACCATCCACCACCTTACCTACCGCAGAGGTTGACTATAGCGGCATATAGCGGCCCTATTTTGCTTCACACAGATCACACTAGTCAATCGCCTTCCCATGTCATCGCTTGACACTGGACCCAAATCGGATGCCCCAGTCTGCAGCCCGACCTAACCCGCTATTAGTTGGTGTATTTAAAAAAGGGTATACAAACCAATATGGTGAACCACCAAGTTCGATCTCTGGTCCCTGGCAAAAAAATAAACGCTCCGTCCTTCGTGTCCTTCGTCCCCTTCACCAAGCTTGCCTCTTCCCCGCTCAGTCTCACTTCGCCGCAGGAGCCCAACCCTTTCCATGATGACGAGCATGTGGGGCCCAACATGCACGCCGTGAACGAAGCAGTGATCCGACCCAGGCTGGTGCGAGTCATCGAGTTCGCGCGAGGCGAATGCGATGGCAGGGCGAGTCGTTCGCGCGAGTCCCGGGCCGTAAGCCGCCGGATGAGAGAACGGTCATTGTGGGTGTCTTTTTGTTTGGGGCGACGCAGAGGTTAGACTTCCCGCTAGACGTTGTTTGTCTGCTGGGAAGGGGTGCGTTTGTTTGTACGCTAGAAGTCCAGGGTTCACGACGTCGTTTGGGGCACCAGCTGAAGTAAAGGAAATTTTTGGACTCGGATCACCCGTTTTGGCCATGTGAGTCCTTTGGTCTTGGACTTCCAGGGTGTAGGTCTCTCAAGCGCAGAGTGGTGGCAGCAAACTTGTTTGATGCACGCAAACAGCAAACAGCCTAGGTATGAACAGAAAGGTCTGTTTGGTCTTCAGGAAGCATATGGTTGTCCATTCAGGCCTACTTTTGCTGAAGGATCAGAGAGGTGAAAGATTTGCACATATATTTGGACATTCTTCCCCACTTTACAGTAAATTACGGGGGTTGCTCGCCAATTGGTTGAGGTTCCCTTTTGTCCAGCCACGCCCCCCCAAAAAGGTTGACGTCTTCACTGTGTTTGGTGTTTAGATACTTTTGTTGCTTCTCCGAGTAAATCCCCTTCTAGGGAAGATGTGTTCCCGGTTCCTGGACAGCAAGACCAAGGATGATAAGGAAAGCATATTCCAGAGTGAAGTGACCCAAAGTGATCCGCTAAACTTAGGACCGCCCGTGCCGGTGGCATGTCATGGGTCGCTTGGAGAGAGGGAATCTGCGGAGATGCAGTTGGACAAGAAAAGGGTTTTGGGAAGACCAATAATTTCCAGGAGTGTGGCATGTATGCAGTGTTAATTTGCTTGACCACTATTGCAATTTGTGGAGAAAGTTGTTCCAAATTTTAACACCAAATAGAACAATCGCAGTGGAGGGTCAGTGAGCAAGATTATGGAACTGCTACGTGTGTTGCATGATCGGACCCCTTTGCTGTGGGGCATCTAAGGCTGTTTCATTGAGGGCATTGTAGAGAAGTTTCCGTGTTGAGAGCCCTTGAGTCCACTTGCAAGCATGGTGATAGCGAAAACTTGGTGTTTAGAAAGGCCAGCGGAAGGCCACCCAGTGGAAATATATTCTGTCATATTCTTTCTGATTCTTGATAAGATCAGGCTGCACCATCGTGGGTCAAGTGGAACCTTCCTTCAGAGTGATGTTTTTTTGCACAAAAACGTCAAACACTCTGTTGACTTATAGACATCGACTCACACCCTACACATCCCTACACCTGAAAGCGCAAGGAAAAACTGAACGCCTTTGTGCTCTTCTCGGCTGACCATGGCTCACCCAAATGTACCAAACCACATTGTCGCAGCAAGCTGGCCCCTACCGGCATTCAGAAGACCTAGGACCTAGGAACATGGGAGAGGAGGTTATGCCCATCTCATGAATACCCATGCGAGAAACCTGTCATGAGCCACCACATGGTCGCAGAGTTGTGCAACAGGTCAAAACTTGCCACGTCCTCCATGAAACCAGTTTTCATGCAGAAAATGGGTGTGAGACGACTGTTACAGAACAAAACCAAGCGGTTTCACCCATTTTCATGCAGGTTACTGTACAAACTTGAGATGAACAGAAAACGGGATGGGTGTGAGTCCAACCCCCCAAACCAAAGCGGAGCTGGTGACTTTAATAGATCACCACCCCCCTAAAATGACCACATGTCCTGAAAATCATTCTAATTATGGGAAGACCAACACCTAATGTTTCCACGTGGTCCAACATCATCCAACACGACACCACACGTCACCTGGATGTGTCGTAACTTGCACCGGGACCTCGGCCGTGGCCGGTGCTGCGGTCCCGGCGACCAGCAGAGTCCGGACGCGGACCGCCGCTGAGGCGTTGATGTTGAGCCCCGAAGGCCTCTCCGGAGAGTTCTTCTTCGTCGCGCGGGCACGGAAGGATGGGAGGGAGGATGGATGAAGTCGGAGAAGCTGGTGGTGTGTGGAGAGTGCTTCATTACGGTGCTATACGGTGCTTATAGTATTTTTTTAACCATGAATTAGAAGCCCGTGTAAGATCAAAGACGTGTGTCTCACAAAGATCCTGGGTTCTTCATATGTTCTTTTGTCCCTCTTCTTTTCTCGTCCTCTCTCTCCCTTCGGATCTGTCAGATGAGGCCAAGGGTTGATGGTTTGGAGAGACATGCTCGGGAGGAACTTGATTCCCATCCAAGTTTGTTCTATTGCCTCTAACAGTCGGTAAACAATGATCACACTTTTGAACAAGGATGAACAAGGCCTTTACATGTAAATCATCATCATCCGCTGTTATGGGTAGTTACGGTAGTAGGATAGACCCAACCCATATCCGAGTGAGATTGTTTTCAAGCGATCACGCTGTGTTCACAGAGATCCTGCACTGACTTTCGACTAGATCTCCCGATTTCTGAGGTCACTCACTCCTGGAAGGAAGGCGTCTACGAGTTCAGCCGCAAGGACACCGAAAACGAGACACCAGCGGTCGAGTGGTCTTTCTTCAGACGCCAGAGACCAGTGAATCCATGTGAATTTGTTGCTACCAGGGACAAGAAAGAGACGGAAGTCCATGTGCGTCGGAAGTCTTTTGTGCACCAACTCAGCAGAAGCCCCGGGTAGCTTTGGGCTGGAAGGAAAGCATCGAAGCAATCAGATGGCCAGTGAAAGTTTCTATCATGCGAGCTGCAAGACCTATCAGCTGGCCTTGGCAGGTCTTGAACCATTGGCAAGATGAAGCGCTCTCCATGTGGTGCTGCTTTTTGGCCAATCCACAAACCTGGCAGCGCGAGGACTCGTGAAGCGTAGCGTGTGTGGTTTCGTGTGGAAGAATGTCGACGTGTGTTGTGTTCGCTTGGAACACGATGAATGTCGGCGTCTCGGCGTCGTGATCCAGAACGCAACCGAAAATCGGAACAGAAAAACACAACGACTTCTGGATGAGAGCACACTCAAGCTCTTTTTGCATGGTTTTGCTTTGTGTTTGATACAAACGACTTGGCTTCCTGACAGCCCTGGAACACAGGGCGATTCCCAACTTACTGACCTGGAGCAAAGGTTACCAGGTGTCGGAGGTTGACGACCTCTTGGGAACTTCAGGTGATGCCTTTATGTTCCCTGTGGCACCTGAGGTCAAATGGCCGTGGGTCAAAACCTCTCGCAACCAAGCCGTTGCTTCACCTCCCTCGCAGTCCGTTCATGTTCGGGGGTCAATCAAGGTCCCCCGGTCAAAGGTTTTTTCATACCCAACCTTTCAACCCCTAGACACATGGACAACTAAACCTAGAACCTGATTGACCCCTGTTTGGGAGCCAAAACATGTTCTTTGTTTCAATTTGTTCATATCAAAAGAGGTCCATCAGGTTCTAGATATTGGGCTCTGCTCCTGGTCTACCCCTTTTCTTCCGACCCATACCGGTCACTTGGACCGCGTTCGTTCGTCGAAGGGAGCCCAGCATCGTGGAACCTCCGACGCCGTCGGTGTCCGGCTGGGCGGTGACGGACAGTGGGACACGCAGCATCCGCCTTCACCAGTTGGATGTGCATTTCAATAGGGAGAGACCCAACCAAATGGGTTTGGGTCTCCATGTCACCATCTTTTTGATACACACCCATGATCACCCATGTTTAAAAATGAAAAGACCTGGTTTTGTCGTGTAGAATTCATTTAAAAACAATGTACAGTAGTGTTTGTTGGGGATGAGAAGAAAAGGCTGTGAAATCAATGGTGGGCCACGCATCGGCGCCCGCTCCGGACTGAGCACCTGTGTGTTTTGCGTCGTTGGGTGAGATTTGTCCACCTTCCAAAACCGCATCTTGCAGCTCCCCCCTGGAAAATTTCACCAAGCTCCATGTTTCATCGACTTCAAGAAAGTACCTCGCGGTATGTGTTATTTTTTTAATCAGGGTTTTCCGGGGTGCGTTTTGGGCAGTTTCTGGTGCCATCTCCTCGGTTTTCGGATATAGCCAGATTGAAAATGACGTCCTTCAAAACGGTGGATAAAGAGCCGTTCTCCCCTTTGTTCGCTGTGCTGAACGTGGACCCCCGACCCTTCTCCAGGACCTAAATCAGCTGTCACTTGGAGAAATGGATGTGGAGACATAGCCTGGAGTTTCACCAGCTTTGGTAGAAAGAACAGGTGTTCAGGTGCTAAACGTGGAATTTTCAGTTGCTTCGCCATGCTTCGCCTTTCAAGTCATCGGTGCGCGCAACCCGAAACGAATTCCGTTGGAAGCTGCGTGGCGGTGTTTCAGTGCGGTGTGGCACTGTCAGAGGGTTGGAAGGAAGGAACACGAGAGGTACGACATCCCCTAGTAGCGTACGGTGATGTGTTAGACCTCCACTGGTGCCGGTGCCAATATCTTCGTCGCTTCGGTCAGTTGGTCAGTTCCGACTCGATCCGAGAGGAAACAGGGGTTTTCACTGGTCGGTGACTCCCAACGAAGCGAGCTTAACACTGGGCGAGACGGTGGTTCTGCCGTCGATTCGCGGTTCTGCCGCATAGAAAAAGGCGAAGAGCATGATCTTGGGCAGACCTTAGGACCTCACTGTTGCAATCCATCTGGTGAAAACCAGGTGATACTCGCATGGTTCTGTATTGTGTTTGCTTCAACTAATTTGTTAGGCAGTGAACCCAAAGAAACCATATCTATCCATATCTCAAAAGCATCAGCCACACGATTTCTGCAGTCCTTTTTCTCTCTTCACCTCACCATCCACCGGTCCTTTTGGCGAACAATAAAACGACGGCCGGACGGAAGAAAGTTCGACCGGACCGAGACCGCCGGGTCTTCCGGCCTCGCTTTCAGGTTGGGTCAATCCTTCGACCTCATGGACTCTCCGTTTATGCAGGCCACCGACGCACGTGCGCACGCGCGCTGCGTCTGTCGCGGATAGAGCGAGCGATCTCCCGCGCTGCGTATGTCGAGAAGATAGCGCGCGTGCGCGTTTGGACTAGGCCGGGGGACGTTTTCAAGTGTCCGAGCACGAAGACTTGGGCCAATGGGAGCTGCACACATCGTGATGGGTGGAAGATTCAGGTACGACACTCCGTGTATGGAATGTATGCGCTACACTAATACATTGACCCCTGAAACCATGCAAGTATGGCTGTTCCATGCAGCGTCTGGGGTATGAGTTGTGCAGTCACTCCTTAGTCTTTGTCAAACATTGTCTCGGAGGATGTTTGAGGGATTTGTGAAGATGCAGTTCCAATTCGGATACCATGTATGCAAGCAGAAGCAGGGTTCACCCCATATCTGCAATGACACAAGTTCATATAGGAAGTATATATAGTTTGAGTGCATGTAAGATCTTTCATCCCCTGATGACTAGTAGCTTTGGTCGAGCTTCCAAGTGATCGCTGCTTGCTGTTTCACCTTTGGCGTTCTGGCCGTGTATCAAGCCGAAAGAACACAGCCACACTGAAACCAAAAGCTTCCGAACAGATCCACAAAAAAGACCTATAGCTCCAAAAGCAGCCCAAGCCAGGAACCCAACAATTCAAACAGTAGACCAACTCAATGAACCAATCAGCTTCTTTCAACCATCCGCCATTTCCAAAATCCCGCCCTTCTTGAGCCTCACACTTCGCTTCATGCCATCTCCAACCGCCCCGCGCATGTCTGGCGCCACATCTCCTGCCTCCTTTTTTCGGCTCCCCAAAGCCCTGAATCGGCGTCAGCTCGAGCATCAGGCACTGTCCTCCCAGCAGTTGCACTCCTTCGTGGTGGTGCCCAACGTGGCTTGAAGATCGACGAAGCGAGAGATCCCCGTTGGATTTGGTTCCATGGGGTCCATGGGGTCCATAGTAGACGGCCAGATGTTCCAGGAGTATATGTAACGTTCTTCAAAGAACTCTTAGTTTTTTACGCTTTTGGTAGACTCCACATCTTCTTTTCGTGGTCGGAAGGCGACTTTGGGCGTTTTTTCCTCTCTCGGTCCGGATCCAAAGCAAGCTTCATCCAGCTTCGGTCGATTCTCTCTCGATAGATGTGACCCGTTGGGTTCCCATTGCCTTCTCTTCCGAGCTGCACGAGCTGCACAGCAACACAGGTCACCGAGAGCCTCTACTGCCGCCTTTGGTGCGTGGCTGAGCTGTGGAAGGTGCCGCGGCAGACTTCTGAGAGGGAGATGTTTGATTGGGTTAACCTGGATCGTCTGAAGATCTGAGAATATGATCTGTAGTCCCCCAAAAAGGAGACGCATACTGCCAGGCTGAAGTAGGGATATAGTTGACCAGGTTTGGATGAAGAGGAGAACTTGGTTCTCTGAAAAATGGAGCATTTGCTTCGCGCAGTGTCCCAGGCAGCAGGTCATGAAAAAACTTCTTCTTTCCAGCAGATGCAATGGCTCAGGCTTGGGTGAGCCAATACACCCGAGCAGATGCCAGTTCACCCAACCATCGGCAAGCCTCGTTCTGGACATCCAATGGAAGAGCTGTCACTGAGGTCGGCTGTAGGTCCTGGGCCCCCACAGCGAACCCAAACCCCTGGTGCGCTTGAGCCCACACCGAACACTGAACGGACCTGATCGCCGCCGCGCTCGCGCTCGCGAGCGACCCAGCCGGTGTACCCAGGCGATGGAGGTCCAGAAGCTGCGGGGAGATGGTCGGATGATCCAAGTGGCCAAGGACAGACACGGTGGAGGGGGGATGGGCGAGCATCCGGGGTTTTGTAAAGGTTTCTTTGTTTTGGAAGAGCTGACCCTGCAGCTGCAAGTGAATTACACTCTGAAAGAATCATGGGAAGTGGCAAACCCAGCTGTTTGGTATGAGGAAAAGGGTCATCCGAACTCAGGGCCATCCACATAACGATGATTTCAGGAAGTGTATGTATAGGTATGTTGGGTGGATAGATGCATTTTCGGAAGCTGGAACTGTGAGTGGGCAAGAAAAACTGTGGTGCTTTCTTTGGACCTTTCCTGTGTGCTGCAAATGAGACTCACACGACAGCCAGTAACTCCTTGGTGTGAAGCACACGATTGAGACACGGACCATGTCAAAGTGAGAAACTTCTCAAGTGGACAAGCCGTTCAGGCGCGGTTCAGCAGTGGTTTTGTTGACCATTTTATAGTTAGTGGAACAGTGGATCCAAGTCTGGATATGCATAGCCAATCATGGGAAAACATGAAACAACGAGATATGCATCTTCCTATACCCACCAAGTCTTCCACTTCGTCATTTTCCGCCCCGAAATCGAGCGTGTGTTCACAACCACCGGCAGTGGGTCTAAAGCAGTACCCTACAAACCACGGAAGGTTGACATCCCTTGTAGATGGATCTCTTCAATCGATCGGTGGTTCACCAGGGTCCCCCTGTTTTGACCTGCCAAACGTGGGCACCGAGACCTTTTTGTGTGAACAAGTTCGATTCGAAAGGTTAGTTGGGTGTAGACTGGACCATGGGTCCAGTTGGAGAAGGTTTGACCTACCGCACACGACCAAATCCACCACCTTGACCCTCCGGACCCTACCCAAAGAAGCAAAGAAGGAGGGACAATCAGAATGGGTTCGAAGTGAAATACACTCAACAAAAATTGGGCTTGAACGTTTGGAAGTGAAACATCTCAAGATTTGAGGACAATGTGAAGGATTCTCACAAGGCCGGGAGGAGGTCCGTTCTGCACGACCTCGCTGTGGGGCGCAAAGCACGCGGCAGAGCCGGGGCGTTCTCGAACACGGGGTTTTCTCGTCGGGGGGGTCGGGAACGCAATCGCTCAGACATGTCGTCAAAGGCCCATGCATTTGCACAGTAACTAAGAAGCTATTAGGAACAAGTGCATCGCTTCTAGTAACAAGTGCCTTACTAGTAGGAACAAGAAGCTACTAGGGGCTCCTGGCCTTACTACTAGTAACAAGAAGCTATTAGGGGCTCCTGGCCTTACCAGTAGGAGCCTTCGGACGCTCGAACGGGGCTCCTGGCCGTACTAGTAGCAAGAAGCTAGTAGTAACAAGTTCTGCAGGTCTCAGAGACTCTTGGTTGATAGGTCTGTAACAAGTGCATGAGAGATTATTCTGTGTGCGTGTGTCATTTGCCACGGTCAGGAGCCACCTGAATGGATCCTCAAAACATGACTAAAACATACTAAAACGTTGTTTGATGGAGATGACACAGTTATCTGACTTATTTCTTTTGGTCCATCACGGTGGCGGAGTTCTGACCCCCAGGTTTAGTGCAGCGGAGAGCATAGTCGGACTACAACTCACGGGGGTGAAGAGGGTGAGCTCTGCTGGAAGCTTGACTGGGGTGGATATACTCGGTCATATTTGAAGTGGATGTGTCCTATTTCCTGCTGGACGATCCTCACTCCCTGAAAGCATCATGCTGTTTGACCGCTGTTCACCAGCTGTTTGGCGCTGTTTGACCGATTTGGTCATCCGACTCATCTCATCGGGACCGTCGGGATCCGTTGTGTTTGGTTCCATAACGAGGGCATTGCTAGTAGCAAGAAGCTAGTAGGTCTTGGACCACGGTCTTAGAAGCCAATTGGTTTTTCCTTGAACCATTTTGATCCACTGGGTGAACAGGATGAGTACATGTGAGTATCCTATTTCTGAGTCATACCGCCATACCACACACTCCCTGGAATCGTTATGTGGATGGCATGGTGGTGTTTCACTTTGATTGTTCCAGCACGTGTATTGTTTGTACTTGTATTATAGAAAATTTGCATTTACAGACTGACCCAACAGTGACAGAAGATGATGATTGATATAAAACCAGCAACATGGATCGAAAACACTGGATCTATACCTGCACCATCCATTCAATGGGTGTCCTGTCTGGAGATCCGCAGTGTAGGGTAGTCCAGCCAGGACACCCAGACAGGATGGTCCTGGTATATACCCTAGGGATCCAAGTACCTTCTCAGAAGGTGTTTGGGATGGGGAGGGTCCAAGTGCCTTCTGAGGTTCGGTACGACTGGATCCCTAGGGATAGGAAAAAGGGGTGATCTATGGCATACACCATCAATCTAGGCATATATGGCATACATGGAGTGTCTGGGTATAGGAAAAAAAGGAGTGATCCATAAACCACCCGAACTCCGTGGCGCTGCATATCCTGATCCATCAGGTCCGTCCCACTGAGATCGCCACGCTGATCCACGGAGCCACGTGCTCCGATGTGGCCTGGCGGGGACGCGTTGGCGAGAAAACGGGTGGAATGAGATGGGATGGAACATGATGGAACCATAGATGGCCTTGACAAAGATCTACTAGACATGGGACTCTTATATTTATCTATAAAGGAGATCATAGGGTGGTTGAATTGGGGTCCAGGTCGGGTTCAATGTCGGCAGGTGTTTGTAATATGGAGTCTTTGGGTATACTCAATGGATCTCAATTGGTTTGATTCATCGAATTGAGGGGATCTACTCCCCGGTCCAAAACGTACCTGGCAGCTGGACCGGACCTCGAAGAATCTGTACGTCTCAGACGTCTCCGGTATGTGGGTGGTACCTGGAGCCCCACACACAGGTTGACCATGTCAGGTATACACCCTGGTGTCGACGATCGCATGGACCCTGAAAACACACTCACACTGCCTGGTAGAGGAAAAAACAAAAAGGACGCAAGGGGCGGACGTCAGGCAGGGTGTAGACAGGCGAGCCCCAAACGTAGGCGAGACAAGCGTGGTGGCACCCACGACGTCACCGGTCGGACCGGTGAGTGCAAAAGGGTAGTCACCCAGAAAGTCCCCTCCGCTTTTGTTGTCTTTGGTTTCAAGAGATGAGGGGGGTCACGGTTCTTTGGAAAAGAGATGAGGTCACGGTATATATGTCTTTTGTATTGGTTCGAAGTCACGAAGTCTCTGAGATGAGGGGGACTGTCGTCTTCGGCGTCTTCGGTTTTACTTTTTTTCTGTCATGATGTGGCCTCGGTGGGTGCAGCTAGAGTGGGTGGAAGAGGTCATTCTCCAATAGAGATTCACTCTCGGAGGTGGGGTTGAGGAAACTTATGGTGGAAACATGCTGAGCATGCCATTCAAAAGTATCCGCACTTTTGGGCAAATTTTACGGGTCAGCATCCTTTTGCCTTTTGGACGTCAATCCAAAGAGGGTTCACCGCAGGCGGGGTCCAAATGGCCATGCTTTCGAGGTCAACGATGAGAAACGGATTCGAGCCTACATCGCGGGCAAGGAACAACACATCCAGGAGAAGTCAATAGCGATCCAACTCGGACAGTCCTGGTGGAACATGGGGACATGGCTTGGGATTCTGGTTGCCAAGCTGAGGATTTCCCTTGAGACAAACACGCATATGTTAGGCCTGTCCGAACTTACCTGTAACAGTCGATCAAGAAGTATCACAATCTTAGAGAAAGGCCCGCCACCTAACCACCATCCTCTACTGGTAATGGGATAGACAATCAAACCATATCAAGCATACCTAGCACTTCCAATGGGGAGACCTGTAGGGTTGTCCAGCCAGATGACCCGTTGGAAGCAGCTGGTGTGATTCATCCAAGTTTCAGCTCAAAAGACCTCACGCCAGGTGCTGGATCCATTCTTGCCAACGCAACCTGTGCAACCTGTGCAACGCAACCTGTGGGACCATTTCCATGGCATATGAACCTGACTCTGACTGAACACTGGTGTAAAAAGCGGAACTCTCCATATTCACCTTATCATCCACCCCGTTCTTTTTTGTAGGCATGTTTTCTGGGAATGGTGTTTGTGCGAGCATCCATTCTTTTCTGCGGAACTGCAATGAATTGTAAAAGGAGACACTGGAACTTCAACAAAAGAATTGCCAGATTTGCTAGTCTCACCAGTCTCGTCATTTTTCATCAGCTTCACCAATTTGACCAAGTCCAAAAAGAACGTGCGACCGTCTTTGAAATTGTGGGATCATTCCTTATAGCCTAGTGTTTTGACATGTGGTGAACCGACACCTCCGAACTGCCAATTTACAACTCCAACTCGCCAAACAGGAACAGTGGCATTTTTCCGTGTCAGTGAGTGAGAGGGTATCGGCCACAAATAGGTTTCGGGACAAGGTCATGGCCTCCGCTTGCGGAACAACCAATCCCACACACTGGATCTTTGACCCCAAACAGCCCCAGAAAGACCCCCCCGTTCACCCACCCACCCTGGCCTGATCGGCAGTCCGACATGGCAGTGGGCGACAAATGTTGCCTTCCACAAGGCTGCAACGACTTCACCGTTTTCACGAGAAAGTATATAACCCGAACGAGAAACCACCAGCGGTCTCCACACAGCGGGTTAGGAGATGATCAAAGACTTGGCCGGGATGAAGAAGTCCAAAAAGACCCACCACAGCCACGCACTCGGTGAGGGTGGGCCAATGGCAGGAATGTAGTTACGGATGGTTAGTCAGATAGTCATGTTTCGAGCTATTGAAGCCAACATCTGCCAATGATGCAGAATTTCTACCTGTTCATCCATCAAACCAAGGCCGAGGCAGAAACTCTGAACAGTTGGAAAGGTCCCCAGATGTCCCAAGTAATTGATCTTAATGGATGTTTGTTGGTATTCAGTGGGACGAACTTCCCACCTCGCAGGTGAAGAGGCACAAGTGCTTTGCTTCGCTGCAGAATGATGGCAGAAGAGCTTCAGAACATGGGATTTGGACCTAGCCTTCCTTTTTGAAGCTACACATAGTTAGGAGGGTCAGCATGCTTACGCGAAAGTTGACAGTGTGTTTTAATTTGTTTCTTTAGAAGCATAGGGCGATTGGTGTTATGCCGCTACCTTTGGGCTTACAGTTCACGGGTGATGGGTGAGGCACTTTGTCACAAGTGCCGAGCTGCGCCTGCCCTGTCAGGCGATTCGTGGTGCCTTGCGTGCACCGCGTGCGAATCAGTCTCGTGCGAGCTCAAGGCTCGCTGGGGCTCGCACGAACTGAGGAGGTTGGCGGCAGATCAGCTGGTGGACCAGAGCAAGTCGATAAAGACCTTGAGGATCTTGTCACTGCGGCTGAGGTTTGAGGGTGAAGACCGCAGTGGGGCACGTTCAGGCCCGTCCACATCAGCTGGTCAGGCATTGGGGGCGACAGGGAAGGCGAAACCGGCTCCCCCTCCAAAAGCGCCGCCAATCCTCAAGGAGGCCGCAAACAAGGACTTTGAGGAGGTCGTTGAGGAGAAGGAGGACGAAGTCTACGAAGAAGAGTCCGAGTACTCCTATCAGACATCAGAGGAGGAAGAAGTTGAGCCCAAGAAGGACGTTGTGAGGCATCCACCTTCGTCGACCAAATCCGAGCCCCCCCAAAGAAGGGCGCTGGAAGTGCAGAGGCTGCAGAGGTCAAGAAGGATAGGAAGAGGAAACATCGCGACGGTGAGAGGCGAGACAGACAGTCGACAGGGAAGAAGGAGCACAAGGAGAAGAAAGAGAGGACCAGGCGAAGAGGGAGACGTGGAGGAAGCAAGCATCAACAAGTCCATCGGCAACACAAAGACCCTACGATTCGAGTGCATCGCAAGAGGAGCGTGGAGCAGCCACAGAGTTTTAAGGAAAGGAAGGAGCCTCCTTACCCCCCGCCGGGGAAGGAATGGCGACGTTGAGAGCAGTATTTCCAGCATGGGGCGAAGGAGATTCTTTCGCCTTGGAGGGAGGACCAGATTGGCATATGTTGACCCCCGTTCGAGGGGACATTGCGTTGATAGCTCTCCGGGACACCGACCTTGCAGCAGGAGGAGACGAGGAGGTCGCGTTGTTGGTGATGAACAGGTTTGTGACGCCAGAGGGCGGCATGGGTTTGGAGGTCAAGTCCATCGGGGGTTCAACCCCAGAAGTGACCCGGCAGTTCTCAACATGGTTCAACCGCAAGCAGGGGGTGTTACATTTGTGCTCAAGCACCCCTTGCACCTACACCGAGGACCACTTCCTTCACGCCGTTCGAGTCAGGTTCTTTACGAGAGGAGGATTCGAGGCGTCGTTTTATGGAGCTCCTCAGAAGAGGCAAGTGGCCAAGTGGCTAGGAGAAGGGGAGAAGGTTGTAGAGGACGCCGAGGCTGTCGAGAGCGAGGAGGCGGCAGAGAGGGAGCCGTCATCAGGAGATGCCGGTCGCAAGGAGAAAGGCAAGGGAGATGCCTCCACAAGGTCTTCAAGGCCAGGGGCTCGGCTTGGTGCGTTGAGACGCCCGAAGACTACAGCCAAGGGAACGCGACCCGATCCTCCGCCTCCCGAGGAACCACCTTTGAAGAGGAGGAAGCATGGGATCGAACAAGAAGGCATCGAGGAGGACCTGACCTTGGAAAGCTCAGCAGGCATTGGAGGAGAGAAGGCAGACGACCTGCGAGAGAAGTTGGATGCTCTGAGAGAACGGTTGGGGGCCAAGCCACGGCGGCGTGTCAGCTTTTCAGAGGATGCCAACGTGGAGGAAGAGTCAGGGGGAGCATTGCAGGATGGAGCCAAGCCTTCAAGCTCTGTTCCGGCGAGGCCGAGTCTATCGACGGGGACGAGTCTCAAGAGGACGAGAACGGAGCTAGGGGGTACAAGAGATTCTACTTTGAAGAGTGTCTCGGCCCAGCTGGCTCATCAAGCTCAAGTCGCCACAGGTCAGAAGGACGGTCGTTCGAGGGGAGGAGACGAGGAGTTGATGGAGTTGTTGAATCGAGCCATCTCCGAGCGCTCGAGCGCTGGAGGAGCGGCAGGAGGAAAAGCCCCATCGGACGGCGACGAGGGAAAGAAGAAGAAAAAGAAAAGAGGAAAGAAGAAGGAGAGAAAGAAGAAGGACAAAGGAAAGAAGCGGAAGCGCAAGCTCGTCAATGGAGTCATCGTCTCAACATCCAGTTCGGGAAGTTCCTCCAGCGAATCCAGCGGCAGCGACACCAACGAGTTCGAAGCGCCGCTTCGTCGCAGATCCAAAGCCAGCCCTGGCAGTGTCCTCAGGCTGCTGGTCCAGAAAGCCCAGACCGCCCTCGACCAGTCGGCATTGATAGAAGGAACAGCAGGAGGAGACGCCATAGTTGGAGGAGTGAAGCTGGTGACATACTTCCAGCTGCAGATCAAGGCGACGTTCGGCCATGCTCGAGGACCCATGCGAGACTTGGCACTGATGGCCACCACCCTCGACTTGTTGCGAGCCGGGCACATCGCCAGAGCGGCCGACGCCCTGGCCGGGCACTTCCTGGCGTGTCATCAGTCGCTTCACGATGGATCGTGGAGCCAGGCCCGATTCTTGGAGGTCGTGGACGATGCCGACCAAGCAGCCACCTCGGCATCGATATTGCTCGAGACTCGCCGCCATGCCAAGGCGACTATGAAGGTCGAAGCCCCGGAGTGGCTGCCGTGGAGAGGACGGCCGTGGCAAGGAGGCGAAGGCAGAGGAAAAGGGTGGTGGTCAAGCGACAAAGGCAAGGGAAAGAACAAGAAGGGCAAGAGCAAAGACAAAGAGAAGGGAGATCGGCACAAAGAAGGAAAGGGCAAGGCCGGTTGGAAGGACTTGCAGGACAAAGGAGAAAAGGAGAGTTGAGAGAGGATGGAAAGAAGGGGGCGACAGTAAATCCCTCAGAGGATTTGGAGGGTTTGGCACCAGCTTTGAAGAGGAGAAGGTGCTTGGTGGAAGGTGAGGCCGCTCAGACTCGAGAGGTCGTTGCATGTGCAGAGGAGGAATCACCTGAGGCCAAGCAGAGGAGTTTTGCACGAGCAGAGGATGAATTCGTTTCTGGCCACGACATTGTTCGAGCAGTGGGCAGCCGGCTTACAGGCCTTTTGAGTGCTGGTTGCCTTTTGGCTTGGATGACGCAGCGAGCTGGAGGATCCACCAAGGCCGGAGCCTGGTCGTGGATATCAAAGGTTGTTTTTGACAAAACATTGTCCGCAGCCAGTCGCGAGGGGCCCCGAAAGGCCGCCTCGTTCCCCGTGAGGCTAGGAGAGTTGAAAGGAGTGGTTGAGAAACTGAGGAGCATGAGCATTGAAGAAGTGTTGTGCCCCGACTTTCAAGAGGAGGCTGGAGAAGATTGTTGGTTGCTGTGTGCATTGACTGCCACAAACTTCCTGGCGGGCCATGGAGGCCCGCTGGAGGAGGGCAGATGGAGTGCCATAGAAAAGAGAGGAGTAGCGACCACCAGAGAAGCCGTGAAGAGGCTGCTCAGAACTCAACCTGGACCTCTCGAGAGCTTTGAAAAAGTTGGCATTGATCTCGCTCGCGCTCGGGTCGGATATGACGGGGAAGAACTGGGTAGTTGTGAACCTTTGACACTAGAACAGATTCTTCCTGCACTTCCTCCGGTCGAACACGGGGGCTCGATTCATCTCGAAGATATCGTTTCCAACGCCACCCGAAAACTCCTCATTGAGCCTGAGTTGTTGCTTCGCGATGATTTTTGCTTGCCCATGCCAAAAATTCCAGCAAACGTTCACTTCGGAAAGGGAGAACGTCTTCGTGTTTGTCAGGAATTAACACAGAGAAACATCTGCACTTGGATTAGGAGTGAGGAGGTCGCCGTTTTTAGGGGGGTGCGTGTCCTGAACGGTTTGTTTGGTGTAAAGAAGCCCTCCTGTCTCCCTAACGGGAAACCCATTTTGAGAGTCATCATGAATCTTAAACCTAGCAATGCAATTATGAAGCAAGTCAAAGGTGCTGTGGGATCACTCCCCAGCATCGCGTGCTTTCAAGCTACAGTGCTTGATGACGGAGAAGAGCTGGTCATGGGACAATCGGACATGTCAAGTGCATTTTACTTGTTCAGGTTGCCACGCAAGTGGCAGCCGTACCTGTGTTTCGATGTGCATTCCGATGGTGCAGAAATTGGACAGACACCAGGATGTTCATACACGCTGGCCTGTTCAGTGCTGCCAATGGGTTGGAACTCTAGCGTGTCGATCATGCAAGAAGTGTCGGAGCGCATTTTGTGGAATGCGGGGTTCAGCGAGCAGTCACAGATCCGTCGAGGCTTTGCGATGCCGGATATCCTCACTCGTTGTGCACGACAGGCCATTGCTGAGGATAAGGCGTTTTGGCAGGTCTATCTTGATAATTTTATGGGGGGGACAAAAGAGAGTTTCTGGGGAGGATCCGGAAGCTTGCCGGGTTCAACATAATAAGGCAGAGTCCGCTTGGCAGAGGGTTGGCATTGTCTCTTCACAAAAGAAAAAGGTTGAATGTGCTGTTGAGATTGAGGAGCTAGGGGCCCTCATCCATGGTCAAGAGGGCTACTTAGGGGGTTCGAGCAAAAGATTTTGCAAACTGGTTCAAGCCACCTGTTGGGTCCTTTCTCAGAAGGTTCTGGATAAGAAACAAACACAAGTGATTGCCGGACGATGGGTGCATGTGTTGCAATTCAGACGACCGGGAATGAGTTTCTTGGACAAAGTCTGGAGCTTCATTAGTGCTAAGCACGGAGGGGGTGATCGTTCGCTTCAGGTTAAGAGAGAATTGTTTATGGTGATGTTGGCTATCCCCCCTTTTGCACACTTCATTAGGTGCCGGCATTGACACGTCGTTCTGGTGCAGTGACGCTTCAGAATCGGGAGGAGCAATTGCGGCAGCAGAATCATTGTCGAATCAGGGGAAAGACTTTCTTATGTCGGCCAGACTTTCAAGCCGAACCCTCGGGACCGCTCCCATCCTGGTGATTGGACTCTTTTCGGGTATCGGAGGAACCTTTAGGATCTACGACGTGTTGGACATCATCCCCAGAGCCTCAATCGCCGTGGATGTTTTCAAACCTGCCAATAGGATAGTTAGCCGAAGGTGGCCAGGTGTTAGGATCCTGCGAGACGTTCGGGACATCACCAGAGAGGTTGCTCAAGAGTGGGCCGTGGATTTTCATACGGTGTCGGAGGTGCATCTTTGGGGAGGTTTTCCCTGTAGAGATCTCAGCTCAGCTAAAGCAGGCCGCACAAATCTTGAAGGACGTGACAGTGGGTTGTTCTTTGAATATATTAGGATTTGGCAGTTGCTCACAGAGGAGTTCGGTGACATCCCAATCAAAACAGCAGCAGAAAATGTGGCATCAATGGATGAATCCGCATCGGAAGAGATATCAAGTTGGATGGGCGTACGTCCATATCACCTGGACAGTTTGGATGCAGTGCCAATGAGGCGCCCCCGACTGTGTTGGACGTCGGAATCAGTGGAAGACTGTCTGGACGGACTTCAATGCATTGAAGAACGACGTTGGTGTCGCATCACAGCAAAGGCGCCCTATCCCCTCTTGAGCCAGTGGTTAGAAGAGGGGTCCGAATGGCCAGGAGAGATAGCAGCACAAGGGTTTCCCACGTGTATGCGCGCAGTCTTCAAAGAGGTCCCCCCCAAAGTTTCCAGCAGGGCTCAATAGAGCTGACAAGGATTGTCAGGACAGATGGGCTGCCTCTGGGTACATATACCCCCCCTTACCAGTTTCGTGAAGAGTTCCTAATTTGGCGAAAGGGCAGGTGGCGTCTAATAAATAGTGAAGAGCGAGGCCTACTCATGGGCTACGGGTTTGGTCATTGTGAGCTTGCCTGGTCTGCCAGTCAGATCAAACAAAATCGTCGCAAGTTTGAACTCGAGAAGTGTTCATGGGTAGGAGACGCCTTCAGCATCTACTCCTTCGTTGTTGTTGGGGCGGCCCTCTGTCAGAAATACCTTCCTCGAATCCACTATCAGCACCTGGCCAACCGATTGGGACTAGCCCCAGGTTTCCGAGCGTCCCTTCAATTACAAGCCCCGCTAGCCCGCAAGCTACAGTACGGATGTCAGAACCTTGTTGATGCCGCTCAAGACCTCACGGTTCAAGAGTTGAACAGATTCTTTCTGGGGCGTGCAAACTTCACAGGTAGTGACGTGAGAGTTGTAAGTGGCGACATTGTCAATCCGAGAGCCTTCCCTAGGCTGCCGCATGGTGGTCTTGGTCAAACTTTGTGAAGGTTCGTTGGAAGCGTTCGCAACACATCAACCTTTTGGAGCTTAAAACTATCCTTCTTACAATCCAGCGGGGTATTGAGCGCCAGAAATGGGGAAACCTTCGGGTCTTTCATGCCACGGACAGCTATGTCTCCATGAGCATTGTCAGTAAGGGGAGGACATCTAGTCAGATGTTGAACCGGTTGCTTCGCATCTTGAACGCCATGTTGCTCTTTCATGGAATTCATCTGTTGGTCACCCATGTTGAGAGTACAGAGAACCCTACTGACGCTGCCAGCAGGAGTTGAATAGAGGTATGGGAAAGTTCCATCCCGGTTGATTCACAAATCCACTCGCAAAGAGCGCAAACAAGCTCGAAAAGGACTTGATTTGGCAGAAGCCAGTGTCACAGAAAAGACTCGAGCCGGGTACCAGGCTGGACTTCGAAAGCTACTGCCTTTTCTCAGCGATGTCGAAAGTCCCAGTGACCTTGATACGGCAGTAGCCGAATGGGTGCAACTTGTGTGGGAGGATGGTGAATCCTTGTACGTGGTTAGCAATGCCCTTTGCGGTTTGCACTTTTATGAACCTCTTACCAAGCGTTGCATCCCTTCAGCCTGGCGTTTGTTTGCGACCTGGCGTAAGCTTGAATGGCCGGCGAGAGCGCCGCCACTCACTTGTGGGATTGTCTACAGCTTGTCCCACTATGCTCTCTGCCATCAAGACCTGTTTTTCGCTGCGCTCCTGTGCGTGGGATTCTTTGGACTCCTCAGGACTGGAGAGATGTTGGCATTGCGAGGCTCTGATGTGCTGATTAATGATACTCAACTGATCCTGTCCCTAAAGGGCACTAAGAGTGGCAAGCGGAATTCGGCAGATGAGACTATATGCATTGAAGATGTTTTCACCCACATGGTTGTTCAGGCTGCTGTTGATGTGTTGCAGAGCCGCCACGCTTTACAGCATAAGTTCTGGGAATACTCCGGACAGGCCTTCAGGAATCACTTCGATGTCTACCTGCGACGGTTTCAATTGGACACGCTCCATTTTAGACCGTATTCCCTCAGACGAGGGGGTGCAACGCACCTCTTCCAGACTACAGGAAGTATGGAAGTGGCATTGGTCAAAGGACGTTGGTCCTCGAATAAGGTGGCTCGAGTATACATTGCTGACGGCTTGAGTAAGCTTCCAGGACTGTTGATGAATCCTGCCACTCGCAGTTTGCTTGAGTTTTGGGATCCCCGCCGTGACCACAGCGGAAAGGGGGTCCGTGGAAGGCGCGCTGGAAAGCGCGGGTGATCTGTGATCACCGTTGTGTTCTTGTTGAACCTGGCTGCATGGCCAGAAAACCTTGTTGGATT
>CAXAMN010021362.1:1459806-1477090 GCA_963970005.1 Durusdinium trenchii
CTCAATGAGCGCCTTCACTGGCTGCGGTTAAAACAAGCATGAGCCCTATGGTTTGTACCACGTTTTACCACGCTCCAGTCTACCGTGGTTTCGTGACGGGCCGTCAGCAGGAAGTCTAAGCCGGAATTGGCCCAGAACAAAAGCAACAACTGCTCATTGGCATGTATTTTTTAACGTTTTTAAGGAATACCATAGGCTATTTAGCTGTTGGTAGATTTTGTTACGACGTTTCCCACTTTTGTTTTGGTTTCCTTTTTTTCGTAGATGTTTGTTCCAAAAGTTTGGGTGGCTGGACAGCTTCTTTGGACCGTCCAATCACCATGTGGCGATGACTGGCAGACGTGCCCAGACGCGCCCAGGTCTCTCGCACGAGCAGGAACGAGTCAAGTGGACTGGGGCCTCTAAGGGTGGAGTGCTTTGGAGCCTTTTGAATTCCACAAGTTGTTGTTTACGGATTTGTTCGTCTACAGAGTCTACATCTACAAAATCAACCCACAACCCATAACATCCCATAACTGTGTTTTGTGCGGGTTTCACATGGTTTCATTGAAGGGGGCCACGTTTCGAACAGAGAAGAAGCACTGGGAACCGTCCCATAAACCTGGGCGGACATGTTCTTCAACACGTTCCTGCTCTTGTGACGAGCAGCTCGTCATTTCTTGGCACAATGATTCAATGATTGCATGCAAGAGGGAAAGGGACATCCAAGCATAATATAGAGTAATATCTTCGGACTCTGGGAAACCAAGAAGGCAATCCATCACGCTGCAATCCACCACTGCCGTAAGTGTTTAAGTGCGAACATTGACCCCAATGAGGAGCATCCGGCAGCATTCGCTTCACGCATTCGCGCTTGTGCATGTGCATGCGCGCTTGCGCCCCTCACCTCTTTGAGCACTGTCAGGAGCGCCGCAAGACGGAAGAGGAGCTCTCCGCTCGCGGCGGCGGTCTGAGACACCCTGAAATGGGGACGTTGGATTTGTTTCTTTTTCTCCGAACCTCTCCACCGGGTCCTCTTTCGGTGTATCAAGCTACAGCTTGGACTTCGACTTCTCAGCCAGCCTCAAGTTGGAGGGTCTCCACGGAGGGTCCGACCGATGTCATCGTCTTGTCGTACGACAGAGTCCCAACGCGACCGAACGGAAGATCTAGGGCATCGCTACGGTACTAGCAAGAAGCTACGAGTGGCTCCTGGCCAATACTACTAGGAGCAAATACCTACTATAGTAGCGGATTAGCGTCCTTGCTAGTAGACATGCCCTTTGTTGCTAGTAAAGATGCCGCTGCATCACAGTCTTGACAGGTCCCAAAAACAAGCGCATAGGCTCGGACATGTTAGGGGGCCGGACCCTCAGATGGAGGGTCCGGAGCCTCAAAGGCCCAGGTCGTTTTGAGGGACCAAGAGCTGCTTGGAGCGTTTGGGTAACCATATTAATAGTGGTTCTTGCTGCAAACGGGCCTGCCTCTCGAGCTTGCTACCCTCAGTAAAGGCTTACTACCTCGTGTCCAGACTACCTCGTCAATCGCAAAATTCATAGAAGGCCAAGCAAATCCAATGAACCCATGAGGTAAACAATGAGGTAAATATGATTCAATGAACAAATAGCTCTGTTTTTCTATGTTTCGTCCATTCGTCGGAGAAAAAGAGAACCTGTGAGGATCGAAACAGAACCGAACGAGGATCGAACAGCACCAGCGAAGAGGGCTGGCTGGTTTCGTCATGGCACCTGGAAACCCTTGCAGGTTGACCATGTCAGGCGACGTTTGTTCTCTTCATCGCCCCTGGTGTTGACCCACATCCTCCGGTTTGTTCCCTACAGCCAGGGCGGGTGGAGTTTCGGTGATACCCTTTGCGCTTTTCTTTTGTGCCACGAGGAGCTACGCTACCGTGAGAAGGAGCGCGGTCGAAAGGAGTGTCGCTGGGCCATTGCCACCCAGAGAGCCGGCAAAACCGGTGAGCCAGTGAAGAAGCAATGTTAATGTAATATACTAAAGCATAGACTACTAGCGATGGCCTCCACCCTTTTAGCAGTGGCCTCCAGCCTACTAGCAATGGCCTCCGTCCTTCGAGCGATGTCCTCCAACCTACTCGCGATGGGCAGCGCAATATATTTTCTGATATTTTCTGATGACGCAAGCAGGATAGGATGACTTCCACCGCTATATGCATTGCCAGGAGTGTATGTGTTTTTCTCGCAGCAGCATCTTTCAGAATCGTGATAAATGCATTGGATTTGCATTAATAGTAGAGTCAGGACAGGATATCCTAAATAGTATTCCTTCCTTCGCATGAAATCCCTATTATTATATACATTCTGTACCACTACCAAAGGACGGCTTGGAATTTGCATGGATCAGCTGATCACCGCCAATATGGGTTATCTCGTGAGAAAATTGATGATGGTCCAGTGACGATTGCTCTCCCATCGTGATGCTGCACCAGGAGCACCAAGAACGCCATGCCACAAGTGAGGTTGTTGTATGCCCTGGGCCCAGACGTCATCGCTTCAGTTCGAAGCCCACAAATGTGCGAGTGAATGGTTGCCTCAACAAGCACCAGTGAACAGAAAAAGACCCCCAAATAGATAGAAAAGATCCCACTCAGAATGTATTGGAAAGCGTGCCACAAATACTCTTTGGGGACCAGTAGATACAAGCAGCACTGATGATGCTGGTAGCGGACTTCTCAAGGTCCTGATGAGTCATAAGTCATGGGAACTACAAATCCATTTAGTCAAGCTTCTTGAAGCGTCATGTGCCCACAGTTCCAAGAAAAGCGCCCAGCCTGGCAGTCTTCCCAAAGCAAAAACCCTCTTGGAGTCTTTTGCTCTTCACAAATCACTGTTGGATTCTCCAGTTCTGTGGTACTGCATCCTTTTCCTCCGTCTCCTTGGGGACTCAGGTCCTCATCCTCAGATGGAAGAGCGGATTGTGCAGAGCTTGGGCGGAGAGGCAAGCGGCGAATCCGGTCGGGGGTGTGGCGATCAGACCGGTGCTTACACTCCCAAGACCCAGACGTGGATGTCATGGCCAATTTCGTTCAGAAGACCCAGTCGACAGACCAAACAGGTGGTGCCATGGAGTGTACTTCGGTAGACGTTCTCGGCGTGTGCTTACTTCGGTTTTTTCACGTTCAGGGGGACGTTGATCAGTCAGTCGATCAGTGTGATGGTCCTCAGTGCAGGTTCGCACGTTCTGGTGAAGGGTTCGCACCAGAAACATGGGAAGAGATTGAATGCGAAGGTTCAATGATTTAAGGCTTGGACATTCTTTTGATTTGCTGGTGTTCTCATCTCCTATCCCTTGCAGGACCTGATCATAGAGGAGGAGAGGGACGTTCAACGGGCTGGGGCTTTGATGTGGGGCCTTCGCCAAGATTGGACCATAGAACAAAGCCTTGGTGCCCTGTTTGGTGATCTTCAAGTTCATTCAGAATGTTGGCGGTACGACTCGAAGCATGTTACATCAGCCTAATCTACTTGAGTTGAGGATTATAAGTTATAGTTATAAGTACACCTGAAAATGTTCACAGAACAAATTACAACGTGAAATCGGTCTTTAACATAGGCTATATTACATCTCTGTATTTTTGTTGCACCTTTTGCTATACCTGAAGATACCTGAATCGAGGATGGTGTTTCAAAGAGAAGCCCCACAGATGGAGCTTTTCCAAGCACTTGGGAAAAAAAAGAAGCGATGAACACCGACAAACCCGATGCTGCTGTGACCACTTCGCTACGCGAGCTCATCAAAGTGAAGAGCCCATTGACCGAACTGAAGAGCCCATCGATGTTCGGTTCCTTCGATTCACATCCAACATCGGTCTGTCGGAAGAGGACCAACAAAGAGAGGTCGTGGTGGAGCCTAGTCTGTGGTTGTGGTGGGCTTCGCGTCTCGTGTCGGGCTTCGTGGAATTCTTCCGGCTTCGTGTGTCTTTTTCCGTGTTGGAGAACTCGAATCCCGTCTCTTTGCAGTCTGACAGTCTCATACACAGTGTTTTCACAAGGGCCGTGTGACGGGAAACAAGGGTATCTTTGAAAAGGTATATGAATGACTTCTCAAAAGCTTGTCTCGAGATAGATCACAGCTTCTTTTTTTGGGGGTTTCGTTGTTCTGTTGCTTTGCGAAGGGCAGTGTGGGCAGTGTGGTGTTTGTGCTTCGCTCAGCGGGCGTTGTTATCGGCTGTGGCTGTGAAGCATCCAGCTGTGGGAACTGGCACCAGGAGGTTCGCTACATGGTGGGCGGGCTCGAGGTGTTGACCCAGCCCCGTCTTGAATTAATTTCAAACATGAAGATCTTTCCAGGAAAAGAAGCGCAGCCAGGGACCTAAAGACCTTCGGAAATACAGACCCAGTAGAATCCCTGCGAGACACCAGGTTATCAAAAAGTCTATAAGAATAGCGTTAGATGTATTGTTCCTGGAAACAAAGTTGCTTCGGACGGTAGACTTTCCCCACCTGAAGTCTAAGAGGTTGTCCAGGATTCTCTGAAACCACATGACCGCCAAGTTCTTGAAAATTAATCTCCCTTTGGAACTTTCAACAATTTCTGAAAGAAACTCGACATCGTCTCAGACTAAGCCGAACACTCAGAGTTCTTTCTTTGGAACACCGAGCCAACCGAGCGTCGCGCCACACGCCACGCGCGCCACGCTCGGCCGAGGAGCGCCACGCGCGCCACCCGCGCCGCAGCGCCGCGCCCCGCGCGCCGAGCACGAGCGACGTCCACGAGGCGCCCCTTCGCACGAGTCGCCGGGTGGTTTCGGATCTCCGGTTTTCCGGTTTTCAGAAGTCGAAGTCGAAGTCCGAAAGGCTTTGACGTTGCCCTCGGACTTCCCGTTGTTTTCGAAGGACGGAAGTTCGCCGCTGTGGCTGTGTTCGGAGCTTCGGGCCGGGGCGCGGGAGCAAAGGAACGAGCGAGGGAGGTGGCACCAGTTCGACCCGAGACGGCGAAGATCCAAGACACCATGGCCTATTTGGCCTCTTCAGGGAGAATGGGAGCAAAGGAAGCCCATGTTACACAGACCATGTCGGAGGCAAACGATCCGGAACTGTCAGCAGCTGATGCGGCAGCTCCCAACTTCGGGAGGATTTTTCACCTCGACATGGTTGGTGCTTAAACCATCTTAAACCACACATATCAACTACCCCAAAAAAGAACCCAACAATCCACCTACCACGCTGGTTTCTCCCCCACCGACCAACCGCCGAGTCTGCAAAGGAGCGGCGGCAGCAAGTCCTAGAGGATCGAATTCGACAAGTCCGAGCACAGGCCGGGACCGAGTCTGCCGTGACCCCGCTGATTTTTTGGCCGAGTCCGTGGGGTCAAAAAGACCAGGGCGGGGTGGGCTGAGGAGGCTGGGCGTTTGCTTCCCCACCAGTGCGGAAAGTGAAAGGCCAGCAAAGGCCTTCGCACTGAGGCGCCCGAACTGTCGGCACGGAGCCAAACAGGTGTTTGGGGATCCAGTGGACCGGTTGGGGACCAATGGACGACTCCGATCTCCGCAGATGCGTGCGTTCGGTCTCCGCTGGAGCTCTCTTAGTAGCTCTCTTGAGCTCTGGTTTTGTGGAGTGAAGGTTATGATTGGTGTTTCTGAGGTTATGTGTTGGGAGCTCTGGTGATGTGCTTCTCAGGCATGGTTGCTTTTTCGCTGTCATGCTAGCTTTCATGCTAGCTCTCAACCAAAAGGTCATCATGAATTTGCATCTGGTGACAACCACATCACAGGATGCAAATCCCTTTAGGTGGACCATGGTCGACTAAGTGGATCAGACCAGAGCAGCTGACTAACTCAGGCAGTTACTGCCTCACGACATCTCGCGACCATTTTTTTTGTGCTGCCCGAGTAAGGACGAACTCAACATCTCACAACAGACAGATGTTGGTTTGTCAATTGAACGAGTGGTTCCCTTCATCCAAGATGCAGTCAACGTCCAAGACCTGCACCAAGCCAACCGCCAACCGCCAACCGACCGGACCGCGAGGTGGAGCAACAACGCTTGGAGGAGACCCGCGTGGAACACACGCCGCTGGGAGCAAGGGAGTACATGGTCGAACACGGTGTGGAGTGCTTCATTTTGGGTAACCCAATGTCAGAGTACTGTATATGGCGCAATCCCCTAAACGGTCTAAAAAGAGGGGGGTTCCTTTTTCAACCACCGATATTGGGGATTGTGCCATCTACTCTCCATCCACTATAGTGGGTAGAACGGCGGTTTGAGCTGGATGAGCCAGGCTAAATTGCTTCCAACCAGCAGGTGTTGGCATCTTGGGGTCAAAGCATGTCAACGTGTGCGACTTAGCAACAGAAATCCTAGAATTGCTAGAATGAAGCGACGTGTTTTCTGGTTGTGTCAAGAAGGCCTTTGTGTATCTGGGTATACCTCCACTGTATAAAGTCTGATGAAGAAAAGGGCACGGAATTCGTCGGCCTTGGCTCATCAAAAGGAAAGCTTAAAGTGTGTTTGAAAGTTGATGGGTTCTAAACCTGGTTGATATATAAGCCTAAAAGGGCTCCTTCCGTCCAAATGGGGCATCGGCATTTTCTTGGAACCCGTGCCAAAGGATGTGCTGCATGAGTCTCGTTGCTCTGAGGCTCATGACGCGGGTCGAGGACTTGGAGAGGCAGTTGCAACATCGACGCCAGAGCATCGTCCACCGCGGCTGGGATGAACGATGGAGCACTTCGGGGTGCTCAGGGGTTGAGGGGTCAGAGGGTTGTGGGGAGTCCTTCATTGAAGGGCATAGCAAGCTAAAGAAGGAAGAATTACACGCCAATAATTACATTTGGATCTGAATCTATATAATGATATGTAGCTAGAGATGAGATGCCTATCAGTGGAAATGCCACTGTTTCTCCGGCTGAATAAACTACCAAGCGCACCAGAGACAGGAGTTGGGGTCCACAGTTATTGAACAGTATTGCAGGCACCATGTTTTTTGAAGGCTCTGAGAATTACTATCAGAACAAAGCACGCACTTGATTGCTGCTCGACGTCATGTCCACTCACCATTGCACCATAGGTGATGCCAGGCTCGCTGGCACCACTGGTTGACGTGACGTGGCACGCTCGCTCAGGCATCAGCCGTGAGCAAGAGCGGGAAGAGAACTTGAGAAAGTATCTCCGCTATTTGGAGGTGCCAGGGTCGCATCAATCGCATGCGACTGCCAGTCACAGGTGCTGGGGTCGGAAACGGCTGTCACAGCAATGCACATTGGTCAGACATGGTCAGACACCGACCCATAGGACTGCCATGTCGGACTGCCGATCAATTGACCCCCCTTTCACCACCCCAACTGATCGGCAGTCCTATGACAGTCCCATTAGTCGTGTCTGGGATTGCATCCTTTCCAGATCTCGTGAGACGTCAGCATTCCTCCTTCCTCCGGGTCCAAACAGGGGGACCCTGGTGAAACCAAAAAGGCACGGATCCCTCTACAACCTTCCACGGTTTGTATTGCTTTGACCCACTGCCATATTCTTTTCCCCAAATGCAACGTACACAGCGTTCGACATAAATACTTTGATCTCGCCGGTCTTCCACTCCTCGAGATCTTCTGCCCAGATTCTCGCGACATCCAGAGATCAACAGCTCTTCTCCTTTTGGCACGTCGTTGTTGCGCCGTTTTGGGCGCCGTTTTGACCGCGGCGCGTCGCGCCTGCAGGACGCTGACCTGGAAGATTTGCGTCGGGAGATCCGCCTGCGCAAGGATTCGGCACTGCTGAAGGAAGAGACGTCCCTGGGCGGAGCAGATGGGATGGTGGAGATGGATGAAGAATCGGTATGTATTTCCACCACGTGGATGTCGTTGATGTTTGCTTTGGAGATGGATCAGCTGTAAGCAAATGATGAGATCTGCTTTCTTTCTAACGTGTCATACATGAGATTCATGTGTGGAATCCGGCTTCCCCAGAACACCGCACATATACATGATATGGAATCAATTTGCGGGAGACAATCCAAGCCCATGAAATTGTCCATCACCAGTGCTCGCAGGGAATTCAATTGGGAAGAAAACCCCAGATTTGTAATGCACCGAGAATTGTTGGCAAACTTCAGACTGCACATGGAGGCAATTGAAATTGCTTTACCTGTAAATATGGTGGAGTGTACCCATGTGACCTACATGGAATTTCACCATGCTTTGCAGCAGGGCCAGAGGGTATACATGTCTACACAAACAGCTCCCGATCTGCGCTGGTCGAGGCTACGACAGCAGCTCGAGCATTTGCTACCATCACCTCCCTCGCCGAAGGCCAGCTCAGTGGGTCTAGCGGGGCACTGACAGATTTCGGATAGCCAGGGACAGCCGTTGACATTCGTGAAAC
This sequence comes from Durusdinium trenchii, assembly GCA_963970005.1. NCBI lineage: Eukaryota > Dinophyceae > Suessiales > Symbiodiniaceae > Durusdinium > Durusdinium trenchii. Next base: position 1,468,137 of record CAXAMN010021362.1, read on the forward strand.
TGAGGTCATTTAGATTCATTTAGGATCATTTAGGTTTATTGGTTTGTTGTCGCAGGTCCCTTCAAGCTTGATCTTGGAAGTCGAGGGTATGCAACTCATTGAATGGGCTCTTTCGTAGCCAAGCAAGAGGACTTGTTAGGACTTGTTCCGGGTTTGATGCCAACGAGTCTGAACGATATATTTGGATCGCACCATCTTTGCTCTGAAATGCTCTGAATATCTTCCAAGACCAATATGTTCACCTAGTTTCGAAGCAAAACCCTTAGTAAAACAACGATTGTTTGGATTTCAGGCTGTATTTGAATATAGTTGAATTATATTCTAAGACCTTGGAATGATGCCACAGCACGTTCAGGATCTTCAGAACTTGGCTGTAGATGCACACAGACAGCATGGAGAAAAGCTGCCATCATCTACCACTTACAGTATATACTAGCACTTACCATCATTGTGTGCCACTATCATGATGTGGTTCACCATCAAAAAGTCGTCACTACTAGTGGTCCGTGGTCCTTTTTGTCTTGGACTGACTGGTGCGACTGGTGAGGGAATGAGCTTTGAGATTCCGAGCAGAATCCAGCCACCATTCCCGACTCGAGTCACCACCAGACGTTTTGACTGGATTGTTTTGGAAGACGTCGAGGGCCAGGCTGGGCACCAGACAGGGCCAGGCTGGATTCCAACAACCATTCCCAGACACTCCATGGGACTGGTATATATTCCGATCAGTTGGGGTGGTTTGGGAGGTCAATGTAGGCATATATGGCAGTCCCATGGAGTGTCTGGGATTGATTTAATGGTTTAGGGTGTAGCTGGACCAACCTGCTGACCCAATCAGCACAGTCCTTCTATCCATTCACGAAGAGAAGAAGAAAACAGCTAATAAGGTCACTCGCATGAGCAGTCACGGTAACTTGCAATTCCTGCCTCCCGCCATTTTCGCACATCTCCCACCTAACCAGCACTTCGGGATGATCATCCCTACCTACCAAAACAGATGACGTTCGAACACAAAAGAGACACCTGCAACTTCCACCCAACTCATCCAACCGCCCCAAAAGGCCACCGGTGTTCACCGCCCGGGTCACTGCTCCAGGGCGAGCGTGGGCATCGTGAGGAGCGGCTGGAGCGGCAGATTGCCCTGAGGCTTCAGCGGTGCAGTGCAGCTGTTTCCTCGGTTCTACCTTTCGAAAGTAGTGAGAAAGGTCAAAGGGATTCAAATGTATTCAAAGGTCTAGAGGTCCAAGGTTGAGACTCTTTGGTGGGATGGTTAAATGGGATGGTAAAACCTCAATATATATATATATATATATATGGAGGTGTTATTATGTTGTACTTTTTCTTTACCGAGATTCTACATTTATTTAAGAATAGAAGGTACAATGAGGAACGGACCTCTTGATTAGTCATGGACCTTCTTGGGTTGACCTGTAGCCTACTACCTGTGACGCGGAGCTCGCGTTAACAGGACCATGGCTAAAAAGTCGTGGCCGACAGAAAAGACCTACGAGTCCAATCTTCAAAAGGTCGACCTCTTTTTTCAAAACATGCCCGGCACTCGCCGGCACTCGCCGGCGCACTCGCCACCGGTGCCTCCCCACCGAGGGTTTCGGTGGGTTGAGAGGTTCGATGGTAGAAGTTTTGGTGGTTTGGATGGACCCCCAAAATATGGGTCCAGTGGTGGTGCCAGATATGGTTTTTGGTGGTTTTGGTGGTTTGTTTGGACATCTTGCGGTGCCAGTGCCAACCTCTGAAACCATGTAACCTCATCGTGCCAACCTCAGGCGGCAGTTGGAGACCTTGGAGACGAGCGAAGGGTCCGACAGCGTGCGGCGGCATTTACTGGCGCGGCCAGGGCACTGGTGGTCGTCGGCCGGTGCTTTTTTTCGTGGCCGGGGCTTTCTGGCGGTCGTCGACAGTGTTCGTAGGCGTTTGGACGGACACGTGTTCGAGATGGGTGAGTGAGTTCCAGGGCTGGAGGTCGAGTGAGGATTGGGTGGAGATGGGAATGGGATCCAAGTTGGAGATGGGATGGTTATATGTGGGGTGGGTGTCTTAAACCGATTCCTGGATCCAAGATGGTGTCAGTTACTGGTGCTAGTTGTCCTCATTGGCAATGGGGGTCACGTGATTTTGGACGGACAGGCCGACTACGTTGGTTTGGGGGGAGCGCCATGTAAAGTTGGTAAAGATACAAAATATCCACAGGATTAAGTTTTGGTTCCTGTGTCTATTCCATTTTCTTTTATGGAGGATGAGCTTTCATGAGCATGATCCAAGCAGCAATTCAGAGCAAACAGCAATGGTAACCTTCACCCATTGACCATCCATTGACCTAATGCAGGTTGAAGTTTCTGGACTGCAGCAACCACCCATCACAGACAGCTAGACATGCTGTTTTGCTCTAAGAATCAAAGATTTGTGGAAGACTGAAGCACCCTTGGATTGATTGGAGATGTTCCTAAAGAGATAGAAAAGGGAATCCTCGTGCGACGTGGTCAAGGACTCTTTTGGAGTTTATCTTTTTCACACAATTGTGAGTGTGGCCTGAAGAAGCTTATTGTATCCAACCATTGGCCTTCGCCTCTTTTTGGTGCACAGCACGACCTGCCAGGCATTGAAGCAGGCGGAAATGATGGAATTCCAGCGAGAGGCGGGACCGACTGCTTGGCCCTTTTGTTCGCGACTGCGAGGGCGGTGTTTTTTTTTGATGAAACGATATAGTTGTGTTTCATGGCTTTTCATCTCACAAACAAACCTGTCCCAGACGCTCCATATATTGGGGTGGTTGAAAAGGGGTCAATGTAGGTAAATATGGCAGTCCCATTAGTCGTGTCTGGGTGTGGTGAAACCCAGATTTGGCAATTCCTGAAGGCCACAAGTACAAACGGACTGGAACAGAACATCGAGAAAGCAGAGAGGTCAGGACATGTAGATAGCAACCCCAGTCTCATAGGCCTTCCAAGATTATGTGTGTCTTCCAGGTGGCTGCTATGAGCAGGTTCCATGAAGGATACAGTTGGGTCCCAGAGTTGGTTGGATAAGCAAAATCTACAGGAGACCCATAGATTTGGGGTGTGAAAACCATGGTTTGTCGATTTTTCCTTAAGCCTTAAGCCAATCCAATGATTGGATCCTGCAAGCCTTGCAATACACTCATGAGGTCCTTCCTCCTTCATTGACTCTTAGGGATTTGTAAGGGCCAGCGTTGGAGGTGAGGGGAGGATATCATTTTGGACCAAACAGAAAGTCTGACAAGTTTAGACGCGGAGGCCGATCTTTAAAAGGCAACTCTTCAAATCATCGGTGTGTAGCAGTGATTTGTAACCGATGATGAGGGATTTTGGTTTGTCTTCGGATCTAAAGACTTACACTGATGGAAATCTTCAAATCTTCAGATCTGAGATTTGATCGGAATTTCCATCAATGAATGATGCCAGTAGATGTGCAGCCGGGTGATTCTGGGAGGCACCAGTAGTAACCTCTTTTTGTGTACTCATTCGTATTGGAGATTTTTCACACTGGTTCCACCTGTGCAAAAGGACGCGAATGCGGCCAGAACGCACTAGGAACAAGAAGCTAGGTGGCCATCGCTACCAGCTCTTCCCCGGTTCCCGAAACCGGCTCTTTCACCCCACGCGTCACGTGTCCGACCGAACCCCCCGCCCTCGCGCGGTGGACGCGGCTTGCGACCGACACGAAGCGGTCCAGGTGCAGCTCCACCGCATGGAGGATGAAGCGAAAGAGCTGCCGATGCGTCGCTCGGAGGGTAGCGATATGGATCGATCGACGCTTTTCTAGCGATGCTCATGCCCTTTGCTCCGTTCGTGGCGTCCGATCGCTACTAGTAGTAAGGCCAGGAGCCCCGTTCGTAGCGTCTACGTTCGTAGCTTCTGATTCCTAGTAGGAATGGGCTCTAACCTACTAGCGATGGCCAGCGATGGCCTAGCACCTACTAGGCCGTTCCCTTTCAACAAGAAGAGGTGGAGAAAGATCCTCCCTTTTCGACCAGGGATCTGCCGCTCGGGAGTGTTTCCAGTCGTTTTTGGGGTCCTTTCGGTTCGATGTCTGTGGTGTGTCACACTACTTCGACGGGAAGTGGACCGTCGAATGGCGAAGTGACGTGGGTGGCATGGTCCTCGGGGAAGGCCATGTTCCGAATATCACGCAGGGTGGTGTCTAAAAAATCCACGTGATGTGTCAGTGTAGGAGTGATTAGGAGTGTAGGTGTACCGCCCTTGGGGTTGAGTTGGGTCATTGAAGTTTGGGGTTTGTGTTGCCAGATGGCGAACGCTGCGCACGCGCAGATTGCAAGCTCGTGGGAGAGACGTCAATGGACGACCCCTATCCACCGCCCACCCTGGTGGGTAGACGAAAAGATTGAAGAATGACAACATTGTAGGAGGATCAGAACACACCACCAGCACCTTCCAACAGGTCTCCGAAATGGGAGGGTTGGGAAAGGCCCTAACAGGTTTCAATTGGTGACCTGTGAAGTCGGTGCTGGCATGTGATTTTGTTAATTTGACATTAAAGGTCCTTGGTGTCGAGTCAACAGAGCACCGAACTGCATGTGTTCCATGAGCTCCCTTTAGACCTTTAGACCGTGCTCCGCCGATGATGTGTGGTCGAAATGGCTTTACGTAGTTATGTTTTGTTTCAGATGTGCATATTCCGGGCATACCCAATCTTTTGAAGTCGCTCACTCACTAAGTTAGAAGTATTGGCTGTACCTTTGGCCCACCACTTTTCTGGCTAATGTGGACCTCTGGGTATTTGCTCAACCAACGTCTCGCCTCTTCGCTTTGACGGACATGGGGTGTCCGTGTTCAACGTGTTCTTCTCCGTTTGGCTTCTGCGTTCGCTCGCGTCCTGCGCTCGCGGTCACCGCCTGGAGGTCAACAGTTAGAGGAACTGCACGAAGAGTGGCAACGCTTCAGAGCCCGGGGGCAGAGAGTCCACGGAAGGGGTGTTCAACGTTCAACGCCTGCTTTTAGCCAACCTTGCTTTGGACTTGGGGGGGGGATCCACCAAATAAGACTAGGTGGAATGTTTGGATACGCTTTCATATTCCAGGGAAACTGAGGAAGTAGTCACACAAACATGATGGAAATGTGATCAAAGGAACGTAAAACAAATCGCTCATGATAAGATCTTCACCTCTTTTTAGGGTCATTGAAACTGGTGTCTCACTTGCGTCGCCATGATGAGCCCAGAGGGGTTTGCTGTTTTCTCTTTTCGTCAGAGTCCCTCCGCCGGAACCATGACCCTCAGATCAGAGAGTAAGGGACTACACCCACATGGAACCTGAGATTGAACCTTTGGAATACTATTATTTACTCTACAAAACGGGCGTGGTGAACTCAGGTTCCATGTGGGTCTCTTCCAGGGCATCGTGGAAATTCGACGCTGCAATTAGCCGCTAGCCGGAAGATGAACATGTCCGAAGCGGTGAAGATGCAGATTCTGCAGATGGGTGGTGGTCGAAAGTAGACCAGCACCGGTTTGTGCCGGATCCTCCATCCAGCTGTGTAGGATTCCATTCACTTGGGCTAGTTGGGGCAGCTTCTTCTGTGTGCATCACCGAAGACATCCTGCTGGGGACGCTCTTTGGCCGAGGGCCAACTGATGTTTTGATTGGAAGAAACCTAATGGAACCTCATGTTCTTCAAGCCACAACTCGGTTGGAAGCGTCAGTGACTGTCTACTCATCCGGAGCAGCAAAACCCAATCCTATCGAGACTGAAATGTTGATCCTGGATGTGAGAGTTCGTTCAGCTTAAACTCTCAACACAGTTCATTCAGCTTTGACCATGTTGCTTTTTGTGTGCATTGCCATTGCCCACTTTGATATATTTGGCACCGCCTGAGGGAAGAATCTGATTGTGCAATATAACTAACGTAATATTACAATATAGCTCTTTGCCTCCGAATGGAGTCCTAGTAGCGTCCTTGCTCCTAGTAGTAAGGCCAGGAGCCCCTAGTAGCTTCTTGTTACTACTAGTAAGGCACTTGTTACTAGAAGCGATGCACTTGTTCCTAGAGAGTCTGGTACATCTCGGGTAGGTTTCCGCGTTTCTTCAGTCAAGCCTACCAATCCTTTCGACCAGACACGCCGTGCGCTGAGGTCCAGTGTGAGCACGAGCGACAGGCTGCAGAAATGCAAGAGGATCCTCCCAGGGCAACGAGTGCGGCAGGATGGAAGGATCACCAGCATTTTCAGGTAGAGGACGCTACTAGGGGCTCCTGGCATCGCTACTAGGAGCAAGGGCCTTGCTACTAGTAACAAGAAGCTACTAGTAACAAAGGGCATTACTACTAGGAGCAAGAACGCTACTAGTAGCTCCTGGCATTACTACGAGGAACAAATAGCTACTAGTAGCAAGAAGCACTGGTATTTGGCACAGCATGCACCCTAGCGCAGCTTGTTCCATTCCCGAGATCTGTGATCTTAGATGCGCACATTGTGCGTCAATCATCCAGAAGACCATCCCGTTGACAGCGAGTCGGGTAGAGAATGGAACAGAGCCTTGGATCCACATGGTTCCGCTCACCATTTGTCAACCATCCGTTCGCAGCTAAGTAGACTTCCGGTTTACAGGAGTTAACTACTCTTGGCAAATGGATTCCAGGAAGGCAAGCAGCTAATTAAGACAGTCAGCAAAAGAAGTTTTGTTCTGAGTGTAGGAGTCCCTTTCTTTAGCTGGCCCTGGCATGGTGAAACTACACCCCGGCAGGAGCAGATCCTGCTGGAGATGAGCAGCCTGACCGATCATCGCAAGCGTCAAGAACAGGCCACAAAATCTGCCATTGGTGGAATCTGGTGGGATCTAGCTGAATGATGGAGGAAGTATTGTATCTGAACATTCATTGGTTTAATGGATTTTACCAAACAAGAAGACCAATTGTTGTACTAAGGATTTTACACTACAAAGCAGCCAGTTGTTAAGGCTAGTTATATACATACCTGTTGATTCTCCCTTAGTCTAAACAACTGCTGCCGATGTCCCCTCCTGCAGAAGTAGCAGATGAGTGTCAGAAGTGTGCAGGTGTTGTGCTAGCTGCTCTTCCTTGCCACACCAAGAGGACCATGATAGAAAAAATGTGCCTACAAGGCTCATCAAACACACTACACATGGGTGCATCAAGTTCTCCGCCCTCTTCTGCTTGGGGAAGACTTCACCCTTCCGCCGACACCGAACCATCGTGGGAGCCACCGAACGATCGGATCCGGTGGTTCCCGGGATGGTTGACTCATGTAAACTCCTGTGAATGGTTGAGACTGGTGAAAGTGGAAGGGGCTGGAAGGGATATTTTTTTTGTTCAGTATAGAAGGTTTCGGAGCTGAACTCTGATCAAGCACACAGATCAGACATGACTAAGTGTTCATTGACCTGCTGTGCGTTGTATCGGCCACTCATTCATAGCCGATAGAAGAACGCCCCAGCCTCGGGATAGAAACGCCGGGTCAGTCCTGGGGGTTCACCGGGGGTCGGTTCTTAGCGGAAACGCCTGAATGACCCAATCCCGTCCAGTCCAAATGTTTACTTTGTAGAGGTTCAGCTTCCACTCGAACTTGTCGGGAAGGAAGAAGAAAGCAACTTCAGGACGACCTCAGGTCCTGCGCACGGATGTGCCAGTGTGAATAGATCACACCTGGCGCCCCAGTTGACCCCGGAGGGAACCCCACTTTGACCGAAGCGAAGACACATTTTGTGGCCAGGACATGTCCCCAGATACGTCGAAGGAGCGGAGGAGCAAGTCTAGACAGGCTTGGGTGGGGCATGGCTGGGAAATCCAAACCAAACCATCGTGGCTTTGAACACCCAACGGTGGCTTAGACTTTCGACCATACAAAGAGCTGTGCCCAGTTCAAAATTGACTCATGAATAGACGATGTGTTGGAGCAGCCCCCTAGATCTGCAGCCATAACGAGGGTAAGTCACCCTCAATTTCTGTTGGGCCCAACGAAGGGTTGCCTTCAAGGAAAAGGAGGATCATGGAGGATCATACAAGTCCATTTACAGGTACCTTCATCTCAGAAGATTTGGATCACAAAAATGTTCGCAGGCTCAGATATTCCTTCAGGAAGAAGTTTGTGCATTTGACAATGATGCCAGTCCTGAAAATACCGGTTTCTATGTCCTCGAAAGTGATTTGTTTGTTTGTTCCCCAATAGCCATGCTATGGGGTCTTGCAAAACTAATAGGCGGACGGGCGCCGTCGGGTCACCGTCAGAGCTGGTGGGCGGATGGTGTCCCGGTCATGTTTTGATGGCGTCCGGGTCATGTGATGCTGGTGTCCCGGTCATGTTTTGATGGTGTCCCCATCATGTTTTGATTGTGACCCAATCATGTTGTGATGGTGTCCCGGTCCTGTTTTGATGGTGTCCCGGTCATGTTTTGATGGTGTCCCGGTCATGTTGTGATGGTGTCCCGGTCATGTTTTGAAGGCGTCCCGGTCATGTTGTGATGGTGTCCCGGTCATGTTGTGATGGTGTCCCGGGCATGTTTTGATGGTGTCCCGGTCGTGTTGTGACGGTGTCCCGGTCATGTTTTGATGGTGTCCCGATCATGTGATGGTGGCGCGGTCATGTTGTGATGGTGTCCCGATCATGTTTTGATTGTGTCCCAGTCATGTTGTGATGGTGTCCCGGTCGTGTTTTGATGGTGTCCCGGTCATGTTTTGAGTGTCCCGGTCATGTTGTGATGGTGTCCCGGTCATGTTTTGATGGTGTCTCGGTCATGTGATGGTGTCCCGGTCATGTTGTGATGGTGTCCCGGTCATGTTTTGATGGTGTCCCGGTCGTGTTGTGACGGTGTCCCGGTCATGTTTTGATGGTGTCCCGATCATGTGATGGTGGCGCGGTCATGTTGTGATGGTGTCCCGATCATGTTTTGATTGTGTCCCAGTCATGTTGTGATGGTGTCCCGGTCCTGTTTTGATGGTGTCCC
>CAXAMN010021362.1:1477100-1521436 GCA_963970005.1 Durusdinium trenchii
TGATGGTGTCCCGGTCATGTTGTGATGGTGTCCCGGTCATGTTTTGATGGCGTCCCGGTCGTGTTGTGACGGTGTCCCGGTCATGTTTTGATGGTGTCCCGGTCCTGTTGTGATGGTGTCCCGGTCCTGTTTTGGCGGTGTGCCGGTTATGTTTTGATGGTGTCCGGGTCATGTGACGGTGTCCCGGTCATGTTGTGATGGTGTCCTGGTCATCTTGTGATGGTTTTCCCGTCATGTCATGTTGGTGTCCCGGTCACCTTGTGATGGTGGTCATGTTGTGATTGTGTCCCAGTCATGTTGTGACGGTGTCCCAGTCATGTTGTGATGGTGTCTCGCTCATGTTGTGACGGTGTCCCGATCATGTTTTGATGGTGTCCCGGTCATGTTGTGATGGTGTCCTGGTCATGTTTTGGCGGTGTGCCGGTTATGTTTTGATGGTGTCCGGGTCATGTGACGGTGTCCCGGTCATGTTGTGATAGTGTCCCGGTCATGTTGTGATGGTGTCCCCGTCATGTCATGCTGGTGTCCCGGTCACCTTGTGATGGTGTCCCGGTTATGTTGTGATGGTGTCCCAATCATGTTGTGACGGTGTCTCGGTCATGTTTTGATGGTGCCCTGGTCATTTTGTGATGGTGTCCCGGTTATGTGATGATGGTGTCCAAGGAAGAGATGGTCGATGTGTTGAAAACAGCAGCTGTTTCCAGATTTTTCTTTTTGTCCCGGTTTGTATCTTGCTATTGGGGTCTCCAGCTGGGCTAATTTCTCCACTGCCACGGGCTACGCTCAGTTGTTTCACGCACAGAAACGAAGTAGCATAAGCAATGCGCCCGCCTGCAGTTGGACGGAGATTCTAATTTCCCCCCTTGTCGAATTTTCGACCGACAAAATTAGAAAAATGAACACAACAAAACGGCAACTTTAGACGACAAATCTGTCAACTGGGGATTGTCTAATTTGGCAACTTTAGAGTTGTCATCATTGTTGCCTTTGGGCGAGTCTATCTAAAACTGAAGGGGGGGGGTGGATCAAAGATCAAGCCAACCATGGACAGCAACACCCACCCCCACCATGAGCATCAAACAGCCAACCGACCCATGAACCAATCAACCAGCCGTAACCAGCCCTACCAGCCAATCAACTAACCAAATCTGAATTCATTAACCAACAGATTAGGTTTGTTTGAGATAAGTATCAACTAACCAGCCAAACAAACAGATTGAACAAACGAGACTTCTCTCAGTGAATCATGCGGACGAATTAGTCTTACTCACTCCTCGTTCCGGAGCCACAAGTGGCGACGAGCCAAGCAAGGCACTGGGTGCCCGCAGCAGTTCAGAGGGCGGCAAAGCCAGCGGCAGAGGCGTGGCGTCCGGTTTCACCACCCACGACAAGACGGGCGAAACGGCCGGCGTCGGGCACTGGAGCTGATGCTTTATAAAGGCTCCTGGTTAAGCTGGACACCGCCCCCCCCCCTTGGGATCGCCAATGGAAGCCCTTTATTTACAGTATACTCATGGATCTCCGTTGGAGACCCTTGGAAGATCTAGCTATGTTCATGTTGTTTGACCAGCGGAGAATTCATCTAACGTGGTAGTGCTAGCGTCGATATAGTTTACAGTGTTCTAATGTTAAGTTAAGTTTTCCTAAAGATCATTAGAACATTGTAAACTATATCGATGCTAGCAGCTACTAGCACTACCACGTTAGAAATCATTACATAGTTAAAGTTTCACTAATGTTAAGTGAAAAATTGAGGATTCAAATCACTTGTGCTAGCACTGGCGAAGGAAGCTTCCTGCGTCCAGTCTACCGGTAGGGTACTAGTCGGAAACGAAAAAAAGCAACCTAGCTACTACATGCTACTACCTCTACAGGAGAGAGGAGCTGGCCGTTTTTGTCCCTTTTGTCTTGGACCTGGGATCCAGACACGGAGACGAGGGACCCAGAGATGAGCGGGCTTTTGTTCACAAACCAGGAGAAGGTTGGTCCTAGTGTTCGTAGAATGTTGGGGTGTGACTTCATTCAACTGAATGTTCAACCTACAGGGCGACCTAGCAGCTAGCAGATCAAGGACCTCATGTCACTGGTTCCGGTCATACAGAAAGAGTACGAGGTCCAGGAGTCAGGAGCGGGTTTGACTTGGTCCAACGGGACCGACACATCCAGCTGATCAGTGACCTGACCGGTCTTTCCGACGAATGGTACTCACAGTGGTTGAAGCAAACTCGCACACATCAGCTTTCCAACCAACCTACCTACCTGCCTGTTTGCCTACCTATCTACCTACCTGCAGATCCATGTTCAGGGTTCCACATTGTTTTCCTTGCTCCATAGGTCAATGAAGCAGAATAAACACATGATCTCGAGTTTCGGAGGCCTCACAAGATTGTTAGGCAGTTTGACGTGAACTAGTGTGTCCAGTGGACAGGTTTAGACCGGTCTAGACAAGTCTAGAGGCTACGTTGACAAAGTCTTTTGAACATGTTTGCTTTCGGATATCCCGCGATGGATGAATCTAGTAATTAGATGCCCTATGGCCAGCAGCTGGCTGACGCCTATGGCAAGCAGAAGAGGGAAAAGAGGAATCCCACTCTTTTTTTTCCAGTTAGGCATCATCTTCGCTATTTGATCCTTGGGATTTGTTGACCCGCTTTTCAGACCACTGTCAGACCACCCTTGACCTGCGCAACGGATGAGCAGGTCTCGAACTCGAGCGGCGCGACCCAGTTCCATCTAGCCACTGGGGCTCTCAGGCCTGGCGCCAGTTCCGCGCTCGTCCGAACAGGTCTGAAAAGACGAGTGAAAAGACACTCAACGAGGCGAGCTTCGACACTCCCAGGTAGGTCAACCAAGTGTCTTTTGGTTTTGACTAGTGTTGACCAAGAACTTCCTGAAAGACTATGGAAATAATCAGGGTGATGTGGATGGCATGGTTGATGACCATCGGATGACCATGTTCCAGAGAACAAACAGGTGGTGAACTCCGGGACTTAAGATTTTGAATCTTTGCGAAAGGTTTTATAATCTTAATAAAAGTTCCGGATGGTTTTTGACACCAATCACCTGGAACATTTTCTGAGTGAAGCTCGCAGCGGTAATGAAGCAACACCCCTGCAAAAAATGGTAAAGTGATTTGTGTGCCCCCCCCGGGGCGCGGAACACTCGACGTTTCTCGGGTCCGGGGATGGAAACACCACGCGGTTGTCTTCGGGTCGTCGGTCGTCACCTGCTGAGATGGATACGGCCAACGAAGCTGTTCAGCTTCACAGTCAGATGGAGCCACAGAAGTCACATGACTGATGTGACGAGGGCCCGTCATATACTATGTACCGACGAAAGTCTCGGGTGGTTTGCAGGGTCAATGTATAGTTTGTCCCAGGACAACCAGTTTTCAGTGGGTCAAAGATCATTCTGTACTTGGTGGAGAATTGTTTTTGTGTTGTTGTTTTTTCTAAGCATCATCATCCACTGTTGTCCAATGGGCATGAAACAAAGTAAACGTGACCAACATATTATCGCCATGACCTTGGAAAGAACTTCACCTTCACCGAGTCACCCCTGTGTTCTTCCACTTTTTTTGCACTTGTCGACTGGTTATATACAAGAGCGATGGCCTCCAACTGTTAACCCTTCGGGGTGACACCCAATCCGAATCCTTCGACCCAGATGATCTAATCCTAATGGTTGAACCATGTCTCCCGCGCCGCTGGCGTTTTTGGGGGGGCGGTCTGCTTCCACCCGGTGAAGGAGCTGGACCTCACCCCGCAGCACAACGTCGTGGGGCCGCCAATCCACTTGGAGGCGGACCGGACGAGGGACGGAGCGGGGCGTGACCGGAAGGGTTCCCAAAGGCATCGGGGTTCCCACCATGTGATGTGGAGGTTGTGATGTGATGTGGACGAACATTTGGGAGAAGCTGATTGGGTTCAATTATAAGATTTCCAGACTCCGGTGACGGGGCAAAGCATTTGGTGAGTTTGCAGTTCTGTGGAGAGATTTTGAGTCCAACGACCCAAAGCATGGAGAAGGTGCTCTGCAGGGTAGAGTGGATTCGTGGAATTCATGGAGTAATTGTCTAAGTTCCTGCTCAAAGCCGCTTCAAGTGTTTTCAAGCGGATACCAGTGGGAGGACTACATTTCTGTGCCTTCTTGTCCAACCGGTCTTAGATCTTATCTCAACCTGGAAAACTGTAGGGTTCTCACCAACACTAAAGGCTTCCTTTCCTGTCACCAGAGTCTGACTAACCACCAGTGTTCCAGGCCATTTGCCTTTGCTCTGCAAGAACTCCACCTCTCCCTACTGGCTTTCACGATTTCGTTGGGTTTTCTTACTGGGCTTCGTTTCAAGAAGGCTTCCAAACCAGGCCTCCAGGATCACCAGGCCTCCCGTGGCGGCGCTCCAAGCGCTGGCACCGCCAGGATGGACCGGGCCGCCACAGCGGCCCCCCCGGCGGCGCGAGTCGTGGGCGGTCGGACCAGGAGGAGCGGCCGGGGCGGCGGTTGATCAACCTGCCAGGTAGAAGAGGATGTTCCTATTTGACCGGGAGGGGCTACATGACGTTCTTTTGGAAAGGAGCAGGTGTGGGGGTTCTTCTTCAAACCACAAGATCGGGTCTGGGCTAGTCAGGCAGGTGTGTTGCCAACTAGATACGGTAAGGGTACCTTTTCTTTTTGGCCATCAAGGATAGCCACTCGAGGGGTGAAAGGGCGAGAGTTGTTGCTACAGGGAGTCCTGATGTCTACTGGTATGATTTTTGTATTTTCTAAGTAAGCGATGTACATATTATACTTCTATCTACCTCGTTCTTTGGCTCAAGTGAAAAGGTGTGCAGTATTGGCTGTTTACCTATAAACATAACTTTGATGTTGAGTAAGTTGTTGAGTACTAAGATTGCCACGTGTTTCCGACTCATTGCTTGTGCTGCCAGGTGCGATCTTTTAGCTTGAAGTTTGGTGATGATTTCAACCAAAGCATGGACAGTTGATGACCTTTGCAACCAGAGCCTGGAACATGTGACCTTGCCAATAATTTTGGCTCAAGATGTGTGCATTTTGCGCGTAAAAGGAGCGCGGTTTTGCTTTGCATTCATGATTTTGAACCTGTGCTGAACGCACAAATCGAGAAGTGAACCTAAGAAGGACACAGCACATATCGAGAAGTGTCCAAGAAATAGTTTGAGAGATTCAACATAATTTGCTTTGAAAGGAGATTTGATTTGACGTGATTTGTGAAAGTGAGAGCAAGTGAGAACTGGAAAGAGCGAGAAACATACACCGATTGAAAATGCCTTTGGAACAGCCAAGTGACTATCCGAAAGCGGCATTGCAAGCACACAACTCTCTCTCTGCTCCAACTCATTTCTCTCCCGTTCCAGACACACCAGAGTCACAGGTTATGAGCCCAAACACGGGCTCTGCCTCTTCAGTCTTGCCTCCAATTCCACCTTTTCCAGTGCACCTACGGCGAGTAGAGATGTCGGAGGTGGCCCTGTCTCACGAGATGTTACAGCAGATAGCCAGTCTAGTGAACTCAGGTCCTGAGGCAATGAATGTAGATGATGGGGCAGAGTTGTCACAAGCTGTTCGTGAAATAGCTTCCCAGATGAAAGGTCGAACTGAAATCCTTGCAGGTGCATTACAAAGTGTGGCCACAAGCACCCAGGGAATCAGCGATCGTGTTGTATTGCTTGAGCAGCAGCTCACAGAAAGCAACCGCAGAGAACAGATGTTAGTCGACCGTCTCCAAGCCTTCTCCAAGTCACAAGAAGGTCGGCTGAAGAGTGTAGAATCCACAATGGAAACCATAGGGCAAGCCTTGCAGGCCATGCAGCAAGCAATAACAGCTATGCAAGCCTCCCTTGAAGAACACCGTAGTTTGACAAAAGCTAGCACAGATCGGGCAGAAGTCAGTCAGACAGATGCCGCTCTGCGCGTCAGTGTGTTGGAGGACCAACATCAGACTATGATGGACCTAGTCAACCAACTGTCCATCCAACAAGTGCCTGCAGATGCGCAACAGGGGCAAGGTATAGCAGGATACATGTCTCCAGTTGCAACTGCTCGGCCAGAACACTTCTCCCTCACCCCATCGCCGGCAGAGCCAGACACGGGTGGTGAGGATGAATGGTGGGACGCTGCTGATGGGCCGCACGCAGTGCCGCCTGGCTTTCCACAACCAGCGATCACACAATCAGTGCCTGTGAGCCTGCCACCAGCCCAGATGCATGTGCAGCAACCGGTGCCAGTCAGTCAACAACCGCTTCCTGTCAGCGGTGCGCACCCAGCACCATGTGATTTGTTTGACGATGGTGTTGACTACAGAAAAGATGGAGTCTGGAAGGTCTTGAAAGACATTCCAAAGCTTGAAATAAGCCCTGGCGAATCTTGGGAAAGGGCGCTTCAGCTCAGTGTCTGGAAGGCTGAGCTCATGGCCATTGCGCATGCGGTTGGCCGACGGTGGTTTCTCTTTCTGCAAGAAAGATTTCAGCAAGCTGAATTTGTATATGAGCAGCGCCAGATCGGCAAACTGTCTACTTATGAGTACTTGGACGAAGACATGGAAAGTAGATCTCAGTGTGCCGGCTCTTTCTTCCACGAGTTTGAAAGTCGGTGCTGCATCATGTTGATGAAAACCTTGCCGGAGGAAGTGAAGAGGCCTGTCCTGGAATACTCTTCCAGGGCCAAGGTCACAAGTCAAAAGTTGTTGGTGTCATTGCTTGAAGTTTTGAATCCTGGCGGTAAGGAGGAAGTCAAGTCTCTACAGCAATGGGTGCGCTCACCGCCAACCTCACAGACTTTTGACGAGGCTTTCAAGGTGCTACGCCGGTGGCAGCTAGCAGTGTCACGTCTTTCAACGCTCGGCCTGCCGCCGCTTTCTGCCCATGAAAAGCTGGGCGCATTGGATTCAATCCTCCAAAAGTTGGAAAAGAAGTCTGAGCCTTTGAGATTCAAGCTGCAGGCTCTTAGAATGGCGCCTGAAATCCGCAGACCCCAAGATGCGGCTGTCCAGCAGATGCTTTCGCAAGTGGAGGAAGAAGTCCGTATTCTGCAAGCAGATGAGAGGACCAATTTCAACCGGCAAGGCTTTGTTGAAACAGTTTTTCGAGCAGAAGTAAAGCAAGCTTCCAGACCAGCCCCTACCAAGAATTTCTGTCAGTTCTTTGCGCAGGGGCATTGCAAGAAGGGGGACCAGTGTACTTTCCCACACCTCTCTCCTTGTAGATTCTTTGCCCTGGGTCACTGCAAGCACGGAGATGGCTGTCGGTACCCGCACATCAAGGGTACTTCTGGGGCTCCAAGGGCTCCCCCAAAGGCGCATAGTGCCAAGGCAGGACCAAAAAGGCCTGAAGCCAAGTCCAAGAAAGCTGCAGCAGCGGAAGGCTCTGTGATCGATGATGGGCAAGCTCGAGCATCTTCAGTTCGCTCACTAGCTATGGCAGCATCTACTCCACCTGCGCCTGTGGCAAACCACGCCACTTCAGGCGATGAGCGAATGGTTCTCATTGATTCGGGAGCTAATGAAGTTATTCGCCCTTTTCGCCCAGAACTGGAGAAACAACTGCAGAAGTTGTCAGCCATACAAGTGGCCCTTGCAAGTGGTGAGGCGGTTTCAGCGTACAGAACTAGAGATGGTGAATTAATTCTCCCTGTCGCAGCCGGTGCATCAGCAGAATGGATTGTGCCGTTAGAGCGGCTCACCGTGGGTTTAAATTGCATCTTCTCCTGGAGGGGGGCAGATGGCAACCCAACGTTGCATGTCCCTCAAGAAAATGGCGCTTTCCAACCAATTCAGGTGATCTTGAAGAATCGCCTTCCATACATCTCCTGGGCAGATTTCCAGCCTTTGAGGAGGAGGCTGGCAAAACTGTGGCAAGGCAAGCCTGTCAGGTGTCTTGCATGCCAGGCCATTCCTTCAGCTGTGCACTCAGGTCCTTTGCCGAGCTCTTCTTCGTCAGAGCAGAGGGGCTTGCACCCTACTGCTTCAGTCGGTCGGGGACTTGATGTGAACAGCTCTGGCCAGCCAGACCTCCGGAATGAAAAGAACGAAGACGATTGCAAGGCCACTCGTCCAGCTGCGCGCCCAGGTCCTTTGCCGAGCTCTTCTTCGTCAGAGCAGAGGGGCTTGCTCCCTACTGCTTCAGTCGGTCGGGGACTTGAGGTGAACAGCTATGATCTGAATGAAAAGAATGAACACATATTTGAGATGGAAACGTTGCACACGCTGGGAAAGAAGCTGATGGCTTTGGGTTTCGGGCCTCCTCCTGAACCAAAGCCGGCTGACCACGAAGTCTTTCATTGCAATTCTTGCAGGGCTGCTGTTTCTAGGATCATTGACCTTGAAGATGAAGATGTTCCAGTTGAAGTGGCAGGGGGTTCTTCTGAACTTTGTCCCGAGAAGGCGGCTTTGAAGAACTTGCAAGACCGCTGTCAACAAGGTCTTTATGACCGACAGTGCGAAACTTGTTTGAAGTCCAAGGGTTACAGGAGACCGCATCGGAAGCTAGCAGCAGAGAGCATTTCAAACGGCGTGTTGTCAATGGATCTGTCTGGTCCACATCCAACAAGCCTTGATGGTCACAAGTACATGCTTGTCACAGCTCTCCGACTTGCAAATGGTACGGTGCTTCCTTTTGTCAGAACGTTGCCAAACAAGGAGTCTTCAACCGTTCTTTCAGCTCTGCTTCAAGTCATGGCTCAGATCTCTTCAATGACTGGAGGTATAGCTGTGTACTTTCGAGTGCATTCAGATTGCGGTGGCGAGTTCACTGCAACCAAGGTCGTTGAACAAATTCATGCATTGGGACTCTGGAAGACAACCACCGCAGCTTACTCTCCTGAATCCAATGGTGTAGCTGAGCGAATGGTGCAACGCGTCAAGGATGATGCTACAAGATGCCTCCTGCATAGCGAGTTGCCGTTGCAATTTTGGACGTTTGCGGCCAGGCACAGTACCTTTGCGGCTCGGCAGCGGGCCCTTGGCCTGCCAATTCCTGAGTCTGTGCCCAAGGTAGGGCAGAAGGTCCTTGTCAGAAAGGTAAATGCTGACTCCTTCTCAAGCCGATTGAATGAAGCAGTCTTCTTATGCGAAGATGAAACAGTCCCAAACGGAGCATGGAAGATCTTTTGGAACTGGTCAAGAAGCAGATGAGCAACACCGAGCCATCTTGGGATGACTTTTGCAAGTTTGGACATGGCTACCTGCTATCTCTTGACCACCGCAGCACAAAGCCCAAGTGCAAGGCTGTGAAACCAACGGTGTCTCAAGAGACCGCGAAGAACAGATACTACATACTTCCTTTTGAAATGGGGGAAGAAATGAATAGAACAGAAGCTGATACCAGAGAGCTGATGGCATCAGCTGAATCAGTTCCGCAGACAGTTCTCTGGAGTGATGACATCTCTGAGGAGGAGAGGGCAAAGTGGCTCCATGGTCTGCAAACAGAAATAGATACCATGACAACGGGAAAGCAAGTTCTTCGCGAAGTCACCCGTGCAGAAGCTCGAGACATTTGGGAACTGAGCTCTGTGACAGAATTGCCAACGCCAGTGCCGAGCAAATTGGTCCTGACTCGAAAGCCTGATGTTGCTGCTGCGCTGTTTGAAACATCAGCAGCTGCAGCTTGCAAAACAGCTCTTGACTCTTGGAAGGCACGAGTGCGTTTGGTAGCCTGCGGAAATTTCCAAGAGGACACTCAGGCGCACATGCTTGAAAACTCTTCCGCCAACCCTTCTCAAGAGCTCTTGAGGCTCTTGTTGTCTATGCTGGCTCGCCATCCAGACTGGTCTGCCCTGGTGCTAGACATTTCCTGCGCATTTCTCAATGCATCGCTTGACAATGAGAGAGTTCTCATTCGACCTCCACCTGCATTAGTCAAACTGGGCCTTGTTTCGCCACATGTACTCTGGATGGCTTTGCGTGCAATTTATGGCTTGCGTAAGGCTCCGAAGCTGTGGGAAGAAGAAAGAAACAAGACGCTTGATCACCGCGTCCTCAAGCAGACACCTGACTCAAAGCTGGGTGATGTGACTATGCAGCCGTTAGAATCAGGAGCTTGGCTCTTGCAGTGCGATGGTGCTTGCGTTGGGCTCTTCATGATGTATGTGGATGATGGACTGCTTGTGGGTCCATCTGAGATACTGACCCGCCTGGGACTCGAATTGATGAAAATTCGGCGATGCGCTGACCAAAGCATTTTGCTCCACCAGACACCATGGTTGGCACAGGAGCTCAACAAAAGAGGCTGGTTGCACATGAAAGGATCGCCATCACTTCCAAACATTCCTGAGGGCACAGTGGAACCTATGGTCAGAGATGACCAATACGCCGAAGCCTTAAAGAAGGTGCAAAGTGAAATTGGCTGTCTGCAATGGATTGCTCTTCGCAGCCGTCCAGACATTGCAGCCACCGTCGGTTCAGCTGCATGTATGTCAACAGTGCACCCTGGCCTTGTTTCCAAACTTTGCCAAGGTATTTATTTGGCGCTACCTGAGCGCCACTCGCAACCATGGCGTGCTTTTTTGTTCACTTCCTGATGGCCCTCACCTAGATGATACGCTGTGGTGTTACGGTGATGCAAGTCTGGCTCCGGGGGCAAGTCGCAGTCGCACAGGTGTAATCATCCTGTGGGGAGACCACATTATCTCTTGGAAGTCACAACGGCAAGCTCTTACTGCTTGGAGCGCTTTTGAAGCTGAGGTTGATGCCAGTGCCACAACATGCCAAACTGGTGTTCCACTCAAAATATTGCTAGAGCAAGTGGTGAGCGCTCCAGTAAGAATGGTTTTAGGAAGTGACAATGCAGCTTGCGTCGTCAACTGCGTGAAAGGTTCAAGTTCCACGGTGCCCACACGCACCCGCCACTTTGGAATGAGATGCGCCTACATTAGAGATCAGGCCAAACGTGAAGGGTTTGAGATTGAACATGTGGCTGGTACACAGATTCCTGCCGATGCGCTGACAAAAGTATTGCCACGATGTAGGCTGGAAGATTCGCGACAGAAGCTCAAAGTGCTGGCAGCTGAATGAAGGCAAAAATGGATGACTTTCTTACCATCCTTTTTGAGGAGGAGTGTTTCCGACTCATTGCTTGTGCTGCCAGGTGCGATCTTTTAGCTTGAAGTTTGGTGATGATTTCAACCAAAGCATGGACAGTTGATGACCTTTGCAACCATTGCCTGGAACATGTGACCTTACCTTTTCCTTTGGCTCAAGATGTGTGCATTTTGCGCGTAAAAGGAGCGCGGTTTTGCTTTGCATTCATGATTTTGAACCTGTGCTGAACGCACAAATCGAGAAGTGAACCTAAGAAGGACACAGCACATATCGAGAAGTGTCCAAGAAATAGTTTGAGAGATTCAACATAATTTGCTTTGAAAGGAGATTTGATTTGACGTGATTTGTGAAAGTGAGAGCAAGTGAGAACTGGAAAGAGCGAGAAACATACACCGATTGAAAATGCCTTTGGAACAGCCAAGTGACTATCCGAAAGCGGCATTGCAAGCACACAACTCTCTCTCTGCTCCAACTCATTTCTCTCCCGTTCCAGACACACCAGAGTCACACCACGCATGTCCCTACAGTGCCCAAGCATTCGACATACATTCGACCTCAGCTGCCCCCAGTTGTTGGAATCTGTTGACCATGCACTACCTATGTTTGGCCATGTTGTCCCTCAAGTTAGCCTGCACTGTGTAAGTGTGTTTCCGGCAAATCCTTGGTGAGGGGGGGCAGAAGGAATGACAAAAATCAGACACTAATACATAATGCCCTTATTCGAACCACCATCTGATAACCTTGACCGAACAACCATGGAGAAAAATCAGAAGAGGATTACAGTGCAACACCAGGTCAACCATTTGTTAAATGTTTTCTTGAAAGCTAGGCCGGGGAAATCCAATTCTGCCCCGCATACTCTTCCAGCTGGTCAGTTGTTTTGAGGAAATCGAAGACCCTGACCTACCACAATTCCAAAGACAAGCTGCCAAATCTGTAAATCCACTTTGCCAAGCTCTGTCGCTTGCGTTTTTTTGCAATCCGACTGCATCCTCATGCATTCTCCGTCTGTAGGGCCTGGCAAAAGTGCTTCCTGTGACTCCTAATCCAAGACTTGCATGTTGAATCTGTACTAGCTTGTTTTGAATGTGTTCCGGGTTAAGGTTATCTCCATCGGAAATACATCCATGGATCCAGCAATAAACAATATGAACATCAGTGACATCCACGCACTAAGAACTGTTCGTGGGTTCTGGGAATAGGTTGAAACGTGTGAACGTCTATGGGCACTTTATCCCCGTGTTTTGGACGCCCCGAATCATCGTGCGTCGGGATGAGATGGGTGAAATGCGACGTGTGATCCCCAGACACGACGTCTTTGGGACTGGCACATTGACATACAGACAGGGGTGTTTGGTTTTCAGGGGTCTTTCTGGGGTGGCATATATACCAGTTCCATGTGTCGTGTACCAGTCCCATGGTGGTTGTTTGAAAAGGGGTCTGGCATATACACCATATATATATATACCAGACACCTGGACCCTCCAAGTCCGGTGGTTTTGGGACGCTAGAAAATAGACACCACTGGGTGTCGTCCTGGCATGGAGTATTTGTGATCGCACTACCTCGCTCGATCGATGCGCTCGCAGGACCTCTCGCCACAGAGCGCTCGCAGCGGCACGGACTGCGGGATGGGTGGAGGGTGGACGCGATGGATGGGCGGATGAGAAGAGGAGGGGGCGCGAAAGCCAGGCAAAAAGGGTGTAAACTCGAAGCTTTTGGCTTTTGTCCCATTTATTGAATAAACCCGTCTCTGGCGAAGAACCAAAGGTTTTTGTGTCACAACGAAGAACTGGGGACCCTGCGGCGTCCTTGGCTCCGCGGTGGAGCGGCCGGCCGGATCGCTGAGTTTCCGTACCATCTACTCCTCTTCGGTGTTGGGATCCCAGGAGCATCTCCGACGCAACAAGATGTTGGGTGTGAAATAGAAGAGGGATACCTCTTGGGATCCAAAGTACCAAGCTATTTTGGTGTTTTGGTGCCAAAAGCAGGGCTCAAGAACCACTAGCGGGTCTAGATTGCTTGTTAGCCCCAGAGCTCACGTGAGCTCGATCTTTCGGGTTTCGCCATACCTGTGGCTTCACCTGCTTGGCACCGACGCTGTCGTGCCAAACGATCTGCGGCAAGGGCCTTTATCCAGAGGCATAGGCACCGGAGAGTGCTCAGCTGTAAGGTACTGGCTAAGCTTGTTCAGCTTTGCGATTTCCTTTCTGCTCACCATTCCAAGCCACGTTACTCCTTGGATTGCTTCAAGGTGGCTGCTATGACATGGCGAGGTCAACAGAATTGGAACCAAAAGGCCCAGGATTGGAAGAATGCCTGGCCTGTCGACAAGAAGAACCAAGACAAGCAGAAGAAGGCAAAAGAGAATCAGAACGCCAAGGAGAAGGAGAAGACCGAACGGCCTACCTTTTTCCTCAGCCACGATGGAAGAAAAGTTCCATTAGGTTCTGGTGGTGGAGCCTTTTCTGCGGCCTCGGCGTCTACCTCAGCACGAGCTGTACAGGAGGAGAATCGCCGCCTCAAAGAGGCCTTGAAGTTGATTTCGGAGAAGAGGACGGTCGACAATGGGGTATTGGAAGACTGTCAGAAGCTCATCCAGAATCCTCGCGAGCAGCTCCGAGAGAGACAGCGCGAGCTCAACAAGGAGAAAAAGACCCTGACTCGGCAAGAGAAGTTGGAGGCGACGATCAAGGAGACCGACGACAGCTACAAGAGCTGGCGGGCCGGTATGGAAGAGGGTCTAAAGCAGGAAGATGCCCGACATGTAGCGGAGATCGAGAAGCTGCAGCACGAGCTCAAGGAGCTTCAGGAGGGCAAAGACCCAGATGCTATGAAGGAAGACATGGACGACGAGAAGCTCTTGCGAGAAGGGTCAATGGCTCAGGAGCTATACGAAGTCCGGGAGAGTATGAAGGAGATGGCCTACCATGTGGAGACTTTGGAGCAGCGGAACCAAGAGATGGTGATGCAAATGAACTCTCAAGTGCAAGCCTTGGTCACAGCCATCAAAGGCAGCAAGCCGATCGAGCTCTTCAACGAGGGGTCACCACAGCTTATCAAGAAGCCTCAGGTCTACATGTCGCCGAGGACCAATTCACACGATCGCTCGAGATCTCCAGTGAAGAGGTCAGCAGAAGCGGCAGAGCTGAAGGATATTGGGGAGATCCATACAATGGTACGTCCGCTCCTCAAGAAGATCCCGGACGAGCACCATCACAAGATCATGGCTATCTTGGAGGCAGAGGGCGACAAGTATCAGACCCTGGAAGCCGCCGAGATCCTGATCCAGCAGGTCATGGTGCAACTTGGGCTGTATCCAGGGCATTCGAGTCTGGATTCACTAGACTCACCCAGCGAGGTTGCAGTTTTGCCCATAGGCCGAGGTGTTTTGCAGCCTTTTGGAGGTCCCAAATCCCTCAAGAAGTCGGAAGCCATGCCTGCTCGACCCAAGACAGGCGATCCCGGAAGGGAAATGTGAACTTGGCGGAAGGAATGACAAATGGTGGAGAGGAACCGACTCATTTGAAAGTCGAGACGCCCTCCTCCCAAAACTTTTTTGAAGTTTTCGGTGAGTCCTGTCCATTTCATGCAAGGGATCCTTTGAGAGTTTGGTTTTGCGCTCTGTTTCAATTAGATAGCAGCATACCACCCACCCTGTTCTGGACATGGAATCGGATATTCCGCCTCTTTGATAATGTGCTCTATGGCAAGCAAGCAAGTGGGCATGGGGTTTTTGCTCACTGCGACGCTGGTGATTTTGGCTGGTGCTCAGGGTCCTCATGGTCTGAAGCTTTGAGGAACTGGTCTTCCGTGGTACCATGCTTTCCCAGCAGATCTATGCTTGCCTGCTTGGTATATAGTTTGATGTGGCTTGTATCATTTGGTATTTTGCTCTTCTACCATGAGAACTTCTTTCAGGAGCTCGATCCGGGGTGGAGGGCACGTCGTTTGATCCAAATGCCAACAAAAAGAACGAGCAGTGCTTTGGGTATTGCACAGATAGCTGCAGGAGGTGCCTTGTTAGGTATACTGGAGCAGCCAATACAAGATTATGAAGGAGATATCAATGTTGCAGCAATGGCCTTGATCCTACTATGCCGGATGCACTTTCTAGGGGGGTTGGTTGCATTCTCCTTTTGGATTGCCAGGGGGCGGCTTGAAGAAAGGATGAGGCTACCATCTTGTGCAAACATGTGTGCTTGCGCCCGCCGCAGGCGCCCTCCACGAAGAAAAACAAAGGTCAGAGCAGCTGCATTTTTTCTGCTTCTCAACTTATGTTGTGCTGAAGCAGTGGCGGTGGAACGTGCGCTTCGGGCCCTACCAGAGGCCCATGATAGTGTCACGAACGATCCAGATGATCTCCCTCCTTTTTCGCCTTACGAGGGGGGATTTCGACATGAAGGCGATACTAGCCGACCAGAAGGCTTTGGAGATGGCCCAAAGGAACTGGGAAATTTTGATCGGCATGGCGAACATGACCTTGCTGAATGTGATGACAATCATCAAAGCCCAGCCGTTTTGTGCCATTGCCAAGCTCCTGTTCCTTCCACGAGGGATGGTAGAGCTAATTCGACCAGGCCACGTTTTGAGGCAGTGTCTGACGAGACTGCTGTGAGTGGGGATTATCCGTTTTTGGATGCTTTTCAATATCAAGATGGACCACAGAGGGGTAGTGTTTCTCTCTGTGACGTTGTGTATGGAGATAACACTGCAACTCCGGATGACTGTTGCTCCATTTTTTCTGTGGGGATGACAACCTCCTGGGTCCTAGAAACAGGACAGTGGTCAAGATCTCTCGATGGGACCTGCTGCCGCCGTTTGCTAGACGGAGAGAGAGGATTGTTCACTACGCGTGCGTGGGAACAAGGAGCAAACACTGCAACTCCTTTCAAAGACAAGCTGCCGGATGAAGATGATATCGAGCAGTATGTCAGACGCTTCTGGCATCTTGAGGAAGCTGCAATGTTTGTCTTTTCGACACAACGACTTCCCCCCTTGATGCAAAGGCAACTATCTGCTGCAGCGCCTACACAGGGAAGACCACTTTTTAAAGTTCTGTGTCGAAGTGCATCAAAGTGGGGTTTCCTTTCTTATTGCTGCATTGGAGACAACACTGCAACTCCAGCAACTTGTGATATTATGTCTTGTGAGACGGATGCACCGATCTGCCCTTCAGCCGCTTTTTTGAGGCTTGCGCTGTCACCTTGTGGACGACAGCAGGTGTTGACGGACAGCGGGCAGAAAGATGCAATAGACAATAGCAAGGTGGCGGGAGAGAACACTGCAACTCCTGGCGACAGAAGGAGAAAAGTTCTCTTCACCGGTTCCCAGAAGGGCTTGCGATATCCTTCCCAATGCAAGTATCAGCTAGATGCTGAGCATGAATTTTTCGACAGTGATAATTACGATCCAGTTTGGCTCATGCAAGGGCTCTCACCCCTGGAACCACGACAGCCCTTTGCAGTAGCAAGTGAGAGAGGCCGACCCCTTTTGGACGTATTGCGATTGGCGCGAAGAACCTTTACAGAAACCTGGCTGTCTCAGGGTCATGATGTGGCTTACACACGATTTCGACCTATTGAACCTGGCCTTTGGGAGAAGAAGATCTTAGGGTGGAAGTTCCTGGCATATGAACAGCCATTCGGAATCCCATTTTGTGTCCACCTGCTGAGAACAGGCCTATGGGCCTCACAGCTCATCAGCCCGTTTGAAGACGAGGGCTACCTTGAGATCCTCTTTGTCACAGTGACACCTCAGCCTCTGATGCTCTGCGTGGCTGGTAGCTGCAAGACTTTACACGACACGGCAGTTCTGGCCGTTGTTCAAGAGGTCTACAGCTCTGACAGATTGCTTTTGGTGGTGGAACATGCAATCCAAGGCACGCTCGAGGTTGGTTCGCTGCAATGTCCAATAGCCTGTACCCCAACTACGATATGTATCGAGTTGGGATTCGAGGAACGATGCCGAGGTCCTTGCATTGCACAAGTCTATTTCAGGCTAGAACAGACTGAACGCATCTTTACAGATGAAGACCGAATTGGCCTGCCGATGGGCTCCTTTGTTCACTTCAGTCTACGATGCCTGGAAGTTTGTGATGAGGAACTCCCAGCCCAAAGACCGGTCAGAGAGCATGAAATGCTGATTATAGCACAAGCCTCTCAGGAGCAGTCTCTGCCAACAACAGCGATTACTCCGATCGATGATGCAACTTCGATGATGCAGTTCGGATGGATGGCAGATATGGCGAATGATGAATCAGAGTATCTGCAAGGAGTCAAGGAGCTGGTTGACCGTGGAGAAGCAGGTTTCACATGGCCCTACCCAGATATGATCAAAATTGACCTTGTCACTGGGGCCACTGACCATTTGCGCTTCTTCCTGGCGACAGTATACAGCTTCGACGCCATCAAACTCTTCACGATCCATGTCTGGCAAGTACAGATTTCCGTGACTGCATATGCACGAATCTCTGTTATGAGACAGGAGAGATCTTTCACTGAGGCTCTGAAAAAAGATTGGAGCGACCTTGAGGAGGTTTTCCCAATGTGGGGAGCGCTTGCCAGTCCCCAACCTCTCCCATTGAACCTCCGGATTATGCCCATCGACATGATTCTACTCACTGATCAACAACGACGAAATGGTGACCGCATCTATCTGGTGGATATTCTCTTCTTGCAGCTTCCTCGAAGAGTGGCTCTTTTGTATCGGACTAGAGAGACACTTGAAAACTTGGTGGAGAGAGCGGGCTTGACTGAAGTTTGCCATGCACCAATGCAGCACTGTGTGCTTGTCAAAGAGGCTGAAGGAAAGAACTATCACTGGGAGCTGCATCAAGTTGTTGATCAAAGACATGCAACGACCTTCCGTTTGGAAATCAGAAGAGCACTGCAGGAAAAAGAATGCAAGACAGAGGTTGACCGAGTAAGCATGATGCAGACAGCAAGGCCATCGATAGGACAGATCCGCCTACTGCAAGAATATTTGTGGCAATGGTATCGAACTGAAGGCTCTGCAACCTTCTGGGTGCATAACAGAGACCAACAGGGTCGGCAAGAGCACCCAACGCCGGTCGGCTTCGATATGATGGGAGACATTTCTGCACAGCTTGATGAAGCGCTTGACCTTTCAGGCCAGAATTTTCGCCTGATTTTGGTTGACCCACCACCAGTGCTTCTCTTTTTACCAAGACCGCATGTGATTGTCTCCACCTACCGTGGCCAGCAGGTGGCTTTCCTGTGCCAAACGAACATGAATGGGAGACGAAACCTGATGTCACTGCAGTTTGATCTTCAGTATCCTCCACTGGGAGTTGCGACAGTTTTTGATGTGGCAATGCCGGGGCACCCATGTGAAGAGGGTGCTCAATGCTACGTTCTTTCTGAAAATCGAAGATGGCAATATCACCATGATATTGAACCGCACGAAGGAAGATTCTATCGTCTCTTTGTATGGACAAGAGATGAGGACTCTGAGAGCACGTGCACTCCTCTGTCGGTAGGCAGCGAAGCTTCCCTCGATGATGAATGGCCGGATTTGGGCACGCTGTCACATGGAGATTTCCAGTCACTCATGCAAGTTGGTCCACCACAACAAGATTTGGTCTCGCATTATGTCCTGGCGGATGCGCTGCCTCAAACAAGGGTCATAGTATGTACCTGGTTCCATCCAATTGATGCCATTGGACAACCCGCACAAATCTCCCAACTGGTGTACTACAATCGTGGATTGCCAGGAGGACCTTTCTTTCGCAGTATCTGGGATGCTTCGATTGGATGGGAAACATGTCTTGTTGTGCCGGTCAAGCCCAAGCCGATAGAGGATGGTGAGCTTCACCCTCATGTACTCGTGACAGCTTTGCAAGGAGAAGACATTTTCCCTGTGCTCTGTGAGTACAAGAAGAATCGAAATAGATGGGTTGGGTCTCTGGTATTGCGAGTTGCTCGATGGCCAACAGTGTTCGAACTATTCACACTGATTGAGCCGGCCAACCTATGTGGGAGAGCGACGATATGCACCATCAAGGCTGGTAGCTATGAGCGAGAACAGACCTATTACCTGCACATGCGAGTCCCTTTATATGAAGGGGCGCTTTTGAGGATGAAGGAGAGGACCATGGATGATGATGGAGTGTCCACCGAGTGTGACGCTGCCAATTCCACAGAAAATGATCATACTGATGAGGGTGGATCGAGCGATGCTACTGCTGGAACAGCCCAATCCTCAAATGAATCTGAAGACTTGGAGGAAATGATCTTGATGCAAAGGTCGACAGAACTGAGACCTGGAAGGGTTAGAAGCTGGGATGCGGATGAAGAGCTCTCGACCATACCTTCACGGCCGCCCAACAGTTCTGATTCGTCTTTTTCGCTGCCATATGGAAGACCTGACTTTGCCCATGTCCGAGCTTTTGACTGGCTGTTGACTTGGGGCGAAACACGCAGACATGTGGCTGCTTATTTGCCAAGCCGCCAATGCCGGGTTTTTCGTACGGAGATCCTGGTACATGCCACCTTCTTGCGAAATGCGGTGTCGACTAGTGCAGGGATTCTTTGCCCCTATGATGTCCTGAGAGATGAAGCACCTATCTCTGATTTTATCTGGTGGTGCCAGTCTTTTGCATTCACTTTTGATTCTGCTAGGACACAGGCTTTTCCTGTGCTAGGAGAAGTGTATCAGAACACCCCAAGCATTATTGTTGTGGATAGTGTACCTATCTATCGAGCGCCCATTTTGATCCATGTTAGTGGAAGAGAGAGGGCCCTCTTTTTCGTCCTT
Organism: Durusdinium trenchii; assembly: GCA_963970005.1. Lineage (NCBI taxonomy): Eukaryota > Dinophyceae > Suessiales > Symbiodiniaceae > Durusdinium > Durusdinium trenchii. The sequence goes on from CAXAMN010021362.1 coordinate 1,496,932, forward strand.
TTGACGTACCGAACCGAGCAAGTGGCTACCATCACTAGCAGATTGAGTTACCACATTCAGCTGACTAGCCCCCTTGAGCTTCGCTACAATGGGCAACGGGTCCATGGTGGGCAGCACGTTGAATTGCACGCAGGGGGCCTTTTCCAGGTTCGTTTCTTATCGCAACTAGAAATGGACCAACTCCTGCCGGACACAAGGGAGCCGATTGAAAGCCTGGATCAATTGACACATGATACTTGGACGTCGCTCCCTCCAACGCAGTTTGCTGGAAGAGTAGAAAATCCCGGTGCTGGCTATGCTGAAGAACAAAGTGATGAGGAACATACACTTCCCCCTCGAGGCCTGGAGCTGTGGCAGGAAGGACTCCGAATCATCCATGCTTCGTTCCCTGCGCAAGGGCTCCCGCCAGAGCACTATTACTGGAATGATTTCTGGCAAGTGAGGACTTGGCAGCACAGAGCTGAGCAAGCAATTGCCCGAACCGATACGTACAATGTGCAGCTCCTTCTGATGGAAGCAACAGCCCTACATCGAGCGCGTGGGTTCTGGCCAGAGTTTGTTATATGCCTCCTTCCGGATACTTGGTACAGGGGTAGACCTGAACCTGCAGCTGACATTGGTTTTGCTGATCTTGTTTATTACTTGAGATGGCTCATCCAGAATGATGTCCCTTTGACCCATCGTGCCACGATCAGTGCAGTACGTCCGTTTGTGACGCCTGCTGAGCAACAAGGAGAAGATGCTCTTTTCCTGCTTGTGGATCGCCAGAGAGGGACTCAAATTTTTGCTGCATTCCTGATTGAGGACTCAGCGGACAAGATGCATTATGATTATTGGCCCATGAGACTGGACGCCTTGACCAATAAGGCGTCAGTTCTGCAGGCGGCCGGACTGACGGAGAGATGCAGCCAGCCAAGCATCACATGCCTCTTGCAATATGATATGGTGGAACTACCGATCTTTTGTGACTGGCGCAGCATGCCTGGTATGAAGCTGAACCTATATATTCAAGATGATGAAGCCAATTGTGAATGTGAGTCCGAGGAGATCTCCTTTATGCAGATGAGGGACGCTCGATTCCCTGAACATGCGGATCGAGTCCAAAGTGACATTATTTACCGGCTCCTTGCAGAAGAACCGTCTGGGAGTCAAGTGCCCCCAGGTGGGGTTGTGCAGACATGGCTACTACCAGGCACTGGAGCTGGTACACATGACGCATCAACCAAGATCGAATTGCGGCCAGTGATTGATGATTGGACTGGATGGGTGCAAGAGTCTTGGAGAAGCATGCCGCCGAGACCGACCTTCCTCATGGTCAAAAGAAAGCCGCCGCCAATTCGGCCAGGAACAATCGACTACCACATCATTGGTACTGATGAGGAAGATGTTAGTCGAGGAATGAGGACGCTGCTTGTCGATTTGACTTTTGCCAATGTTCTTAGGAGGGGGGGCGGTTCGAAGCCCCATACTGTCCACAGTTGCAGAAATTGCTCATCTTTTTTTCTGCAAGAGCTCTGCCTATTGACAGCCCCCTCCTGCAGACTTTCCGTATGCAGTGGCACGATGGAACCGGAGTCCGGGTCTACAAGGCGTTCCAAGTGCCTGAAGCCCCGACTGGGGCCTTTGTCCAGATTGTGCCAGAAAGCACTCATGTCAGTACTTTGCTCAGCCAGCCTGTTTGCCCCGAGCAGACACAGGAGCTATTAGAAAGACTTGGTGCGGACTGGGATGAGGTTAACTACATGCAGCTGGTAACATTGACATCATCTGACATGAATGACCTCCGCGGAGCAAGAGACCCGCTCTTTCGTTTACTGCATGGAGTAGCGCGACTCCGTCAAATTGATCTGCGAGCAAGGACTACGGTTCTACTCTGGAGGATGGAAGAACCAAGACTCACAACACTGAGTGAACCAGAGATTGTTGAGCTGGATGGCGCCAATAGTGACTGGAGTATGACAGCAGGAGTTGCAGAATCCGCACCAGGACAATGGACTATGATGGTAGTGCAGCCTTGCCCACCCCTGCATATTGATGCTCGAACAGGGATCCATATCCTGGCCTTCCGTCATGAAGCCTTTCGCCATCTTCTGGTTGATCTGGTACTGCAAGACCAGGTTCTGCGCTTTGCTGTCCAGTGCTCGTTGACTAGCACGGTGCTTGATGTCTATCGAAGTATTGCGCAAGGAAGCATCAGGCTTCTTGCAATGCTTTCCACGTCCTTCACTTTGACGTGGGAGTCACCTGAGGGGCGACAGGTCTTTCGGTCCTATGAAGTTCCACAGGTACCCAGTGGAGCTTTTGTCCGCATCGAAGCAACAGATACCTTCCTACCTCAATGCCGAGAGGAGAGAGATCGTGACAGATTCTCCAGTACTCGGACATCCCAGCGACGAGATCATTCTCTTACAAAACCACTGGATCAAGAGACGCCTGATGAGGATGCAAGCCTACTGCAGACTGGATGGCATCGACCGCCAACGTGGCGGCTCAAGCCCCCAGGCAACCCAACTCTGTGGAAGGCACAAAATATGTTTAGTATGGATGACTGGATTAGACTACCGGATTCTGACCTGGTGATAGATCATCAGCCTTTTGCGCAGCCATGGGCTGCAAGGAGCAAAGCGTTTGACTGCTCAGGCCAAACTGGTGATCTTCCGATCCCCCCTACTGGAGCTATGGACCCTGTCATTCCGAAGCTGACTGACCTATGTGAGCAAACAACAAGAGTGATATCGATTGATCAAGCCTTGGCACCGAGAATGAACATGCCTGATTTCACCAGCTTGATTGAGCAGATATGCAGATCGTGTGATTATGGCAAGTTCCCGTACCAGATGCTTGCAAAGTGCTTGCCTGCAGAAGTGAAGGAGGACTATGAGAGCCTCTGCAGAACAGCAAAGGCACCATACGAGGCGGTGGAGATATACACCGATGGCTCATATATGCCGGATCAGCAGGTGCATGCGGGCTGGAGTTTTGCTGTCCTCATCAAAGATGCCCAAGGTTGGTGCCTCTATGATTTTGGATATGGTAGAGTGGTCACGGATGCGCTGGAATCTGGATGGGTTGGATGCACGGATCACTCGGCCCGAGCGGGCGAGGGAACTGCGATCATTCGAGGATTGGAGTGGGCTGTCCGAGAATCCCTGATGATTCCCCATGCTTTCTGCTTTGACGCTCAGACAGTTGGCTACGGCGTGGGAGGAACCTATGGACTCGATCGGAGTGATGCGTTCATGGTTGCTGGGAGAAGTCTTGCAAAGGCAACTGAAGCTGTGCTTGGACGACAGCTGGAATGGAGATATGTAAAAGCTCACTCTGGACAAGTTGGCAATGAGATTGCCGACGCCCTTGCCAAGCATGCAGTCCTGGAGACCCTAGATGAGCCTGATTACCCAGAATACATTGCCTTCCTTGGAGGCGACCGCTATCCGATTGAACAACTGTGGATGACCGTGCAGACAGGAGTGGAAAGTCATGTCCTCCCCCCGATCCAAGGGAATCAAGCGATTTTGACGCCCATGGACCAAACCACGGGGGTTTTTGGACGAATTGTGCCAAGCCTGATGCCTGCTGCAAATGTTGCGACATCCACAGCAGAAGTCTACAAGCAAAAATGGAACTTCTTGACCTACAATGTCTCCAGCCTCCAACCACGTAAGAGTGCATTTTATGCTACTTATTTACGGGAACAAATCGCCAAAGCTGGATATGAAGTAAGCTTCCTACAAGAAACACGCTGCCGAGAATCACAGATGCTGACATCCCAGAGCCACTATAGACTTACCTCGGCAGCCGAGGCGGGCCGCGGGGGCGTGGAAATCTGGCTTCTTAGGGAGAAAGAGCATGACAGCAGAACAGGTTTCCGCAAGGAGATGATTCAGGTTCTGCATGCTGAGCCACTTTCCATGCACCACACAGTGGAGCTCCTGACGAAGTGCATCACAAATTTTGGACGAATCTGCAGGACAAGCTGGTCCATTGGACCCAGAGGTTCCCCAATTTTGTCGGTGGCTTTGATGCTAATGCACACATGAGCTATGAGACGGAACCACACATCGGAACGCATGGATTGGAGGCACGAACAAACACGGCTGGAACTTGTCTTCAATCATTGCTGCGCCACATTGGAGGATGGCTCCCATCCACCTACGAATGTTGCCATTCTGGGGACACAAGCACGTGGGTCAGCAATGTTAATGGGCAAGGGGCGAGATGCGATTATATCCTGCTACCCTGTGCTTGGCAGGGACAGTGCCGGACTGCACCAGATGATACGCTGGACGCGGGCACGAACGGCATTGACCACATGCCGCTGCAATGCAAGATAGAGATCTGTCTGCCTCGAGGAAAGAAAATGAAGCCCACAGGAGGTTTTGACAGGCGTGCTTTGCAGCGATGTTCTCATACGAGACTGGCAGACTTTTTCCAAGACTATCCCAAGATCCCATGGAGCATGGATGTCCACCAACATGCCACAGAATTAGCTCAATGGATTGGGAAACAATTGCGATTGCACTTCCCGCCAGCCAAGAATAAACCTCGCAAATCGTATATCTCAGACCAAACCTGGCAGATCCGACAGACACGTACAAGTATGAGGAGGCTGATGGCTCACCATTGCCGACATGCATCTTCAATGACAAGATCTGTTGTGCTGCAGGCTTGGAGAACAGGAGAAATGCTACCCACTAAGGATCTTCTCCTTATGGCAATGACACATGTCAAACTGATTGTTCAGATTCGCAGACGGGTTGCCCAGCTGACCAAAGATCTACAGAAGGCCCTTCGTCATGATCGGACAATGTCGCTAGAACAGCTTGGGGAGCAGGCTAAACACATGACCCAAGCAGATTTTGCTGCAGCGCTTAAGGCGCTTGGAGTCCAGAGCAAGAAGAAGCCATCATATGCCCTGCCGTTACCGATGGTGAGAGATATGGATGGGACACCGCTGGACACCCTCGGTGCAATTGCCGAGCGCTGGCGCAGCCATTTTTCACAACAGGAGGACGGGCAGCCAACTACAATCGAGGAGTTGATGCACCTCTGTGATGCGAAGGCTGCGACAGGTTTTGTTTGCCCTGACTGGTTCCAACTCCCAACTTTCCAGGAGGTTGAGGCAAGTTTTCGGCGAACCAAAACCAATAAGGCATATTTTGCTGATGACATTCCAGGCGACTTGCTGTCCCGCATCCCACATGTTCTCACGAATTGCTTCTTTCCGCTGCTTTTGAAACAGGCGGCGTACCAGAAGGAAGCCCTGCTCCACAAAGGTGGACGACTTGTGCCGGCCTACAAGAAAGGCGATTCCACTGATTGCAATAGCTATAGAAGCCTTTTCATTTCTAGCCCACTAGGCAAGGCATTGCATAGCATCTATCGTCAAGAGCTTGGCCAGATTTTCGATGGCCAACGTCTCCAGATGCAACTGGGAGGACTGAAAGGACATTCTATTGTTCAAGCCAGCCATGCCCTTCGCCTATACCACACCAATGCCTTGAAGACAGGCAAAAGCTGTGCTTTCCTTTTCATTGATATCCAAAGTGCATTTTATCGGCTCCTACGCCAGCACTTGACGACCTGCACACAAGATGAACGTGGAGTAGAACAGCTCTTCCATAGTCTGGGCCTGAATGACTATGCCTTTGAAGAATTCCAGGCATTGTACCATGGAAAGCCGGCATTGGAGGCATCAGGCGCAAGCCCATTTCTGGTCAGTCTGTTCCAAGAGTTCTACCAGTCTACCTGGTATTCAGTCACAGGCAGCGAAGTGCTGACCCTGACTCGCAGAGGAAGCCGGCCGGGCGATTCATTCGCCGACATCTGCTTTGGATTTGTGCTATCTCGAATCATGCGGAAAATTGAGGAGCAGCTGATTTTCGATTTCCCATTCATGATGATGAAATGGAATGGGCAAAGTTCTCCCTTTCCATCAGATGCCACTCAAAGATGCCTCGGCCCATTGCTCCCTATATGGGCGGATGATGTCGCAGTGGCAATCCAGCACGATAATGCGAGTGAACTCCTAAAGGCGATCCCGCAGATTGCAAACCATGTCCTTCATGCTCTTGCGGTTGCGGGACTTCAGCCAAATCTGAAGCCAGGGAAAACTGAGATCCTGGTTGAATTGCGCGGAGAAGGCAGTCTGCAGGCCAAGAGAGATTGGCTGGAGGCAAACTACAAATTCCCGCTGACATCGCCGCTGTTTGATGAACCTCTCCGATCCGCGCACTGCTATAAGCATTTGGGCACCTTTGTCCAACAAAGTGCCAAACTCACTAAGGATCTCAGTGTGAAGTTTGCCATTGCCCATGACACCTTCACGAGATTTCGACCGCAAATCTTCGGCAATCGAAGCCCACGGCTGAAGACTAAGGTACAATATTTCCGGTCGCTCATCCTAAGTGCAATCACCTTTAGCTGTGCAACTTGGGAGATGCCCACCAAACGACAAGCGCTGCAGATGCGTAACGGGTTCCTCAGACTCTATAAGAGATTGGCATGGGCACACCGAGGTTCCACAGTGAAGGAATGGAGTTTTGATCAGGTCAGAGCATATCTTGAACTCCCGCAACCTGAGGAGGTCTGCCGTGAAGCGCGGCTGAGATACCTCATGCAGCTGATCCGCACTGGACAACCACACACGTGGGCGCTGATTCAAGAGCAGAAGACTTGGTATGCCATTGTATGCGAAGATCTGGAATGGCTGCAGGCTTTCTGCCCGGAGAACGATATTCCTACTGGTGCAGAGCATGACTGGTGGAAAGCAGAGGAGTGGGCCCAGCACCATCCTCGACAATGGAAGAGCGTCATCAGAAAAGCGATGGCACGGGCTGTGAGCTTCCATGTTCGATGGTATGACTGGTCTACTTGGCATGCTGACATCCAGAATGAACTTGTTGAGATCGGAGCCATCGCTATCCCACGACCACAGCTGGCTGATGTCTTCTGGTGCCTATCCTGCGGGAAAAAGTTCGGATCAAACGCGGCGATGGCAGTGCATGCCTTCAAGAAGCATTCACGAGTCCAGACAGCCCGACGGTTTGTCGAAGGTCAGACATGCCTATGCTGCCTCAAAAAGTATGGCAGCTATGTCTCCTTGGTCAACCATGTCAAGCGGCAAACATCATGCATGCAGTTTTATCAGACAAAGCCTTATTTGCTTGACCCGCCACCCGGGGTCAACAGCCGTGCTGATCGAACGCGGAATGACCGACTACATGACCCCTTCATGCAGGCCGAAGGGCCCCATGAGGCCAGAGATGGAAGCTCTGCGATTACAGATCCACAGATCCAGGACGAGTGCACCCGACTTCAAACGATGTGGGATGCTGCATTAAAGGTGCCTGGCGTTGACGAGATGCTGCGACAGCTGAAAATGGCTACGCTCTCCTCGTATCTGTATCCCATCGAGCTCTCTACTTGTTTTGAACGATGGTCGTATTCAAAGGAAGAGGACTGGACTATGACACAGCTTTGTGCCATGAGATTCTTTCAGCAAAATTTTTCGTTTGAGTGGTTCCTTGGTGAGACCGAAGGGACCAAAAGCCTGCCACAGCAGTCCCTTGCTTTCTTTGCTGCGCAAGCACAAAGCTTGCAGGGGCTCTCTAGCAAGGTTATCAGACCCCCGCAATACAAGCCCAGAGTGTTTGCCCACCTGTTTTCGGGGCACCGCCGAATTGGAGACATCCAGAGTCATCTGGAACAAGCTGGAGTTTTCGCCATATCGGTCGACATAATTTTTCATGCTGACTTTGGCGACCTAGCGAAGCCCGAGACTTTCTCCTTTTTCGCGAGAGCTTTAGCTGAAAACGTTTTGCTGGGATTCATCGGCGGACCGCCGTGTGAAACGTGGTCCCGAGCACGTGGCACAATCCTATCTGACGGGCAGCCGGGTCCAAGAATCGTCCGAAGTCTTGCTCGGCCGATGGGACTCCTGGGTTTGAGGAAGCGAGAACACGAACAAGTTGTGTTTGGAAGCAGATTACTCGGCATTACGCTGAAGTTGATGACGATTGCCCTACGCACTGGCAAGACGGCCATCCTGGAGCATCCAGCTGAGGACAATGTGAACTGCCACCAAGTTTGCATTTGGCGACTGCCTGTCGTTTGTACGTTGTTGCGCTTCCAACAATGCAGACGCATTAGAGTCTTTCAGGGATTTTTTGGAGCGAAGTCTCCGAAACCAACTGACTTGCTCTGCGTCAATGTGACTGAGAAAGCAGAACAGATGCTACTCAGTGGACGAACAACCGCGTTACCGCAGACAGCCTCGATTGGCAAAGGAACACAAGGTGAGTGGCTTACGACGTCACTGAAAGAGTACCCCAGTGATTTTTGTAGGTTGCTTGCGAATATCTTCCTGGAAAGCCAGCAAGACTGTGGAGGTAGCGAGACCCTGCCTGAGTGGTTCACCACCTGCTGTGATACCCTGATTGGCACATTTGACCATGAGGCAGGTATGGGTCTCGACTACCATGGTAAGAGGCTGTTCGAATTTAATTAGTTTGCATAGCGGCCGCAGACAGACGTCCTTGGCGAACGCAAGAGGAAAGTGCCAAAAGCACGCCCCAGGGCAACACATCTTACTTGTTCAAGGTGGAGTCATACAATTTTAATCACCCTTAAGCCAAGAAACATATCATACAAGTTGACATCAACATGTTCTCAGCAATCTTTGAGCAAAATACGCCTATTTAAGCCTATTTAAGCCTCATTGGCTACGCAGAGGGCCAGAGGATTTTTAAATATCATTCAGAATCCAAAAAGAGAATCCGCATCCATCAGGGGATTAGGAGCAAGGACGCTACTAGGAGCAAGGGCATCGCTACGAACGGGGCTCCTACATGTCGAATCCAATCCCTGGACCTCCAGCGAAGCGGAGCCAGGACGTGACGCCCGTCGTTTCGCAGTCGCGCAGCGTCGTTTCAGGTGTGGGACCTTGGGGAATCCGGGGAAACGGTCGGAATCTCCAGTGAACGGTCGGAGAAAAATGGTACCGCCGGTATCTTTTCTTGGGATTTCTTGGGATGTGTGCAAAAGCCTTCAACTTGAAGTTTTGGAAGGCATCACGAAGGGTGTTGTGTAGTTGTTGAACCGGATTTTAACCCGATGTGTTTGTATTTCTTTGTGGGCTGAAGCTAGGATTCTTCTTGCAGTACCAGGATGGCATCAAAATGGCAGGATACTAGTACAATCGGTTGGCAACCAACGGGTTTCTAAGTTGAAGAAATAGCTGCTGGAAGTAAGAGCCAACCAGGTTCGCTGAGTTAGATATATATAGCTCTTAGTTACAGTTCGACAGTTCGATGTTTATTGTAATACTTTTTGACTGGGCTGAGAGCGGTCATTAGCGGTTTGTTGATGTGCTTTTTACAACCACGTTCGAGGCTATGGTTGTGAGGAAGGAACGTTGCAGCCGAGTTGCCCTGAGAATTGGTTGAGCAATTCTGAATTAAGTGCTGTGAGTCAGAGTGAAAATTTGAGGGGCGGGGATGTTTGGACTCACAGGAAGTTCTGAATTGACGGAGTATTTTGTTCATGTTTCCTCAGAATAGCCAGCAACATGAATAGCCGCTAATCCGGCGTTTTCATTCTTTCAAGGGCAGCCTAAACAAAGGGGCGGTTTGTTCACAGCCGTTGTGCTCAGGCCAAGAGAGTGAGGATGAGGCGGATGAGCTGCTTGGTGCCGGAAAGAGGGTCCTGCAGGGGATGAGACTGGAGACCGGCAACGGCTTTGCGAAAGGGGCGAAGGAAGACGTGTTCCAATATGACTTGGTCATGTCGACGTTTTTGGAACCGGACCGGAATCTGACATGCCACATGGCTCTCGAGCTTTTGAAAGCACATGGCTCGAAGAAGCGATACTCAGAGGACATTGGTTCGTCTCATGTTCGTCTAACATGAGCCAATTGGTTGCCGCCCCTCCATCGCCCACAACCCCGATCGTTGGGTAGACCGGTCTATAGACGGGCAGGTTGTTTGACCCTCGTACACATGCTTAGGTAGTTGCTGTCTAATGGGCTATGGGTCACCAGGACGACTGGGCTCCGGTTCTGCCCTCCTAAGATCATCCTCGCTCCGGGTGCCAGGACCCACAGCCGACGGACTACACGATTGTCATGTTTGAAAAGTCACGAATTGAACCTCTAGTAGCTTCTTTGTTACTACTAGTAAGGCACTTGTTACTAGTAGCGATGCACTTGTTCCTAGTAGCTTCTTGTTATATATTGGGTTGGAGGCCATCCTTACTAGTAACAAAAAGCAACTAGCAGCTAGAAGCTTCCTTGGAAATCGTTTCACCTGTAACAAGAAGCTACTAGTAACAAGTGCATCGCTTCTAGTAACAAGTGCCTTACCAGTAGGAACAAGGACGCTAGTACTAGATGTGCCAGACCTCGACCGCGCCGGCGTCCGAACAGTCCCCGGTGAGGTCCGACGATGATCTGCTCTTTATTTAGAGTCACCGGCGACCAGTCCCGCGGTACGGCGGCCATTGTCCCGGTGATGTCTCGGTCTTCAACCCAGATGACGGTAGGTCAGGAGAGCTTCGCTGGAGCGGCTCGTGGATCAGGGTTGGTCTCAATGGACGGTCATTGGTATTCCTGTCCATGTTCAGATTCTTTATTATGGGTGTCCTGGAACTGGGTTCTGGCTTTTGGTCAGCTATAGTCGTATGTTGTTTGCTCTAACTTCAGTTTGCAGATATTCACGGGGAAAGACGAGCATACATGAAGAGACTCTGCCTTTGATTGCCTTTGGATGGTGTGGATCAGGTTTACAACATTCAACATTGTTGTAGCAATTTGTAGCATGCCATTGAATCATCGAAATACTGTGGCCCACTGTGATTGGAAGTGGTGTTCTTCAGTGCGGGAGATGGTAATCTGTTTGGTCAGAATCGCCACAGTTGGTGGCTGTTCGGTGATCTTGTGGCGTGGATCCAGGCACACACAAGACCAACATCCGGAAAGGGCACTCCGTTTCTCAACATTTCTGGAGTCGATATCAGGTTTTGCTGGGAGCGGATACTTTTCCATTACATAGATATATGATATCCGTCTACATTCAACTTCAGATCCAAAAGGATAGCTTTAAAGCCGTAGGTGACCGCAGGATGAATGGAATTGTGAGTTTCATCTCCTGATCCCGCCGACCACATTACTCAACCCACTTGCTTCCACCGAAAACATGGGGTGGAAGCCTCGACGAAAGCCACTGAAGTCTGACTTCAGCCTGCGGCCGAGACTGCGCGAAGGGCGGTGCTGGTGAACAGCCTGAACAAATTTGTTGTTTTAGTGCCCAAATAATAGCCATCCAAAAGCAACTATATATCCCTCCATGAACTTGTTTGTGTCTATATAGTTATGCCGAGCCGCACGTAGATGTTCGGGCGCACAAGATGTCGCACACACGCCGAAGGCCATGTGCCTCATAAACGTCCCCCAAAGTCGAAACCGTTCAAAACCACCGTTAAGGTTGGTTCTTTGGATACATGACGGCCCACCCAGCAAATGGCTAGGTCTCAAGCTGCAACAATATTTGTTCGAAGGTTATACTCAAGGTCATATAATTTCCTAAGAGTGATGGCCTCCAACCTAACAGCGATGGGGTCCAGTGTCAAAGATGTTTCAGCCACAGATGAAGCTTTCCGGGAACGACGTCGCGGTGTGAAACACCGTGATGTTGCCGAAGCACCCTTCGCTGCCCTTTCACCCGGCTGAAGAACACCGATTCTAAAGGAATTCGGTTGGGCGTCGGTCAGTGGATGCAGTGGATGCAGCTGTTTCCCGCCGATCAGAGGTGAACATGCGAAAAAGGGATAAACCCACATTTTGTGTCATGTCATGCTCATGTCATGCTCATGCAATGTCAGCCAAGCTGGGTGCAAATTCCCCGCAGTCACCATGTGGTCATGTTGGTGTTGTTGCCCCTGGCATTTGGAGGAACCCTACTCGGTACAGATTGCCTAATTGGAAGTTCTTACAGGACGAATCTTGGGGTGGCTGGACCAGCGGTGCTTTCCAAGCAGCAGTCCGTCCATAGAATTTCTTGAAGGCTCACCACAGCAAAGAAGTTTACCAAGGCGGGGCGGCTCGCATGCAAGTCGCCACGAGGGCGAAGAGCCACGGTGTTGCGAACGACCCCGGAAAAGGTCATGTTGTAGGAAGCATGTTATGTTTAATTCGTTATTACTTTTTCGTGTTTGTAATTAATGTTCATAGACCCCACAGTGCCCTCTCACAAGACACTCCTCAATGTTCGTGCTTATCGAGGGTTTCAGGCAATGCAAAAGTGGCTCGGATGATGCTGTTCTGGTCCAGGGTTTTGAGCTATGGTGGCCAAAACCACGATGCATTGGCAATTACCACTTTTGGAACCAATCCTCTACACCTTCCCAAACTAACATAGCATCCCGGAGGGTCCCTTCCAAGACTATTTTCCTTTACAAACAAAGTAAACCCCTCGATCATTGGAGTGTACTTGGTAGTTTGGAAGCTAACACCGTACCTTTCAACCGGTTTTCCGGGTCATCTCCTCTCGTCCGCGACGAAGTCGCGGCGAAGTCGTTTCGACGAGTGAAGGCAAAAGGGTGGACGGATGGACGGTGAACGAGGGCAGCGAAGGACTGGGTTTGGCGAAAGCAGGACTGTTCTCTCTCATGGCGAACAAACGAGAACGCCATGAGGGATGGGTCCTCAACCTGGGGGCGGTCTTGTCCACCATTTGCCGCCGCCAACGACTGACACATACCGACATCGGGATGGGTATCTCCTTTGATGGCTTTCAACATTAGAGGTTGTAGCCAGCAACAACCTAGAGAGTTATTGGGCACATTGGGGTACTATATTTTTTGTTTGTTAAGAAAAGTGAAGGCACCCAAGTGTCAACATACTTCGGTTGTTTGCCAGTCTGATTTCCTCATCAAGTTGCTGTTTGTAAAAAAGTGTTGGACCCGTTGGGCGTGGAAGTCGATGCTGTTGTCCGTCCTCGTGGCAAGCATCGCGACGGCCGTGGCCGTTTGGCCCAGGGGGCGGGAGGACGCCCGGAGGACGCCGGGAGGTGTTCAAGGGCCAATCTGAAGACCTGGTTTTGCTTAGTAGGGTGATGTTTGTTTGCCAGAACTGACATGGGCCTGGGGCATATGCGGTTTTTGTTTTTCCAGTTTCCAAGAAGCAAATCCAAGTATGGAAGATCCTGTCAGTCCAAGCACTATAGGGACAGTGTTTTTGAACTTGTTTCTTTGTATCATTGTTTCACCATGTCCTGCATCTGAAGTATATACTATATATACACCATTATACACCCAGTTTGAGGTTCAGGTTTTTGCCCTGTGTGGTGAACATGAATAATTACTCATATAGATATTCATAGATATCCTTGTCCAATCACAGGTTCCAAATTCAAGATTCCAACCTCAAGATAGTCAAGATACCCCGCGGATGTCTTTCTCCATCGCCACGGCTGGTCCCTTCCCTCCGCGCCGCGGATGTTCGCGGCTTGCGCGCCGAGCGTGCCGGCGTCCCGCGGGTGGGGCGTGCCGCGCGGCTTGGGCGCCGGACACGCGTCCGAGAGGCGGAGCCGGGTGTGGTGGGAGACCGGCCGACTGGTGGAAGAAAATTGGGGGTGAAAGAAAGAAAGAAAGAAAGTGAGGGATCTTCTGAATGGCAGGTTTCTGGAATTTGACCTGAATTTGTTGCTGTACTTCGCAGCGAAATGGAATGGGAGAAACCGAAACTAGGCCGGCAATGGAAGGACTCTGAGCTTGACAGGTGTCCGAGGGTTCATGGTTCTAGCAAGAGTACATGCCCACTATAGGCGGCCATAGGACGCAACGAACGGAGCAAGGACGGGCATCGCTACGAACGGAGCGATCGGACCCTACGAACGGGAGCAAGAACACATTCCCACCAAAAACGCTGGGCTTTGATGTCGCTTGCGGCCATGGCCGTGCGCGGCTTTGGCCGGCAAGGACGGAGCATCCAAAGAGATGGTGCGTGCTGGCCGTTCGGTCGACGACAGATTTGCCCGGTCTTTCCTCACTTACATTTGCCCGAATCCAAGCGCTTGGACTGCTTTTTTCACATGGTTCACCTGGTTTGCGCGCTTGGATTGTCCAAAAAGAACCTTGTTTTACCACACTCAGGTTGGTCCGCTTTGCCATGAAGTGGCCCAAGAAAGAGAAAAACAACCCACAAACTGCTATTTAAAAGAATCAGTGGAGGACGGCATGTGCTTGATTGCATTGCTTCAACTACTTTGGGAGAAATGGTTGTTCTGCAATTGGACTATCGCATGATTGCTCAGTCGGCGAAATGACTTATCATCGCAGTAATGTTCAGTAGCTATTCTTCGCAAGAACCTTTGCCATCCCAGTCCGGTTCCAATACCTTTGACGGCTCACTTGTCATTTTATGTCATGTTTGTTGACGTGTTTTTTGTGAATGGTACTAGTAGCTTCTTGTTACTACTAGTAAGGCACTTGTTACTAGTAGCGATGCCCGAAATGCTCCGTTCGTAGCTTCTTGTTACTAGTAATGGCCTCCATCCTGGATGGCCCCCAACCGGATGACAAGCTCGCCGCTTGTGCGAGCACACTGCCAGGCCATGTGGGCCAGGCGTGGAGATGCCACGTGGTCGAGCAGCTGGCCACTCGGTGTTTCCACCGATCCCGTCACCGTCGCAGCGGAACGTACTACGAGGGTCACCATGGCAGTCACCGCACATGTAGGGAGAACATGGCATTTGTACAGACGTGTAGGAACCAACTGGGTTGGGGGAGAAGAATTATTCCAAGTAGAGAATTGTGGGATGGAGAAACATGGAAACGAAACGCACCAATGGCTCAGGTAACCCGATTCTTTGGATTCGACTCTGGGGGGTTGCCGAAAAAACCTCGCCATCCTCCATGAATGTTTCTTTCCCATAGCACTGTGATATGGAGGGTCATGGATCCTCAAGTGGATATTTTCCCACGTGTCATAACTTACATCCTCGAGTTGCTTCATGATGATCAAGCATGGAATGACGAAGTGTAGATTTCGTGGCAGGGGTAACATTGAAGGTTTGGGGCAGAAAAAGCAAGCAGTTTTAGTAGCAGTCCTCGTCACAGTAGCATTAGTGGTGGCCGCGGTCGGCGGTCCAGAGGCCTGGTTTGCCTCGCCATGCTGCCGCAGCGAGGCCGCAACTTGCAGGCGGACCTGGATGGACCAACCAGGACTTAGCACTGCTACGGCCTCCAACCTACTAACAAGTGCCACGCTAGTAGTAACAAGTGCCGTACTAGTAGTAACAAGATGCTATTAGAAACAAGTGCCTTACTACTAGTAACAAGTTACGAATTTCATTAGAATTTAGCACTGATTGCGATGGAAGTTGGACATTGGATGTCCTGGACCTCGAAGGGTTCATTCGACACTGCTGTGTCCAGTCGTCGCCGGAAACATCGAGTGGAGGAATCATTCGCCACGGCTAAAACCTAGTTTCACAGGTCAAGCACAACTCTTTTAAAGGGCGGGTGTTCTTTTTGACTGAATGATGCAAGTGTTACATTTGGGACCTTCTGAGTGACATTCTGAGTGACAGACACGTGCTTTCTTTTCGAGTTCTTGGTGCCCGAACAAAACTATGGGTGTGCTCGGGTATGTTGGATCACTAGGAACATCAAAACACTTGGTAAAGGAACCTTCATGGTAGTTGATATATGCCAAATGGTTCGACTGTGTTCATTGGTGTTTGCGTCAGCCAAAACTGAGAACATCATTCTTTTGAAGTCCATGGAGGTTGTCAAAGCATGTGCACTCGCGTCAATTCACCAAGAGGGAGTGGTGGGGCATTTGAAGATTCCAGGATGCCTGACCCATTGCCAAGCCCCATAGGCCACTTCCTCTTCTTGAATCCTTCAAACAGCTGCACGAGATCCTGCCCACCAAAGAAGGTACCTTCAGTAAGGTGATAGGTTCTTGTGAGCAACAAAGTTACTTGACTTGTACTTGTTGCGCCCCTTTGCGATGTGTGATTTAAAGGCAAAAGGGGCGCAACACCATCTACCAAGGTGTTCAGCCCCCCCACTGCAATCCCGAAATCTTAAAACAAAAACATTCAACGAGAGAGGCCTTTGTGACTTTCTGTGGTCCAAAACTCCGGTCTTTCTGTCTCCGGGAGGCGAAGGCACGAAACAGATGACATTCAGCGATGACATTCCACGCGCCACGCGCCAGGTGAATCGTGAGCTTTACCAGAAGTTGCTTCACAGCTCGCCAGAGGTGCCGGCCTTGATCTATGACTGGCTGAGACAGGTCTCGAACAGGTCTCAGGTCAGTCACTCATCCTGGCATCGCTACGAACGGAGCCAGGTTCGCTACGCGCCAAGACGTTTCTGAGACCCAGGTGCCGATGCTCATGCGATGCGGGGGAACCTCCGCCGTTCCGCCCGTTGCCCCAAGGCGGTGCTCGGCCTTTGTGAGGAGCAGCTTGGAGGAAAGGTCTCTGAAGAGGTATTGCTTTTGAAGATGAAAGTAGTCTTCCAAAGTTCCATGGCGTTCCATGGTGTTCCATGTTGGTCTTCACGGGATCACCTCTGAAGGGATGATGTCTCCCCAAGTTGGCTAGATAAGGTGCGGGAAAGACTGAGGTTGTATGTAGTGAGTTGGTTGGAGGTTCCCTCGTTGCTTTGGGAGTTTCGAGACTGACATCACTCCAAGTTAGTTTCAACAGAGCAGACTCTTCAACGACCGCGCTCTTTCGTGGAAAGTCCACTGAGCTATTTTTAGAGGCCAAAACAAAATGCACAGATGCAGGAGATGTGGAAGGGTCCTAAGAGGTCTCTGTTTTACCGCATAGGGAAAGAGTTCTCAACGTCGTGAATCACAACTTCTTGTGTAGTTTTATGTGGATAGAGATTGGCTAGCAGAACTGTTAACTGTCGGAACATGCTTGGCAATTGGCGCAGAACATGTGTCTTGGTCCTCGTGCTGGAGCTCTATTTGACTTGACTGAGGTATGCCGGTGTTTTGGCCACTTCACACCGAAGTTGAGCTGGGAGTGTTCCGG
This sequence comes from Durusdinium trenchii, assembly GCA_963970005.1. Taxonomy (NCBI): domain Eukaryota; class Dinophyceae; order Suessiales; family Symbiodiniaceae; genus Durusdinium; species Durusdinium trenchii. The sequence continues at coordinate 1,513,987 of CAXAMN010021362.1, forward strand.
TTTGTGGAGCTGGGAGAGGTGAGGTTGTCCACCCGTGCGCAGCGACCCATTCACCGGACCCACGAACGTTGGTTGTTGGTGCCATGGGGTCCGAACCTGCAGCTTGTTGGTGTTTGTCGATACTTTTCGAGGCTTATTGGTTTTGGGACCTCCAGTAGGATACGATTTTTTGTTGCCCGAAACATGGTTGCCGAGAATTGAGTTTCATGTTAAATGTGCTTTCCCTCGGCAAGAGCAATATGAAAATAGCCGCACTCCATGGCGGTATGATAGTGCCAAGGATACTTTTTGCCATAGTGGCCTCAGCAGCCATGCCATAGATGTTTTGCAAAAACTTTACCACTAGTCATTGGTGGCAAATATGAGAACACTGAATAGGCTTTGTCAGGTGTCCATGAATCTCTACTACTTAGTCAGGTGGTTCTTCCATCAAGCACCAAACTTGAGAATTAATTACAGTTGCACTACGCGTTTCAGAGTAGATGGCACAATTCCTAAAAGGATGTTGATACGGACCCCCATGTAAAAAACATCTTGAATCTTAAGGTTTGTGCCATTTACTCTGAAACTATTGAAAGTGGGAGTTTGTTTGGTCGTTCCAATAGTTCAAACATGTCAGAATCCCAATGTTCGACCGGCCGGTTCGATCATGCAGTATGTTGAAAGGCTGGTTTACACTCAGCACCTGGTGGTTAAATTCCGTGGCGAGGCCCGGAAGTGTTTGAGGTGTGAAAAGTCCAACAAGGACCGAGCCAGTGCTAACCCATCGGTAGGAAAGATGATCTTATAACTGGCTCCACATAGGACATATATATATATAATATATATATATATAATGATTAGATTAAATATGTATTTCCACAGCTGTTACAGAAGGGTCACATTGGGGTCCTGGATAATCCAGTCTCCCTCACCCGTGCCAGAAACATGCCTCTAAATTATTTAATTATTGGATACACATTCGCACAAGGTGTTTGTAGAAGTGTGTGTGCTTCTTGTTCGAAGGTTCAACACATGTGTTCTTTTGTTTGCATGTTGGACACGAATGGCCACAATTGAACCACATCGCCTTTTGAATCCGTTTGGAGCCATTACAAACCAAGGATGGTGTGAACCTCTCTGCTGCACTGCATCAATTGGCGCTCAAAAGCAGACGCGCTGGCACAGCCACGAGCGCTTGTGGTGCTTTGGTCTCCGATCCACGCTTCGCACAGCCACGAGCCAGCAATGGGGTTGTTGGGGAAGCGAAGAATAGGGGACAGTGGTAGAGCCAAGGATAGCCAAGGTGGTTGGTCAGTCGGAAGGGAGTTTGTAGGGTTCAAGATGACTTGTTGAATTGGAAGCTTCAAGACTCTTGGAGAGAAAAGATTTGATGTTGGGCAATATGGTAGAGGACTTGTTAGTTTGCGTAGATGCAAAAATGGCGATAGCGCCTCCAATGGCATTCTTCATTGAACCAACTCTTGAATTGAATGCGAATATTTATAGTAACAAGAAGCTACTAGGAACAAGTGCCTTACTACTAGTAACAAGAAGCGAACGTAGTAACAAGTGCCACGCTAGTAGTAACAGAGGCGATTCCGATCCTGCCATCCCAATTGTTTTTACAAAGGAAGAATATAAGAAAGATACCATACATTCTGGAAAAATCATACTGGGCCCTCCAAACAATGGCTTAGGGGAACACGGTGGGTTCTTTCTGTGAAGCTGTCAAACAGTTCTTGCCATCTTGACAAGCCATCGCTATTAGGTTGGAGGCCATCGCTATTAAGTTCCTTAGAGTTTGTTTCTTAAAGTGTATTGTTGGGCTTTGTTGAAATACATAGCTCACCAACTCAAGGACCTGATGATGTGTCAAACATGCAGATGATGCCTGCTATATTTTTGTGCAGACTAGACATGCTGCTTGTAGAATCACTTGCCTTGGTAGTTGATTTGCTTGTGTTCAAGCCAAGACTCATTGGTGGAGAAATCAGATAATGATGATTCCCGAGGTATCCTTCATCAAAATATACATGCCTGGACACCCATGCAAAGTGCGTGTACTGACACCGAACAATTCCAACATCAAAGCGCACCAATGTTTTGATACAGGTGTACGTTTTTACTTTTTCCCAGGTCAATGAGATCAATGGCCAAAAAACAAGCATCCAAGCTGGTGGGCTTCTTGCTCCTCCTGATGGGTCGTCCCTCCCGTTGGCCAGGTTGATGAACTCTCTCCTGCAGGTTTTGCCATCCTTGGAGGCGTGGAGAGACCACACCTGCATAGCGAGCAATGCCTGGGTTTGCTAGACACACTATAAGAGAAAGACTTTAAGACTTTAAGGAACCTAATTATGATGGCCTCCAACCTAATAGCTATCGCCTCCAACTTAATGGGGATGGCCTCCGACCGTTGATTTTCGCAAACTGGGTGAGTCTTCAGCAAATCCAATAACGAGAGGGTATCCATTTGGCGAGTTGTGTCTTGCTGAGTGCTTGCTTGCAATTATGTAGATGTTGATGGTGAAGGGTTTTGGTGCATGTGAAACGAAGTATTCGTTGAAGCAGCTTCTCCTCATGTTCAGAAAGCACTCTTTGGTGAACAGGTTGATCAAACATACTTGCAGAGGCCTCTTGAAACGTGTGAATATATGTGAACAAGTGAACTATTGAAACACAGATTTCAGCGCCGCTGTTTGACGCGGAGCGAACAGAGGCACAGAACCTGGCCAGAACCGCGTGAGCGTTCACCAAGCTCTCGGTGGCGGAGCGTGAGCGTTCACCGATGGTCACGGAGTTGGCGCGTCAGGCGAGACTAAAAGACCCAGAAAGGATCCGAAAAAGCACTGATCTCGTCTTCTTACGTTCGTAGCTTCGTGCTCCTATAAGGCAAGGAACCCCGTTCGTAGCGAACATTGCTCCTAGTAGTGATGCCAGGAGCCCCTAGTAGCTTCTTGTTACTAGTAGTAAGGCCAGGAGCCCCGTTCGTAGCGTTCTTGCTCCTAGTAGCGATGCCAGGAGCCCCTAGTAGCGTTCTTGCTCCTAGAAGACCATAACTACAAGTGAGTCGAACCCTTTAGGTTCTGGGGCCACAAGTGAGTCGTAGCAGTCTAGGTGAGCTTGAGCCCTCCATGGCTACACAGCCAAATATGAAAGACCCAGATGGCTGGGTCAATAGATGTTGTAGCTTAGCGCTCTCATATGTACAGCCCAGTCTCAGAAACAGATGTTCCCCCAGTTCCAGCCAGTTCCTGTGTGGATCTCGGCGCCATGGACCGGAACAACCTTACTAGTAGTAACAAGTGCCACGCTAGTAGAAACAAGTGCATCGCTTCTAGTAACAAGTGCCTTAATAGTAGTAACTAGAAGCTATTAGACCATTTGTTTCTTGTTTGGGTTTCCAGGAGTCACTGTCGTGGCACACACACGACACCCTTTCTGGAAAAGCCTTCGCATTTGGACGCTTTTTGTGCTGGTTTTTGCGCTTGGCGGGCATTGACTTCTAGACAAGTGAGACGCACCAAGTTGACATCACCTGCAGGTGCCAAGATGCACTGCTCAATTCCAACCACATTAGCTAGTACCTTGGCATCTTCGCGGAACCTGCGTTGCTTTCTGCTGCGTCGGTCTTCGTCGGTCGTTGAGCATCGGTCGCCGAGATGCCCATCAGCGGTCGCCAGAGACGCCGTCGCTCGTAGGTCTCTGGAGACCAATGTGGCCTTCGCATGGTTTCGCATGGTTTGGCCAGAAAACACGAATGTGAAGAATGTTGGAGCTGATTTAATTGATGGTGTTAAATAAAAGAAATGAGAGATCAAAAGGGCTAAAATATGAAATATATATATATATAATACAATAATATACAATATATAAAACAACACTCCCTGGAATCAGTTCGTGGAGACTCCACCGTCTCTCAACGGATCCTCGGATCCTCGGAGAGTCCGCCTCAACTTCGGCGTTCTCGATTTCATGGAGAGAGAAGAAAAACATAATTCATTCAATGGCCAAATAACAACAGCAGCAAGAAAACGTCGGCAGCCCGACTGACAGTGAATGGTGTGGTCTCCGTGTTTCCTTTCCAAGGGAAATTGATACTTGAATGAACACATTTGAATAGGTTCAATGTAGTTTTGGAAAGAGACGCTTCCCTGAATTGACCAAATAAAGAACTAATCAGAACAACAGCATCTTGCAGACAGAGCAATAACAAAAGAAAATAAGATGAAATCATAGCTAAGGAAACCGGAGATCATATCAAGACCAAAGCAGACCACATCATAAAAAGATATACTAAAACATGTCGCCAATCCACACAACATGTGATTATAGCGCCATGTCGCCATGCCAAACCTAACAAAAACGAACAAAACCAAGCAAGTTCGATCTCTCCTTTCCTGTTCTTCCCTTCTCTGAGGCCATGCTCGCTTGGTCTTTCGGCACCTTGAGCGCCCGCGCCGACGCGCACCGCGCGGCCCTGGAGCGCCTCGCGGCGGCCGCGCGCAAGTCGGCCCAGGCACCGCGGGCGAAGCGCGGAAAGGCGGAAGGCGGAAGGCGATGGGCCTAAGACAAGAACAGATGGAGCGGTCAAAACAAGCATTTTATGTATGTTTTATTGTTTGGTGGTGGATTTGTGTGTGTGGTGGTATGTGGTGGTGGTGGGGTGGTCAAGTTCAACAAGGCATGAATGGCAGGGTGGTTCAAAGGAGGGAGTTGGAGGAAGTTGTAAGTTGTTTGCTTTCATGACACAAATGACCTGCAGGCTGCAGGCTGCAGGGATTGTTTTGAGGTTTGATGAAGGGTGTGGTGAGTGTAGTGACGTGATGAATGGTTGAAAAGAACCCTCAAGAGTCACCCTGACCTCGAAGAAACTTCCTCACAGGCCGGATGTCTTTGAGCAATCATGTTTGTGAGAAGAGTTGTAGTCATGAATTGGGGTCAGTGGATGATTGAGGTCCCTGCCTTGCGAACTTAGCGCAACCATGCGCCCCACCCCACAGATGTCTAAGAGCTTGAGGTTTTTGAGTTGTTGAACTATTTGAACTCTTGGCAAATTTGGTTTCCATGGATACAGACGTCATTCCACAAATCCTTTCAACAGACATTGGACCACTGTCTTGAAACACGCTTTAGTGTCTCTTTCCAACCCACAAGCCACTGTTTTCACCATGTCTCTTTGCCATCTACAGAATGTGACAAGTAGTAACAAGTGCCACGCTAGTAGTAACAAGTGCCTTACTAGTAGTAACAAGAAGCTAGTAGAAACAATAACAAACACAGCATCTGGACCATTCCTTCTGGCCACTGGAAAACTGCACGCGCTTTGCGGCTCAGCTTCTGCGTCAGAGGAGTTCAATGCGCGAAGCTTGTCCAATTTCGCATGAACCTCAGCAAAGCTTCTGTTGGCGGAGGCAGACTGCGGGCGACTGCGGGTGGCCGGGGGGGTAGTGGAGACTTCTCGAACAAACTTGCAAGGGTTGCCATAAATAAACTTGCAGTTTCCTGGTGTAGCGTAAAGAAATCAAAGCGCTCTTCTTGTCAGTTGAGATTGGATGGTTTCTGTCTCTAACACCGTTTGTTTAGCCGCTTGTCTTTCCACACGGAAGATAAACCAAGTACCTTGGATGGAGTCAACAAAAGTCCTGCCATTGTCTTTCTGCCCTGCTTGATGGGTGACCCACACGGAGTTCTTCGGAGTTCTTCCTCAAGGCTTCTCCGGCTTGGTTCTGTTGAGCAGCGCAATCTGTTGTTTGATTGGGCTGTTTGACCCAGACTTCCAGGTGTATAATCTTACGCCCAGTAGCTTTGCCCCGACCAGTTGGAGCGGCAAAGATACATTTTCACTGTAAGACCCCTTGTGCCTCCGCAATAAGGCAAAGCTCATCCAAGGGTGTGTTGCTTCGATGTGTACAATGTGTACGCATTCCTTTTATTCTAAGTAGACCTAGTGAAGACAATCCCTGTAAGCCCACGTTTGATTGGAAACAAGGAGAATCCCTGGTTGATTTCATGGTTGAGGGTCCCTATACTATACTCATCTCCGAGAGGTTGACACTCCCCTAATCCCTAGTTGAATGGTCCGTCCACCACCAAAGAAACGCTAGTTGTTTAAAGGGGTTGAGCCGTTGAGCCCCTAAGAATCCCTTGTTGATGGGCGAACCATGCGAACCATGGTAGTCATGAGTGTGTTGGCCAGATGGTTTTGCCATAGGCGAAGACAATCGAAAAAACGTTCGTTCTTTACCCTTTTTCCAAAAGGGTCACGGTTAAAACAGAAAAAGTAAAACAAGTTGGCCAAAGCATTTGACCAAGTTGGCGCGGGACAAAGAAAAGGGTTAATGAAAAAAGACCTAGGGTTTAATGTCGGACTATGTCGTTGTTCCTTTGCCGTTTTCTCTGCGGCGGCGCAAGCGGGCACCCCTTAGCAAAACATCGCGCGCGAACCGGCTTAGGACAAAAGCCGAACTCTGGGAAGAGCCTCCATGCGATGTATTCTAGAGAACAGGTCTCCGAATAACATTTTTCGTGCAGGTTTCTGAGCAAGGCTATCAAAGAAATTGTGCTAATTTTTGTTGCTTTGGGGTATAGAAGCATACTCCAATAGCCATACCTCGATAAACCCGATCATGAATAGTAGGCCCCTATATTCTATGGTGGAACCCCATCAGGGATACCCGATAGAATCAGATATTCCATCCACATGCGATGGGTTCATCGGTGTGAACCGGCGCGTATTACAATAGGAAAACCCCCAAAGACCGGAAGAAGGGACACTAAAACCTGTTGGCTTGAGGTCTCGCTACACGGCCGGTGGGGAGCAGAAGAGAAGAACGTCAACGTTCAATGCAGACGGCAGATCAGAAAGGGCTTGAATATGCTGTGGAGAATGTGCTCTCTGAACGGATTGATGGATCGGTACCAATTTCACTATCTGAAGGCACAAGCTGCTATCTGAAGGTGCGGACGACACGGCGCAATACTTACCCCACATGGACAAGGCGGCTCAACGGCTGCGCAAGCTCGCGGAGAGCGCTGAAGCGAGCCGGCCTCGCACCCCTTTCTAAGAAGGGTGAACCCTCCTGGTTGAACCAGCGTTGCTGACTCCTACCGAGAGCGTTTGGCTCCGGCTGCCGCGCTTCCTTGAGGAGTACGGGCACTCCCACAAAAAAAAAGCGCGCAGGACAAGGCAAACAAAGGCGAAAGAGGCTAAGGCCGGGGTGTCGGAATTTCCCCAATTCTTCATTACTACGCCAGGCCAGAGATCGCCTGGCGTCCCACCAGAGGCCCAGTGGCCAGAGTGGGTTCGCCGCCGGTGCGCAAGGAAGCGCAAGTGGACGGGGCCGGGTGAGTCCAGTCTGCCGAGAGAAGTGGCATGTGATCGTGTACCGAGTAGTAAGGCACTTGTTACTAGTAGTAAGGCGCTTGTTTCTACTAGCTTCTTGTTACTACTAGTAAGGCACTTGTTTCT
>CAXAMN010021362.1:1521446-1560011 GCA_963970005.1 Durusdinium trenchii
GCACTTGTTTCTACTAGCTTCTTGTTACTACTAGTAAGGCACTTGTTACTACTAGCGTGGCACTTGTTTCTACTAGTTTCCTCGGATGTCTCGTGACAAGATGTGACAAGGCACCGGGATGGCACAAGGCTCCGGCCAGGAACGATGAATCGAACAGTGGATTTGCGCATTTTTTGGTCTGGCTGACTGGTAGCTTCTTTAAATGTTGATTAAGAATCCTCTTGGGAAAGGCAAAGATCATTTAAGACCTCAAAGGAGTGTGCTGGGTCTTTGAAAAGTCCTCAGAGCCCTTCAAGGCCCTGAGAAAAGCAGCACTGATATTGTTTGCACGCCCTTGAGGAGCTGGGTATTGTCCAATTACGGCCTGCAGGGCCTCACGTCACCGGCTCAATGTCGCGGCGCAACTCGTGTGCTGTTGCAGCAGTCTGATGAGGATTAAATGAGGGCCAGCTGGCTGCCAAAAGCGTGTTGCTTGGTGCGCAAAAGCGTTGAAGTGTTTATCTTAAGCGCTTCAATCAAAGCCGCCTGTGCGCTTCTGTCGTTTGTTTGTGCTTTCCCTCTGCTTAGTTGCTTGCCTTCCCCATGGAAGGCAGCAACCGTCATTGTTGGTTTCCCCATGGAAGTCTTCAACCTCCCCCCCTTTGTGTGTGTGCCTTCGCTTGGTCTCCTTGTCTTCCCCCGTGTGGGCTAGGTCATCTCGGTTGTACCCTGTGCTCATAAGAGTCCCGTGACAAGGCTGCTCTATGCCGAGATCCACGCAAACAAAGAACATCGCACGCTCCTGGAAATGACCAATGGTGCCTGGCGAGGACCCTTCCCCCCCACATTGTGTCTGACTCTTGGAGGTTTCCTCACGAAGGGCGAATAGAGAATAGCATGATCATGAACGACAGAGTTGCACATGGACATCTCTGACTCTGTGTGATTCTTACATTACCGGGAACGGAAAATCTCAAGCGCAAACATGCAATGTCGTTGAAACTGCGTCAGCTTTGTTTCTCGCCTGGCCGTCATTTTGGTTAAACAGACTCCTGGTTCGGAATTTCTGCGCAGGCCGCCCAAAGAGTGGCAGACCACAGATGCTGCAGATGTTGATTGGGACATTTCGCACTGGCTGAAGATTTGTGGACAGACGCGCAGTTGTTATATGTGTTTCGGGGGTTCGAAACCTTGGGCACGCAGGGGAAAGACAGACGACAAGTAGTGCAGCCTGCGAATATATTTGAACCTGTGGCGCAAGAGATAAATATAAAATATTTGCCTCACAGTGTGTGCAATCAAGACCGGTGTTCTGTCAGTGTCGCCCAAGTCACAGAGGCTCAAGTTGATTTCTCACCACATGCGCATCAGCAGCTGATCTTTGTCGGTTTCTCTGCTTCTTCCCCTAACACTCCACGTTCTCATGAGTCCTAAGACCAAGTTTCAGGAATGTTTATGTTAAACTTTCACTTGGGATGATTGAATCCATTGAGCAACCATTTTCCAGTGAGTAGAAACCATCAACCATTGTTTGTTGGTCACTTGTTTTCTCCCTGCTTGGCCACCCGCCACCGCGATGCTCCACACTGCTCGAGAACCACTCCGCACAGGCTCCGTTGATGGTGGCCCTGAGCTGCGCGGCGGGAGAAATGCTGGAGGAGTTTGGCAGTCAGGACAGGTTGGCAGTGATAAAGGAGCTTGGTTGTCATGCACTGCACTTGTATTGATGAGAAGAAGACATATGCAAGAGTTTGTTTGTGATCTTGGACCTCAATGGTATTGTTTGCTATTGGCAGTCAGTTTGCTTGAAGGGCAACTGCTGTAGGGCGTGTTGGAATCTCTGGAAAAAGAGTTCAGACCTGGTGGAACTGCAAAGGGGGCCAACGACCAACCTGGCCCAGTGGATCCAAACAATCCTCGAATGTTTAACGGTCACCGATGGTTTCAGATCGAGGGTCAAAACCGTAGATCGACCGAGGTTCGCTTTACGACCGACCGCGTGGTGGTAACAGGATCCACTGAGGGTGAGTTTTGTGCACGGATTTGTTCAGCCGATGGGAAAGCAGCAAGTGTTGGTTTTCGTTCCCTCTCACCCCAAACCACCCAGTGGCAGTCCCAGTGGCCACTGGTGATTTCTTTCCGGAGGGTGGTGGAATCTGATGGGAAACTTCGGTGCAACTGCCCATGTCGTATCAAACACCTGCGTGTTGTAGCACCTGCCGGTTGAGAAATAGAGTATATCTGTTGTTGTGGAAAAAAAGCGTTTGATCAGATGTTTCAGGTGATCACCTACTAGCGAAGGACCCTCCACGAAGGACCCGGATGTGTCACCCCCCTTGTTCCGACGGGTGTATAGATGAACCCGTATACAGGAACCGAACGAATCCAAGGACGCAAGATGCAAACAAAAAGCTCCATCGCCAGTTGGACCGTTAAGCTGGAAGCTGCATCAGTTGATATGAAACTGTCGGGTTCCTTCGATTTCAGTTGGTAGTGCTTGAAGTTCTCTCCATGACAAGTGTTTGACAGCTTGCTCTTCCCCTTTCCCTTCGTTCCTACATGTCCCTCGACCCACTCGTTCGGCGGGTTCGCCCCCCCGAAGTCTCCGCTGGAGGATCTGTCCAACCTGCTGCAGGAGAGGGGTGGGTCAAGAACGTGCCGTGTACGGGATATGTCTCGATGTGTACAACCAATAGGTAAACTGACTGGTGCTTAGTAGGGAATGAGGGAATGAATCCAAAGGAATCTCTATTGGGGCTCAGCCACCCTCATTCCCTACGAGTCGCACCAGTCAGTAAATGGTACCAAACCGACCCCTTTACTCGTCCTAAAAAGGACATCATTGGTCGGTCGAATGGGCCAACTCCAAGGGTGCCTGTGGGCGTGTGCCGTGGGCTTAGTCCACGTCAACCGTGCAAAAATAGAGCGAGAGGCGATAGGTGAAGCCATGTAATTTAGTTGGAATCGACATTTCTGGAGTTCACCAATGAATTATATAATTGGTCATGTACACTGGATTTGTACTGCAAGATGAATGCATCCAATCACCAGAGTGAACCGTTCTTGGAACTAAATCCATTTCATCCCACGGCCCACGACCATGTCCTCAGGGGGTCCTAATCGAGTCCTTAACTCTTCACATCCTTGGCACCGACCCGCAGACACTTCACCAGGCCTTGGCCCAAGTGGCGCATCGGGAGGGTGCCTTCTTCACTGCACTGGCCCGCGTGAACGTGGCGCAAGTGACGCGAGGCGCCAAGCCGCAGGCCTTGAGCAACAGCGTGTGAGGCGAGGCCCAGCAGGGCGGGCCAGCGGCGCGTGGCACAGCGCGTGGCGCGTGGCACAGCAGGGGCACCGAGTGGCGGGCCACGTTTGAAGTGGACGGAGTTTCGTCCAAAGTCAGGGTGTAAAGAGAGGTATCGTTGAAAGGAAAAGCCCGTGAGCCGGTGAAAGGGTGTGATCTCGCGGGGAGGTGGGCGAACGGGTCCTGATCGACAGGATTCCCATTGAGTTGGAAGTCAGTTCTCCACGGATCTCTTTGAGAACCACCCCAACTTGTTTCACTAGCAACGAGAATGTCCGTATCTTGTTAAAGAGATACATCGATATATCTTCCCCGAAAGTAACATTGTTTCAAACCTTTCTAGTCAGAGACCACTAGCACCTTGAAAAGGCCAATCTAAAGAAAACACACCATAGTAGCTTCTCGTTACTAGTGACCTCCAACCTACTTCCGATGGCCTCCACCTACTACTAGCTTCTCGCTACTAGTCATCAAAAACATCCCCACCGTCGTTACCGTGGGTCGCTTCTCACTGTCGTGACCCTCCCAAGTTCCCGCCATGGCGAGGCTTCGGAGTGTTGGAGCTCCAAGAGGAGAGCCACTTGGACTCCTGGGCCGCTGCAACCGTTCCGCGCGCCATGGAGCTTCGAGCACAGGCGCGCCAGAGCTTCGAGCCAGATGCGGCCCGCGCGAGAAGCTTCGGTCACGCGTCGCATGGGAAGTCGTGATTGAGATTAGCTCGCATGATGCCTGTAGAATGGAATGACAACTGTGAGTGTAGGTTGAACGGAGATTAATGTTGCTTTTTTTTTAAGCTCGAGTCTGACTAATCAGTTTAGTTCAAAATTCAAGTATATAGACAATTAAAACAACTAATGTGTCCCGTTCCTGCTACTCAGTAGTGTTTGTCAGGTATGTCAGACTGTCACTTAGTTGTTGAGAAGTCGGTTGCGACCAGATTGATGGTTCTTCCTTGTCCACATACAGAGTGAACGGTCAGTTGATGTAAAAAATATCCAGGGATTCTTCAGCCTTGTAATGTCTTGGGGAGAAGTAGATCAAGTAGCATCAGAGCAACAGCAAAGCTAAAGAAAACCTATTTTGGACAGACTCATGTGAGGATTGTGGGTTCCACCACTGACCTCCTAACAGCTGCGAAACCAGTTTGGTGCAATGTCCCTTCTGCTAGCGTGGTTGAGGGAAACCCACCTCAGGGAATCACCTAACGCAGTTGACGTGAGTCACGTCGAAGGAACTCTGACAAAACTGATGGTCGCAGTTGACATGTCCATGTTTTGCTGGGAGCAGGCTGGCTAGCTGCATCCCCCTTGTGGTTTCTACCAGCTACACAGCCTCCACAGGAGCTTTCGAGCATCGCTTGGAGCTTTGCGAACTTACGACCTCAGCAGGATCAGCTGGTCGAAGCTGTCGCTCGGCGGAGCGATCAGCCCGACGGCAGCGTGGGGGAGAGGATCTATGCGGCCTCCGTGGTAGAGCCAGAGCAGATGAGGATTGTGCGGAGGACATTTGGGTGTATGATCATAGGGAGACCTCCTGAAAAGAAGGAAAGCGGCCTCCAACCTACTAGCAATGGCCTCCAACCTACTAGCTTGTAGCTCATACCTGGAAACCCGCTGTCTCAACCAGAGACAAGAATTACTGGATGGAACTCCCATGTAAACCAGCCACTTTCTATATATACAAGATCTCGAGCTGGAGCCATATTGTTTGGGTTTTCAGGTATCAATCATGCACAGTGTTTATGGATTGCTTCGCGCCCTTGATGGCGCCGCATGTGACGACGATGCGACGGTACCACAGCGACCCGGCACCAGAGTGCCTGGCACCAGAAACCGACTGGCTTTGGTTTGGCCTCCAACCCTTCAACCGATCTGATGCACCATTTTGGGCGACGATGAAGACGTGGGGCTCCAAATTTCGGGCAGCGAAGATGGAGATTTTGAGGTCGGGTCTCCTAACTCCAAAACATGTGGTGTTCAATGTTGTTCAGTTGTTCTCCAGTGAATGGACTTCCGCGTTTGGATGTAGTGGTTTTCCAGGTGAAGAAGTCTTGATTCCAGTCAAAAGCAGCTAACTGTCTCTTCCCCGTCGGCATGGCCACTTCGGGAATTGGTCGATCAGTCAACTGCACATCGCGAAAGCGACAGCAAGCCTCATGACACCTCAATGACTCTTGCATGTGGCAACATGCGGCGGCCTTGGTCAATTAGCAGAAGAATCGTCATCTCAGGATATATCCCCGACCATCCATGTATGGAGTGTTTACCTCCTACATCCTCCTATACATTAATTGACCCCTAAAGCCACCCCAGTGCAGGTCAATATGTCAGTCTAAGTCTGTTTATTGTTTTAGGACGTTTTGCTCAGTTGTGGTAGAAAGCCAGTGACCAGCACCCATTCCAACGCTCCCACCTTGTCTTCTTCTTTGGGCGGGTGACCCGTGACGAACACACGTGACGTCCGTGTCACGTGACGGACGTCGCTGTGCCTGACGCTCCACCCCAGATCTCTGGCGCTTGCCTGGCGCGGATGAAGCAGATGGACGCGCAGGGCACTTGCAACGTTGCCAGCTGGCGGGCAACATGTGGGTTTCGCCCGCCCTGGGGTTTGCGCATTCGGGTGATAAAACCCTTGTGGGTTTCGCACGGGTTAGCCGTTTTTCCCAGGAGGATTGTCAAAGAACCACTGGCACTCAGTGGTACTTGGAGGTTCCTTCAAGGGATCTTTTGGAGTCCCTGCAAATTGGTAAATCCATCTTGCTCGTAAAGGTTGGTGTGACTTCGCGTCTGCGTGTGTGGGTTGATGTTATTCCACCAAGACTGTCGGTCTCTCGTTTGTCACAATGCTAGATGGAAATGGCTGCCCGAAACCTGTGGTCTCGTTGTTCTGTCATCTCAACCTCCATTTACAACACGAGTATTCGTTCACCCAAGGAAATGATGTAGGCAACAAGCCAACATGGGAAGATGACATAAGATGACCGCAATCACTTAACCATAATTAACCCACAAGGACATCATGCACAGTCTATGGGGATGGGATCAAGGTTTTCGGGTGTTCACCCCAAAAACACACCCTGAAACAATCATGGGGTCCGTGGAGAACACATGACCCCAAAACGGAGCACAGCCTTTTCCGAATACCCAACAGGTGGATTTCACTTCACTTCCATGGAACGTGTTCCAAAAGGAGTGTAGCAGGAGTTCCGTGTGATACCCCCCAACGCAGAGGCTTTTTGGGTTCCTCAAAACGCTCCTAGGTCCACGCCCCGAAAGGGAACTGCTTGGATTTGTAGGGTGTGTGGCCAGTAAACCAGTAGAGCCGTTGGCAAGAGACGCTGGGCCTCGTTTTGGGAAAGACCTGCATCTGCCACCAGGCCCATCATCATACACTGGGCCCAGGGTGTCTGGGATATACCCGGTTGCATCTCGTTACTTCCCTCATCCCAGAAGCATTGGAACTTTACGGACCATCCAATTCCAGATCCTCTGACGCCCTGCTACGAAACAGCTCTCCAACAATGACATGATCCTGGATATGACACCACAGGATCATCCTGAATCATGATTGATGTCTTTCTCCAAACACCCTTGGGAAGTCATGTTCTATGAAAGCAAGCCACGGAAGGAGACACATCCTACAGTTGATTGAACATTGTAAAGCAAGTTGTTGAAGCAAAGTCACTCTCCTTTACGCCCATAGCAGCCCAGTCACCCTCCAACCACTCTCAACATCTCTCAACCCCCCTGAGGCATGGGCTTTTGCCACGTTTTCACCTCCAAACGCGCCGCTGCTCTACGCCTTGGCCGAGCGCGTGGGCGAAGCACCGAAGCTCAATGCGCTGGACGCTCGGCGGCGCTGGACCCGGGCGAAGCACCGCAGCACGAGTCGGGCGCTCGACGAGTCCGGTGAAGCAGAGCCCAGACACGACCAGTCTGGGACTGCCATGTCGGACTGCCGATCAATTGACCACCAGTCAACCACTCACCCCTGGCCGTTTCTCGGCAGTCCGACATGGCAGTCTTAGACTGGTCGTGTCTGGGGAGTGGTAACTGCTCGTTCTCTTGACAGCCGCCAACCACTCATTGACATGGGGCGCTGCTTTTTCTGCGTCAATTGACGCATGTCCTACTTGAATCCGAACTCCGCTCCGATCCGGACCGTGGTACGCCGTAGGAAAACGCATCCCGATTAGGATGACCCCCATATGAAAATGTGATTCAATCCAAATGAGGGAGGTTATGAATCAAGAGTCTTCATCTTTTGGGCTTCATCCATGTTGCGTCCCAAAAGCACTTCTCGCTGACTGTAGACTTGGAGCTTGCCTTCTGGGGGTCGGTGACCACAGGTTCCACTGTTTGAGGTGCCTGTGCCTTACCAGGAGGATACAGATGTGTGAGTGTTGCACTTTTGATTGTAAGAACGAAATACCGCAGTCATAGACCCAAACACCCAAATTCTTGGTGCTTTTAAATCTAAGACGTGACCAGGTCGTCCCTTCTCACTTGGTCGACATTGCTTGACACAAGGACCTCACGAACCTTGCCTGGTGCTTTGGCGTCTTAGACTTGCCCAAGGAGCACCAGGGCTGGACGTCGATCTCAGGCGATCTGTGTCGACAGTCGTGAAAAACGTTCCCGGCGTGTTTTGTAGTCGCGGCGTTTGTCGCGTAAAGTCGCGTGGTGAGTTCCTTCTTCACGGTTCTTTTGAAAATGTCGGGAATCCACGGTAATACCTTCTCAGGTTTGGTACGACTGGACCCTCCAAGCTATTCCAAACATCAAAGAGTCGAGCTGTGCTCACTTTCTTTGAGAGCATGTGGATCCATAGGGACTGGTGAAAGACCCAGAAAATACACAGAGTACAATACCTAGGGTGTGTCCCATGACCATCATTACCAGCAACAGTTTCAGATTATCACTCTTTGCATCATCATCATCATCATCCGCTGGGCCCAGGGTGTTTGGGATATGCGTTCTGCGTATACCAAACTGTTTGTGGAGTCTGTGACGGAGCCATGGCTTCGGACCTCTTGGAACGGGAAAAGAAAAGTTTGAACCCAGGCGCAACCCGGGCGCAGTGGACATGGGAGTAACTTTCCCAGACGCTCCATACTCCATGTATGGCATATTCACATACATTGGGGTGGTTTGGGGGATCAATGTAGGCAGTCCCATGAAGTGTCTGGGTTTGAATCTTGAGTAGAATTCGTCTAACTTTCAGCCATCTGACGGAGAGTGACGTGAATCGTTGAAATTGAAATTCCGAAAACTGATGGACAAGGTGACTTCAACAAGAATGTAGACGGTTAATTCATTGCCCCCGCCCCCATTTGGATTGCACTCCCAATGGGGTGGCTACTCAACAGTCTACAGCCTACATGATGTGGATCTGTGCGATTCCGAGACGTTGGCCGTTGGCCTGAAGCAAAAAGCATCCGATGGGGTGAGGACTCTCATGAAATCGTGTCAGAATTTGATGTCATTTGTCTTGAAGACGTTGGCCTTACTTCCAAGATCGAATGACGTGATGTGGGGGTGGGTCAACACCTGGAGCCCGACCAGTCCCCCATGTAGCGAACGACCTCACACCATGTAGGTCAACCCACCACAAGGTGAAGGTCTGTGGGAAGCGTCTGACACGTGCGCAAGTGATGTCGGTAGGTCAACCCAGGTATCCTGGTCTTGACCCACAGCCATGTACATTGGATGGCAAGACAAATGGGAGAATCACAGTCAATGTTCGGCAGGTATTGAGGTTTGGTCGGTTTGGTGTCTTTCGTTTGCAGGTGCTGCAGAGGATTTGATCAACACCTTCACCCAGCAGCTTGGACCACCAGGGCCGAAAGTAGGACGCGGACCGCCCCCATCGGTGGGTCGATTTCGTAGGTACGATGGCGACGCTATTTCGAACCGTGGGAAGATCGGTTGTTACAAACATCTCGTGGAGCATCAGTTGCTTGATTTCTGGCGGTTTTCCGCAGTTGAGGTCCTTAGCTCGAACCGCTGGGAAGGGCAACATCGACCGCCCCGCGGCCCAAAGCGAGAAGGGGAGCTGAAGGAGTAGCGAGAAAGGAGGAGCCGAGGGGTGAACCTGGATGTGGTGGTGGTGGACCCTTGGGAGTTCGAAGGAGATCATACGGGATTTAAGAGGGGATCAGGGTGTAGTGAGAGGAAGAACGAAGGTCAATGTTTTATAAGTGTTTATATTCATGTGTTACCATTGCATGTGCGCCTTTAATGTTACAGGGGCAGTCAAGCGGGGGTGCGTTTCGGGCATGAAATCAGTGGTTGGTGAGAAGAACCAAAAAGGTAAGTATATACTGTGTATGTATAAATACTTAGTGGGTTTCCAGGTCATTGTGATATTCTTCATTGGAACTCCAAAACAATAAATATATAATATATATTATATATTGTTATTATGATGAAAACATTTATAACCTATTCTACATTGCTTGACAACCTGTCAGTATCCGTTCCAGTGAAACAAACAATAGATCCACAGTAGGAACTTGGAACCATATTCTTTTGGCTGGAACAGTTTACTATACAAAAATTAGCCATAAGTCGTAGACAGTTGTTCAAGGACGAAATACTCTTCAGATACTGGAAAAAGTCAAACTGACTGAGACAGGGCTGCATGGACAACTCAGAAAGCAAACGAATTGCATCACCAGTTTTAGCCGCCTCTCACAAAAAAATGACACTGTGCGTGCGGTTCAATCATTTGGCTCAACATCTTTCCACAAGCGAAGTTGGGGAAAGATCACCGAAACAACAGAACCTTGGGGCCGCTCAAACGGTGCTCACTGAAACAAAAAATCAAACGGTGCTCACCGATCATGCGAACCACGGCCATTTTGTCTCAACGATTTTGGGACCGGACCCGCGGAGCGATCTGCCCAGGTCAGTTCATGCGATCCCTGCGCGATGAGATGCTTTCGGTGGTCCATGCATTTGCCAATTTCAGCAACTGGGCTGAAGGACCTTTGGGTGGCTGGCGGAAGCCGAAAAGAGCACCCTCAAGAGAACTGCTTCGAGGGATCTGTCGTCGGAATACAACTATAGGGTAGATGGCCCAGGGTCTGGTGTTGAGTCATCATGTCCTTTACCATAGATCCTTGGGTCCAAAGGCTTCGCTGCTTTTTGTTTTCCCAAACCCCAAAAACACCCCACAGTCTGGCGCTGCCTCGAGCTCCACCTGAGCAGCGAGGTCATTTGACCGACGCCGTGTACCGCGCGGCGCTGCGGAGCCTCACCACGGCGGCCCAGGCAGCTGGGCGGGTGAAAGGACGAAGGTGTTGAAAGATGTTGTGTTGGCGGAAAGATGTTGTTTCTTCACCATTACTATACTACGTACTTGTAGTAACAAGTTTTTATATAACTTGGAACATGGTTCGAACTCTTTTGAGCAGCTTTTGGCCGCCTTTGGCCTATATCTTTGCTGTTCCGGCGATGTGTCTGGCTGCGGTTCTTGCAGCGGGTGTGTTTGGAAGGTACACTATGGTACATCACTTGACGCAGGAGGACCTTGAGGGACTTCATCTCGGCTAGCACTTGTGGCAGATTGCTCTTGTTTGCTACCATCAACTCAGATCTGAGTGGCAAAACACTATTATGTGTTTGCGACACACCTCTTTCTCGTTCCAGGCAAGACCTACCTGTGATCCTATCCATTAACATGTGTTTTTAATTCTGCAAAGTGCACAAAAAACACTGCCAACCTACATAGTGCCCCGCCTTGTAAAGGAAACTTGCCCCCCCCATGTTTGCACAAGAATGCCAAATGAGAAAACGCTCTAGGTTTCGGAATCACAACTAGGACAACGCATAGGACAACAAATGAACAAGAGGAATCCTAATCCTTATTATAAGACAACTGCTACAATGACATGATGGAGTCCCACAGACATGCGCACGACCAAACATGCACATTGGATATCATGTCATCCACGAATATAACAAAGCAGGGCATCCACGATATAAAATGCCGAATCACCAAAACTGAGACTGAGAGACAAAAATAAACAAAGCTGCGCGTGATTTGCAAGAGACTCTTCCTGAAACGGACCAAACTCAAAATACAATACAAAACTGATAAAGCTTACTAAAAATATCATGCCTGGGGAAAGGAAGTCATTATGTTAGATAAATTGATGTTGTAAAACAGATGAGGAACCCGACGCCAAAAGGCCTTTCTCGCCCATGGGCAGAACTTTTAAACCAGGGCGAAGCGACCCCTGGTCCGACAGCCAGGTTCTTGAAGGCGACACTGCAGGTGGGAGTTGAGAGTTCTTTTTCTTTCAAGGAGTCAAGGAGAAGTCCAAGCATGGGAGAGGTAGGGTGAGGTAGATGCCTTCCAGGAAAAGGGGATAACCTGTAAAACCTTTCTTGGGGACGAAAAGGGGACACCCCCAAAAAAAGTCCAACAGGTTCCAAGTACAGTTCACCTCTATTTTCTAGGGATCCCTGCCTCAAACCAAATGCCTTCCTTCTGCACCGCGCCGTGTCCGACGCTCCAAACGGACCTCAACGCCCGTGCAGGGCCCGGACCGGACTTCAACGATCGTCGCCCGGACTTCTTCGCGAACAAAAGAAGTGACGAGAACCGGCGCTCTCGATCGGACCGGAGACACCGAATGGGAGACTAGTAGAACTAGTATGAACTGGTTCTGCTGAAGGCTTCTCTTCGGTCATATTTGGCATGGTGCTTGTGAGCAGAGGGATCCTTCACGTGGGGCCGTGGCGATTTTCGAGCTGGACATTCTGTAGGCAAGCCGCTGGTCATCGAAGCACTCAGAAGCGGCCCCTCGATCTTGTTGCAACAAGGCCTTCGTGGGGGTCCTGGGGGGTGCAGATCCGCAATCTGAGTGGTGAGGTCTGAGTGAAAGCATCTCGTGATGATGGGAGGTTGTAACAAGACCATCACCAGGTGTGCGTACGTCACGTACGGTACGTACGTTGGAGGTCACAGCAGGAAAAGGCAGCTAAAAAGCGGTTTCCGGACAGCACAGCAAATTGAACATAATTAAACGGCAAGCAACAGGGGAACTCTGTCTATCTTTGCAAATCGTTCCCCACAAAAGGGGGGCCATGACGGCCAGTGGCAACTCCACTATCAGCAAGTGGATCTCAAAGTTTAATTACCATACCCTAAGGATCCTTGGACCCTCCACGGAAGGGGTCGCATGCCCTTTGCAACAGGGTTTGTACCCTCAAAACCCGTGTTTTTTTAAGGGTTCAGATCCTTGGGGTATGTTCATTTACTTGGACCTTGAAGGCGTCATTGGATCTTCATATGGCCACTTCACGTTTTATGAGACAAGGGGGCATGGGGCAACCAGCAACCATTCCTGTTGGAAGCCCCTCAATGTGTGGAGTTGTCGGGGTTTTGGGTGCGTGAAATCGGGTGAAATCGCGCACATGCTCGGACTTCTTCGGCGATGCGCGTTCGACATCCATAAAATCAATTACGCACATGTGCTGAAACATAATGAATCATCAAACGTGGGACAATTTTATGGACCACTTTGGCAGGACAATTCTAATAAAGCACTCTTGGGACTGTGGGATGGAAAGCCGGAAAGCCAGGGTTAAGTTGCTTTGGAATGGTCAAACTAGACGGGGAAACTCAACACTGTTAATTTAACTATCTCACGTTTCTGTTTGATAATTTGATCACAATGCAGTTCGCCAAACCTCAGTCATGTCACCAGGACACTCGTCACCTTTCAGCAGCTCAAGTGCCCAGCTGCTCAATCCCCTCCTGGCGAATCCGTTTTCGTCGCTGCAATCTTCTGGTTTTGCAGTTTTTGGGTGGATTCTTACTGTTTCAAACTGGGTCAATCCCCTGAAACTACTTTTTTGATCCCAGTTCCAAGATAAGCTGGCACCACATCCATCGCCAGCTCCACCACTCCACGCATTTGCTCGGTGTCTTCACTGGTGGAAGGTGACCTCTACGTGCTCCAGAAGCCCCCGGGCTGGAACGTCTCCGTGGGCTACGACGAGATCGACACGCCCAAGGCGCGTCCTTCCGCGTCCGCGTCGCTGTCACGGCCGAGCTTTCGTCCCGTACTTGTAGGGACGCATTGCTTCACGACATGTGTATACATGTGTGTTTTTGTTAGTCAAAAAAACAATATGTTAAAAAACAAAAAATACATAAGTAAAATAAATAGGTAAATAAGAGTTTGCCATTGTCTTGTCTTTTTGCCAAGATGTCTTTGAATGAAAAAGATAGGGTCCTGTTGGATGTTTCGAGCAATGGTAGTACCGTTGCTTGCCGAAAGTTCGCGCCCTCCAGTCAACCGTTTGTTTTAATCGTTTGGCTAGGTGATCTGAGTGACTCGGAATTTCTTTACTTTGGTGGTGCCAAAAATTGGACGTTTCCTGGACTTCTAGGGATCGTGTTGTGACGCTGTTTGTGGGATGATTGTATTGCTGCATGGAATGAATGGATGCCAAAGCGCCTGTTCAATGCTTTTTAGAATTGTTTTTGTGTTTTCTTGATTTGCAAGAATCCTCTCAGTGATACAGATCTCTTTCTAGTTTTTCAGATCCACCAAGTTGTTTTCAGCAAGCCACTTCGACAAGACAGTGGAAGGAGTAAGGAAAAGCATCCAAGCGGAATGTTGACTTGGAAGAGGCCTCGCCCAAAGACTGGCGTTTGCTCGCAGCTAGGTAGCGACATTTACCAGAGGACAACATGTGCAAGTGGCTCAGACGGTTCAATGGTGTACTGTGGATGCTGTGGGTGTGTCTCCAGGGATGCGGACATCTGGATATGTGTTCTCTAGACTCATCTAATACTTGCACCCACTCAAGATCCTAGCTAAAAAAAGAGGTTTAAGCATCCTCATCCCATCCTGCTGTTCGCGGTGAGTTCGTTCGAGATATTTCATGCCACTGAGGAAATGATGGCTCTTGTTGTATATGTTTGAGGTTTCGTTTCCAAAGGGACACCAAGGATCCAAAGTTGAACTTCACGGCACAGAAAGGAACGCTCAGCCGAATGTGCTGACTCAGCGTGTAAACATTGATCTTCAGCATTGCTTGGAACCTATAGCCTATGGGGAGATACAACAAAGCAAACCATTCTGATGTAACGAGAAAGACTCCAATGGATGCTTTAGTAGGGATCGCAACCATCCAGTAAAAGGATTGCCTTTCTGCCCGGTGAACTGGCCCTCGTCACTTTGAGGAAGTTGTTTTCTCCACTTTCGCCACTTTCTCTCTTACTAGTAGTAACAAGAAGCCAGTAGTAACAAGTGCCACGCTAGTAGTAACAAGTGCCTTACTAGTAGTAACTAAGAAGCTATTAGAATTTGATTTAATTTTAAGTTTAATTCTAATAGCTTCTTGTTACTACTAGTAAGGCACCTGTTACTACTAGCGTGGCACTTGTTCCTAGTAGTAACAAGAAGCTAGTAGTAACAAGAAGCTACGAACGGAACAAGTGCTCCATGTCACCCACAGTTCACCCCAGGATTGGCTCCTGCGCTCTGCGAGCGACCTGCCGGTGGTACAGGATGCAGCGGCGCAGCACGGTATTCTGCACCGTGCCACGGTGGACCAAACCGTGCGTGATGCTTGATGCACCGGCCCGACGAAAAGGAGGCAAAGAAGAGAGCTTTTAGGTGTGGTTTCCCTCCTAACATCAGGGAAGTGAGAGGTACTAAGATGCTAGCCCTTCTAAGAGTCAGGATAGAAGCCGACTTGGGTTCGTTCCTTCCAAATCAACTCTCAGTTCGTAGAAACTTTCGTACAGCACAAGGTCTGTGTACGACATGATACCCTAAATAGATGCTAATAGATGTTCTACTCGGTCAAGACAAAAACACACTTTAATAAGTAAGAATCCTTGGGCCCTCCATAAAAACGGTCCGGACCCTCAAAACCCTTCCCATTTGTTCCAGCTTGGATTCTCAGGGTAGAAACCAATGAGCCAAGCACACCCAACACGCCTCGTTCACCCAGCCGCCGGAGCCTCCCAGACCTTTTCGAGACTTGAACGATTGGCATGGCATCGCTGTTCTGCACGCATTGCACGCAGAGGTCTGGATGTGAACACCTCAGGAGTGCTACTCTGTTCAAAGACCTACCTAGGCGCTTGCGGGCGCTTGGGCTGTTTTTGGTTTTTCGGAGTTGTGCTTGGCAACTCAGTGCTTGGAAATATGGGTTCGGGAGGTTTAACAGAGGGGTTCTACCAAAGTTGTATCTTCAAGATTGGGCGTGTTCCCTCTAAGCTCGCTCTGAAGATTTCTTGCAGTGTTTTCAATAATTTGGTGAGGAGGACCTGCACTGTTAACACCTGTCAAGGGCGCATAGGATGCGGACCTCACCTCTTCCGAGCGGCTTTGGTTTGAGGACCTCTCTTGCCAAGCTGGGCGAAGCTCGGGCAAGAGGGACATCTCCAGAGGAAGGTTCCCCCTCCATTATAGAAGTAGGAGTTGAGTGGATCAGCATTCTCCAAACTGCATAGACCATTATATAACTTTCTTAACTGTTGTTTTGGTGGAGCTAGACTGTTCAGTTGAGAGATACATGCAGAGGATCCCTGGCATTCCCAAATAACATTTAAAAAAACATACACATAAAGAAGAACTAACAAGCCTTTATGAGATACTAGGACATTCTTGACCGCTTTTTGCCTGCACTCCTACTCCCCATGATGTCAACACCATGTGAGAGGACATCCCCAACACTGGAGAGGCTACTTCTTGGCACAGCTGCAGTTCGTGGCGCGCAAGGTCCAGAAGTATTACGATGCTCGGCCAAGCATGGTTTGCGGCCACCCTTGGTTCTACGATTCGTAGGGTGCAAGGACGAGATTGCAAGGATCGTAGGGGGGGAGAGCCAAGGTGGATGTTTTCCGCTCCAAGGGAAACACTCAAGGTTGACAGCTGAGCCAGAGTGACGTTTGTCCTATTGACTCCATTGCCTCTCCTCTCGATGTGCAGTGGACCCAGGTGTGCTTGTGCACCAGACACCTGTCGGCACCTCGGATGTTGCAGCACCCGCTGCTGGAGGGCGAGGGTGATGCGCACGTGACCAGCATCAGCAAGAGAGGCACCCCGGCCATACCCGGCGGAGGAGTGACTGCACCGGTCGGTGAGTTGCACGTGTTCCGTTTAAATGGAATGGATGAAGGCACAAGTGCTGTTTATCAGAACATGCTTTGGAGAAAGGCCTGTATGCTGTATACACATCCTTTGGCTAACTTTGCTTTTGGCAATGTTCACATCGGTTGTCATGGATAGCAAAGAATTGGTTCCTTCCGTCCACCTGGCTTTGCTAGGTGTGATGTGCATTTTCCCCATGGATGAATCTTCTGGCAAACATTTTTCGTGGTTGTTCAAATTCAGCGAAATGCATGGTGCATCTTCCCAATTCTTTGAAATGTGTTTCAAGGAGATTGTCGATGGTTGTGGGCCTCAACAAAATAAAAAAAATAAATTCTTGGAACCACCATATTCCCAGGCATTGTTGCTCCTGTAAAGACCAACCACCACGCGTGTCGACCTCGCCCAACCCTCGCGTCCAACCTCGCCTCCGCAGTCACGTCCAGGTCGCTTGAGCCGCACGGAGCTTCTCTCGGCGGTGCACTTGTGGCATCCACAATTGGGACCTGTGAGCCTCGTCCAGGCCGGTGTGGAGGTCGGGGGCTCTTTCTTGTCCAGTTCGGTGATCCTCGTTGAGTGAGGAGTGGCATAGACCAAAAGACATTAGGGCGGATTAGGCTATGAATAGTTATGAATTTCAATGTGTTTTTGGTCTTTGTGAGAGTTGTCTTGCTTAACTTGGTTGAGATTTGCCTGTTCTGATGCTGGGAGGTGGGAAGGGTCAGCTCAACATCGTTGTTTCTTGCTCGGATCAGCTTTGCAAAACATTTTGGGAAGGATGGTTTCGTTGCCACAGAAGGGTCTAGGTTGCAATTTGGTCAATGGCGCTCTCTTTGTGGCGAAGTGAGTTCAGGAACCCAAACAGCAATCCATTTTGCAACTAGTCGCCATGATTAGTACACCTGCATACTACAGTGTCTCCGTACCTGGAACTACCGGCGGCACTTCTCTAAGGATACATGACTTGTGACCTTCGCCACGAACGAGTTCCCCATTGCTTTAACTTGTAACTAAACCCACTCCCTAAAATCATAACGGAACTGGCCCCCCTGGAAGACCTGGTTGTCCAAGACTCCGAGACTTTAAGTTTGGACATCCTTTTCGATATGTTTCCGACTGAAGAGGACTGACCAACCCTTTGAAGATCATCCCAGATATACCCAGAAAAATTCATGTTCATATTGTGTGCGTCCCAGTCCTTTCACAGAGTCCCTCAAGTCTGTGTCTTCTTTCCGGGAACCACCCTTTTTGCCAGTCCCTCTCTTGAGACCCCACTGGACCTCCACTGGACCTGTCAGCGTTTTCCAACGCTGAATTCCAACACGTTTTCCAGATTGGTGGTCTTTCGCACCCCCAAAAGACTCAAAAGGACACAGTTTTACTCCGCAAGGTTCACAAGTTTGCGCACCCCCACCTTCCGTGCTTCTCGCCGCGTGCAGATCTTGCTGCACACGGGCCGGCGGCATCAGATCCGCGCGCACTTGGCCTACGAAGGACATCCCTTGGTCGGTGCCCTGTCCATCGGAGGAGGCCGCGAGTTTCGCTCCCGCTGGAGATCGGTGTGGATCGCTTTCTCTTTCGTGTCGAGCTGACGGTACACTGGGTGGATCCCATGGATCTTCACGGGTTGTTGGTTTATTCGAGTGAGGGTTGAGCATGTGTTGATGGTGTATTCTATGCGTTTGTTCGTGTCGAGGGACGTAGCTGTGGAAGTTCTTTGTTCATGGTATCGATGACTGATGCCACTGTCAAGAAGCTCGATCCAAGGGCTGCACAAAAATCGACAAGCCATGGACCTGATGTGCCGAGAACAAATTGCTTTGGATCTTCTCTTCAAGAGTCCATTTCTTGAGCCAAATGAATTTCCCAGTCCCGATTTCTGTTTCTTCCACCATCTGGCCAGCAAAAGCAGCGGTTATAAAGGAAAACAAAAGACACCGTCAGGTATGTGAAGATCGGATTCTTCATTCATTTGGAATCCGCATTCTCCCCGGTTACTCTCCAAAATCGCCCCACCCTCCGGGGACGTTGAAGACGTTCCACGTGTATGACGACCTCTCAGGTGATGCCACCTACGGTGGTCCAGAGGGCCTTGATTGGTGTCCCCGGACCTTCCTCCATGCCTCCAGGCGAGGAAGCTTTACTTGGAGGACTTGCTGACTTGAAAACAAGAACCTGGGGACAGCGATTCAGCAGTGAAAAAACACCAGATCTTGTTCCTTTTTTCTCCTTAAACACAATTTGAACACAGACTCAAGCTGTTTGAGTTTGTAGGTTTGAAGAGATTGTTGACTTGAAGAGAGTCTGAAGTTGCCAAAGTTGATGATGTGGTGTGTATCGTGATTGAACAAAAGAATGACATACTAACATATATGGCTGTGAGTCAATGCTTTCACCATCTTCATAGTGTGTCCTTGGTGATGGTGGTTTGTCTTCCAAACATGCATCATAGCCAATAAGCTACAACCATCCCACATACCCATCCTACCTAATGAGCTACTACCCTTTTCTTGAGTAGCCATCATTGCCATGACGTGACCAACTCACATTCCGCCCTGAAGTATATGATTGTTGCATGGAGATGTTCTGTCTTCATGGACAGTTTGATATTCTGACTCTGCCATCATAGTTGATAGAAAAGTACATTTGCACTAAAAATGTCTTGGAAACTGTGCCACGATCTCTTTGGGGACCACAAAAGGATCGGTTCAAAAGACTGATCACCCATGCAGATCACCCGTGATCACCCACCTGGTTCTCTTGGCCGTCTGCAGGCTGATTCTTGACGCGGAGTTGGCCGGTGGACGGTTGGACGCCAGCTGCCCGTTGCCGGAGGACCTGAAGGCGGAGGGGAATGGTCAGAGGTTGGAAGTGAGTCAAAACCAAACAGCTTGTTGGCGTCAATATTCTAATAGGCCTCATTTGCCCGCAAGTTGCAAATCGAGTATACTATCATATGTATTACATAGCTCAATATTACATTGTAATACATTGTATGTATATATATACCACATAATATATTATGTGGTATATACCGTGGTGCTCTCAGCAATCCTTCCTTTCAGTCCTTGTTGGGGTCTGTGACAGAGGGCCACTCATCGTTGGTATCGATTTCAGCTAAACAGGCTTTGCCTGTTGGAGTTTTGCACATAAATCGCCTGTTGCAGAGATGAGTGTACAGAGTCAAGGATGTGCGCCATTGTATGAACTACCACCGAACTACCGACTCTGGCGCTGGGTGTTCTTGAGACTTCAACGTACCCTGAAACGAAGCGAAGTGGTTACAGGTGCTTTTTGGCGGCAACGTGTCTGTCAATGGAGAGTCTTTTCTTCAAGACTTGAAGTAGCCTGTGAATGCCTGTGACAGATCCAGAAGACTCCGAAACCTTGAACCATCCTGAAACGAAGCCGGGAGGTTACGACAGAAGAGCAGGATTGAACACCCAGCCGTACGAAGAGGACATGTAGCTGTTTCTCTCGCAAAACTGCTGCGATGGGACGATCGATGGGACGATCCGGTTTTGCGAACTTCACTCCGTGTTCGACTCAGTTCTTTCGTCGAACTCTTGGGTCTTAGGTCATATGTGACTGGAAGTGGAGGTCGGTGTCCATATGTGTCCATCTAAGACGAAGGAGATCGAATCACATGATGTGTTGCTTTTCGTGTGATTCTTCGGATCCCTTGACCTGAGAAGTTGGGGCCCAACCGGCGCCTTCAGGCGGCCCTCAAAGGGCTCCAGGCAGTGGACCCCCGAGCGCGAGCGGCGCAGTTGTCTGCTGCGCAGCTTTCTGCGGCGCAGACTGGCGCGGCGAGGACCAAAAAAGACCACCGACCGGAAAGGAGTCCAAAACTCCTCATGTGGGCATGGTTTTCTCTGTCAGCCAGGAAGGTGCTATCTCTTGGAGGAAATGCCCTAAACAAAATCATACAAAACCCATTGGCCACTAACCAGCACTTCCCCAAATCGACTGGCCAAGTCACTGAGAGGAACAGGCTTCGCCTTCCAAGGAGATCATGTTCCTTGACCCTGTCGACCCTCCGAGCACTCCCCGGTGATGGGCGTCCACGACCCGTCTGACGGAGCCTTCGCGTCGCGTCTGCAGAAAACATCGGCGCCGAGGTCCTTCGTTTGCTTCGCTTGAAGCTCTACAAGCTGAGGTGGGGATGGGTGGCAGTGCCAAGTGGATCAAAAAGACTGGCTCTTCAAACGGGCCAGCTTGCTATGTTTGGTTGAATTACTTTTTGCTTTGGGTTTATTCGCATCGTGGCAGAGGGACTGTGGTGAAAGAAGGCGAGAAAGATTGCTGGGCTCTCCGCTCGCCTTTTGTCGCTTGTCTTCGAAGCGCCAGTTGTGAGGTGCAGCGCCTGCGAGCAGAGTTGAAGGTCTGGCAAAGTACCGAAGGAGCATTGGCGCGAAGCGTTTGTTGAAGTTCTGATTCGAGTGTCTTTAAATTCACGCCCTTCCGAATCGGATGGATTTGTGTCTTTTCCCAGTTCCAGCCGTGAATCCACTGGTGAGTTGCTGTTATTTCCCAGTTCCGATGAAAAAGCACCACACAAGTCGGGTCCTTTATCACCCCCTTTTTGTAGGTTCATTTTTCTTCCAATCACTGCCCCAAAACCGTGCTGGCACACGTCAACGTTGTTGGATCCTCCGCCCAGTGCGCAGGAGGGTCGCCACTGGTGAAGCCGGCTGTGGTTGTGGTCGCAACTCGCAGTCGCCGCAACTCGCAGCCGTTGAATGCTGCCACCGGAGGTTGGTGTTTTTTTCCAATTCGTAGTTGGTATACTTTCAGAAGTATTTGGGTGACTTTGCTGGTCATTAGCAGCACGTGTTGTTGCAGGGTTTGTTCCGCTTTCCTGCAAAGCTGCCCCTGGGTCTTCAAGCATCTCAAGTTGACACACCAGGCTCGAGAAGGAATTCCAAAAGATGTGCCTCAAAACCAGGGCAAACAGGACCAAGCGTACCACTGCCAATAGGACGATCCCAGAGGCTCTAATATCGCTCTTGGTCCTTCAGAACTGGAGGTCCCATACCCCAGACCATGTCATAAAGGGTCCAATTCCTCTATATGAGGGTCCAGGAGCACCTCAAATAACCAACCACTTGATTGAAGACGTGTCGCGGTCCACTCCGGGTTCGTTGGATTCGTTCAATGGTTTAATGGATGTTGCGCAACTGCATCTATAAGCTATTTGTCCGCAGCATAGTTCTATTCAAGGTGGATCAACCAGCAAAAGCATCATCACGGAGCAAGAACCCTCTATTGCAGGATTTGTTTGAAGGTTTTCTGCCGGATTTGATGAAGGCTCAACCCAGTGGAACTGCTGTGCAACGACGTGCCAGGCAGCGCAAAGCCACTGGAAGGCCGGGGGGGTCTCTTGACGGAGTTGGAAGGCCTTCGCAAGCTATGTGATGCTGATCTCAAGTTGAATAGCGGCAAAGAGGGCACAGGATCTCCTGATTCCCCTCCTTCGTTCTCCATTGGCCCACCCACTTGGTTTACCCCACAGCTCGCCCCATCCCATGGACCACGCCGAAGCAAGTTCTCCATCGGCCCAGCCCTCAACCGAGTTGAGTGGCTCGAAGCGCTTACCTACCATCGTCGTTGGCATTTGATCATTTTGTTGGTTTACCTCCTGCCAAGTGTTTCCTTTGGCGGAAGAAGAGACCAAGCATCGAGGGTGTTCATCATGATCTTTAGGGTGCCTCTTCGACATCCATGATTCTCACAAGCATAGTTTACAGTCATGTAGAATTTAGAATAGTCGATGCCTTTAGTATTCTTTTTTGTTTGATGAGGTTCATCATTGGTACAGTGATGGTCACGTGAAAGGAGAGACTTGGCTGTTTGAACTGAGCCGGATTCCCCCGTGGAAGGTGTGTTCACCAAAAATCATCTCGAAGGAACAGTGTTTTTTTTGTTACTAGTAGCAAGGATAGGAGCCCCGTTCGTAGTGTGCTTGCTCCGTTCGTAGCGATGCCAGGAGCCCCGAACGTCGCGTCCGATCACTCCTAGTAGGTTATTTTTGGGGTTCCTCTCAATCTGACCTGTTGACATGTGTTGCGCAGCACGCGTTTGAACTTCGAAAAGAAAAGAAGGACGGAGCAAACAGACGGAAATGTCAAAAGCATCAGCCTCTATAGGGCGTGACCGGCTCAGAAAGCGTGACCGGCGTGACCTGAGCCGATCCTTTCTCTTTAGCCCGCTCCCCGCCTCCCTACTTAATTAAGTAGGTGCCTACTTAATTAAGGGAGGTACGGTAGCTAGGAGCTTAAGTAGCTACTAGTATGGACGCAGGATAGCTCACGCTTCTTCAAGGAAGCTTCCTTGAAGAAGCGCTGACACTAATGATTTGGTTTCTAGATGTTTGGGGAAACTTAAGCAATGTTACCTGAGCAAGCCAAACACAGCACCAGGCTGAGAGGGATGAGCTCTCTCGGAAGCTCAAAGAGCAGTTAGACAAGGCCGAAACGACCTGCGCAGCGCGGTTCTCCGTGGTTGATGCGGCATCACTGACGGGTGGAGTGGATGGATATGGATGAATACGGATGGCTGCCATGGCGGAAATACAGACCCTAGCTGGCCTTAAAGGACCCGAGTTTTTTCGCCGAGCCTCGATTTTGGAGCAACTCACGAACTTGTCCGTTTGTCCAAGTTGCACTGGAAGAGGTATGGAGAAATCCGCGACTTTGGGAGCATTCAGATCGCACAAGAAACACTCGGTGCGACGTCCACATGTTTCTTGCATGAGTTCTGCAGATTGTTCAGTGTTCGGCTTGCCACCCGGATATCCATCACGGTTCCAGTCATTTGCGGTCTGCTATCTGTTCGGCTCGCACCAGTTCTCGCTCAGTTCCCCCTATCTGGAGATCTCTACAAAAACCTGATCGACCCAAAGACCGAAGCGGGTCCGAAGCGGGTGAGAAACGCAGCGCGGCACCCGCGGAGTGCATCCCGTCCCATTCAACCCAGGAAGGACGGCCGGACGAGGCTCACCACTCTGCGTCCACCGGCATTCCCGTGTCATGCCGATGGTCGAAATAGCATCCTTAAAAAACATCCGATGGGAAGATTTTGTTGAGGGGGGGGACACCCCCCTGGTCATGAATCACCGGTCGTTTGGCTTTTCTGGAGCAGTCACGGAGGGGCGAAAGCCGGGGTGCTCTCCGAGGGTTGCCGTCGGGGTGCCCATTGTCACATCACATCCACTCACGTCGTCGGGGACGAGCCACCCCGAGCTCTGTGAGAGCGGTACCGTCCCCGGCATCGCTCTCCTCCACCGGTCGATGTGACTCTCCTGCACGCCCGGTGCCGGACACCAGCTCGGTAGACCTTTTGCTGGGCCAGGCGTCGGTTTTGGCCGAAGCCTCGCGGCAGGCAGAGCCAGAGGACGATCTACAGAACTGTGCGGAGATGTGATTTATAAGCTAGGCTACAGGTGATGATAGCATGTTTGTGGAAAAGAAAAGATAACAAAAACCAACACTTCATGGATATTCTTGTTCGAGCACTGTGTGGTTTTGGGATTGAGGTATGTTGGTCTCCTCTGGCCAGATTTCTGGTTCTAAGTGCCAAACACCGCTGTTTGGCGCCGCTGTTTTGCAGGAGGAGGTCCAACGGTTGGAAGATGAGGTCCAACGGCTGGGGGTGAATGAAGCGCTGGTCTTTCGGGGTTGGTCGGTGACAATGGACCGGTGGGCAAAACAATAGCACAGTCGATGGATCAAAACTACCAGGGCCTTCAAAGTTATTGGACACCCCTTAACAGCTAGGGGGCTATCAACAGACACCCCTTGGCTTGGAGGGTCCCAGTACTTGGGAACCTGGGGAGGGAAGACGGCTAGTTCTGATCCACCGCGTTGCTGCATGCTTCGTCCAGAAGTGTGAAAACTGGACACAGATGTGCTCCGGGCAGAAACACGCAGACAAATCACCCAAGGCTCCCGAGCCAAGTCATCACTCTGTGCATTCTGCACATGTAAAGTATTCTCATTAATCATTTCAATTAGGAAGGACGGAGTTTCCAATGGAATTTAATGTTGCCCACGTTCGAACAAATGGCAAGAAAAGACTGGACGTCGCCAGCCAAATCCTCTAAAGAAATCGATGCCTGAGCATATGCACTGATACCGCTTAGGCTATGCCGCTATGCTATGCTATGTTTATGTACGTCAAAGCCAGGAGAGTCGAGGCCGTAGATTCCAAAGGAATGCCCGAAGTTGTTTCTCGAGAAAGAGTGCTCAAAGCCAAAGGGCAAGGTAGCTGGCAGCTGCAAAAAAGAAGCAAAGCACATCGCCAGCAAAAAGCCTCCAAATACCAAGTAGGCTGGGAAAAACTACTCACTAGACTTGAAGGAGTTTGCTGGTCTTGCTTCACTTCGATTTCCAGTTCTGCCTTGCAGATCTTGGAGGATGGCATTCGCCCGTCTCTTTTCTTCACAGCTGGTCCATCAGACTCCCTCCGCAGCCAAAGGATGGACCGGTCTGGCACATCTTCGATCAACAACGGTTGCAACGTGCTTTACAGAGAGAAATGGGCGGTTTAGCGTTGGTGGTTGAGTTTGGTGGTTTTAAGATTTTTAAGCAGGTTTAAACCCTAACCCCCATCTAAAAAGACATGTTGGGGGTCTGTGTCATCTACTCTGAAACCATTTTGTAAAGCAACGATCAACTAAGTAATCTGGAGAAGAAGACGGGGAGACGACACCTCGATGTTGAACTGTTGGAAGATGTTTCAAAGATTTGACTTTTGGGTGTCCCAGTCGCAGGTTCAGCAGATGAATGACACCATGTTTATAGGTAAATGTCCACGTTTGTCCGGCAACGAGGCATTGCAGGTCCCTCAAGTCCGTCGTCCATCTGCCGATGTAAAGATGGCAGGGCTGGTGTGCCAGGGCTGGCAGGTCAAAGGTGCCGCTGAGATCACTTCCATGCTCCTTGCTATTAGGTTGGAGGCCATCGCTACTAGTAACAAAAAGAAATGAAAATTAAAGAAGTGTTCTTTGGCCGCAACGACTTTCCAACGAAGGGAAGACACTTGTCTCAGGTCACCTTCACGAGAGTTGAGGCTACTGGTTTGGCCAAGATATGAAGGACATCCCCACAAGTGAAGCCGCCCTCGCAATTGGTGGATGTCCTTGTCGGTTCAGGTCCACCAGGCGGCCTTGCATTTACCCTTCGGTGCTCTGCAGAGCTTGCTGCTCACCCGAACCCCGACGGCCCGTCGGTCCGTGACCACCGACTCGCACTAGCGATATCGAAGTGGATTAACACCCAGACACGACCAGTCTGGGACTGCAAAACATGCCGATCAGTTGGGGTGGTTTGGGGGGTCAATGGAGCGGCAGTCCGACATGGCAGTCCCATTACAGTAGTCGTGTCTGGCACATGTTGCGTACTGGGTCTTTTCACCTGAAGCCCGACGGACGTCCAGGCTGGAGCCACAAGCTCACCCGGTCCACCAGGAGGCCCTTGGGACCCTGGCACTGGGCCTCCAGTGCCAGTTCCCCATAGCCAGGATCCCAGCCCCAAACCGGTGATTCCGGAGGATGAAAACCAAAGCCAAAGCCCACACGATGCCCGTTCGCCCTTCTTCCGCCAACCTGTGCAGCTCACCCATCGCTTGGGTCCACCCCGAGCTGCGGAACCTGACAGGTGGCGCACCTGCGAGCTGCGCAGCAACGTGCGCAAGAGCAACACCGGCGAGTACAAGAGGTGAGGGATGTCCGCAAACTGGAAGTTGTGTGGTTCGTGAAGTGGTTCAGATGAAAACATCTGATTTTGGTGAAAGAACCGTGTCATTGTTTACCGTTTGTTACAATACCTAGACGCCCCTTCGCGTCTTCGGGAAAGCAACAGACGCGGGTTCGGTCACCGTGCCACACCGAACGGCAGTCGACTTGGGCTCGAGCTGTAGATAGTTGGTCCACGGCCTCGCGGCGACGGCGCGAGGAAGTCAGGGGACTCGGAGGGCGAGAGGCGGGCAGCCGGGAAAACCGATGGTTTTCGTCAGTTTCAGAAGTTGAAGAGATCCAAAGAAATCAAAAGAAGAGATGGGGAACCCCTCTGGTGGGGTCTTGTTCCACAAAGGTTTCGAGGAGGAACTTGTAAGGACCCTTTGGCATTTTGCGGTCGTTGGATGTCGCAGGTCTTGTTCAACTGACCTGCAGTGGCTGCTTCCACCTCTTGAAAGGCAAAAAAAAGTGGGATCTCAGCAAGTCGTCAAAGACAATCCTTGGACTCTGTGGCTCAGCAACCGGTCTTGAAAGCTCAGCAAGGGGTTACTTCTATAGCCCACTGGTCTTGAAGAATTTCCCATTAGTGGGATGGACCATTTGGGGGGTATGTTGGATTTCTATTTGGGAGACCGAACCGCCGGCAACGAACCCCCTGGAAGGTTCGGAACCCCCAAAGTGGTTGGGGATTCTCCATATTAAAATACACACCTATATATACCTATCTAAAGTATACCTATATATACCTATACCTATCGGTCAGGGTTTGTGTCCAGGTGTTTCAGTGAGTCAATTCCACCAGCGCCAGTGCTTGCTGAGGTGGCCGGAAAAGAGTTTCGGATGATGTCGGGCATCCCAAGGGCATCGGCCGGATGGCCTTTGTGAAGGCCTCGTTCTTCCTTAGCTCCGTAGGATGGTTTTTTTTGACCCTTTTTGGGTTAATAATATTCCCCACAAAAACAATTTAAACATAGGCACTTGTACAGGGGACAAGCTGTTTACTGAAGAAAAGTACGCCAACCAAGCTGTGGGCTTCCGTGCCCTTTTTGACCCCTTAGAAGTAGCATCCATCCATAAGGCTGCAAACGGCAACAAGTGGCTGGAATCTTGAAACAGAGCCATACAATCTACCAGAGGGTTTCCATAAAACCCTTGAACATTTAGATTCTCAGACTTCAACGAAGCCCAAAAAACCTCCTTCTAGCTCAGCCCTTTGTGAACCGACTATATAAACCGCTGAGGTCCACATGGGCATCCTTGAGCGCAAGCCGGGTGCACCTCACCCAGCCCAGACTCGCCGGGGACGCTCGGACAAACGCCGGTGAATGGGGTGATGGGTGGTCGGTTGCGCGGTGCGGGTCAAGCTTGTTTGGTCTGGAACGATTGAAAGGGGGGGTCGTTGACGTCGTTTCTCCAAGGTGTGATTTAGTGAACTGGAAAAAATAGCGATGGCCTCCAACCTTCTACGTAGAATCCAAGTCTGCAAATCTGACTTTCCTGAGGGTGCCTTCTGTGTCAGTCTTCGAAAAGCGGATACGTGATGGAACGTGGACAGTTGCGGCGACCGACGCAATCGGTCAGGCTAATTTGGTCAGTTTGGATATCACTCCTCCTGCACCTGGTTACAGAAAGTGAAGGAAACAGGTTGCCTCACAGCTGGTGGTTTTGGTGTTTTCGTACGAAGCGATGAGTCGTCCTTGAGTCCTTGGGACCATCTGGCACCGCCAACACTCTTCTCAAAGGTCGGCAGCGTCCCGCAGACGGAGGTCGCTTTGCGCCACTTGGAATGGGAACTGCGCCTTTGCAGAACACCAAACGTGCTTGGAGAACTTGCTTCATGTCCAAATAGCCGTAGACTCACCAGAGGTGTGTTCAATCCTCAGCCCAAAAGAGGAGCCAATCAGGTTCGGGAATGGTGTTTGTGGCACACTCATTTTGGCCAATCCCAAAACCATGTTTTTCTGGGCAAATCCTGTTTGGATGTGTCACCTTCCAACACAACGACGTGTCCAAAAAAGAAACTGCGATGTTTGTCGAGCCTGGAAGCCTGTTGGAAGTAGGAGTTCGAGACGTGATTGGGCCCTGTAAGGGCCAATCACGTGGTTTTGATGGGGTTTGCGCTGCGAACCTTTGATCAGCCTTTTTAGGTAGGCCATACCTTGGGAAATGATTCCAGGGGGTACCCTGAGTTGTTGGATTTCTTGTTGGCATAATTTAGCACCTGAGGTATGGGGAGGACTCCTATATAGTAGACCAGAAAGATGCTGAGTTTCAATGTCAGTTTTTTTTTTGCTGATGCCTTGTACTTATACCGTATCTGGAAATCCAGCAACTTGTTGACCAGTGTTCTGACCGCCCAAGATCGGAGATCAATAACCTGGCGCTGGCAGTCGGCACACGATACAATGATG
This sequence comes from Durusdinium trenchii, assembly GCA_963970005.1. Lineage (NCBI taxonomy): Eukaryota > Dinophyceae > Suessiales > Symbiodiniaceae > Durusdinium > Durusdinium trenchii. The sequence continues at coordinate 1,550,006 of CAXAMN010021362.1, forward strand.
GAAGATTATGATGTGATTCTATCACTATATAGCATGATGTCATGTCCACATGTTTCATAAATTTATCCCGGCAACGGCCCGAACTATATTTGAGGTTGGACTGGAAGGTCTCAGGAACAGTTTATTATTCCGGCAGGTATGGAGGTACCGGTATGCTAGGGCATGGAGGTTTGCCCTCCAAAGGTGAGTGCTCCTATAAAATCATGCACCCTGGTGTTCGTGCACCCTGGTGTTCAACATATGTCAACTTATTAAGCCTACATGATAGGGGATTGTTACCTTCCAATAACAGGGTACTAGCTCCTGGCCCCAAGGCGTACCCCCTAGCCAAAAGGGCCGCCGCTTGTACTCCCCAAACAAGTCATGGTTCTTACCGGTCAAGCAAGTCAGGCCATGTGCCTGACCCCTGGGCCGTGGCGCGGGCACAGGCCACGGGGGAGCACGGCGGGAGCAGGGCTGAGGGGCCGAGTCTGGAAGAAGCTACGAACGGAGCTCCTGGCATTACTACTAGTAGCAAGAAGCTACGAACGTAACAAAGGGCATCGCCACGAACGTAACGAGAAGCTACCTAAAGTCCAATTTGTTGACACTTTAAGAAAAGACTTCAAGGAGCCTAGTAGCGATGTCCTACTAATTTGCAGGAAGATGAGGACATCATGTCGACTCTTGAGATTAAACAGTTATCCCAGTAAAGAGACCTCGTTTTCCAAGATGAGCATATCTGCAGAGTCAGAGAGCGCGTCGGCGCTTGACGGGTCCGCGCGCGCATCGATCGGCCGTCTCGATCCGGCACTGGCGCAAGCGGCGCGCGGCGCATGCCTGCAATAAGAAGCCCTAGTGTGACCAGAAACAAAACTCTTCATATGGGGGGGGTGAGGTCACTCAAGGAGTCTAGATGTTGCTTATTGAATTGGTGTGTCCCGTTGACTATACTGAGTGCTAGAGCAGCCATATGTCCAATGGTTTGGGAAGTGAGACCTGGAGGATTTTGCAAAAGGCTTCTCAAAAGGATGAGAGACCTTCTTTGGAAAGCGCTGGTTTTTGACTTCTTTGACATGTCATTGGGTGGTCCAGGAACTCTGCAATAGGTTCAACAGGTATGCAAATGCATTTCTTCAGCAAAGCATGAACTACTGCATCTTAGACACATTTGTTTCAGTATAGTTGACTGATACAACCCCACATCACTTAGGAACATGGGGTCCCCTGTTCCACTGGTGTAAATCCCGCACTGTTCGGAGCAGGCGCCCCAGGTATATAGATGCAGGAGAACATGTCAACCAATCCTGTCACTACATTGCAGGTTGTCACTCAGCTTATAAGATGATGATCAGGACACAGTTTGCGGCACCAAGACGACACTGTAAGTGATAAAGGTTCGTTGATCCTTTGTGACTTCAGTATACTGTTGAGACAAATGTTGCTTTGAGGATCCATCGTTGAATGGTTTTCAGAAGACTACATTGAGTCCCCATGTGACTAACAACGGAACCCGATAACAGGGGAGTTTTTACTGGGCTCCAAGGCCAGGCCTTGGGCGGGCAGAGTACCTGTTGTTTGGTGTCTTTTTTTAAGGCCATGGGGCACCATGGGGGGCCGCAATAGGCTTAAGTAGCTAAGTAGCTAGCACCGACCAGCCGCAGGCTAGGGCTCAGGCTTCTTCAAAGTACGGGCACCGGGAGCTTCCTTGCAGAAGCCTGAGCTTTAATGGTTTGGTTCCTAGGTTCTTAGGGAAACTTGAGAGTGATGGCCTCCAACCTACCAGCGATGGCCTCCAACCAAAAGCGATGGCCTGAGCCTTAATGATATGGTTCCTAGATTGTTTGCGAAAGGAAACTTGTAACGTTCCGCAGAAACATGGGCCAAGGACAAACAAATCATGAGCCGCAGATGAAGCAACTTAAACATGAAGCCTTGGAAGCATTGTGAACTCCAGAAAACTAGCAAATGGGTAGCGTTGTTTATTTGAATGATAAAAAGTTAGGTTAGACTGTAACTCACCAACTTCTTGCGAAGGCATTTGTGTGATACATTATTTGTGGCAAAACCAGATCGCGAAGCCTTTGGTGTCGCGCGAAGCCTCGCGAAGCCACCCTTCCCACAAATTCTGACCCTGCGAAACCCCTAGCGCAGGCAACTCAGCAGTGTGTAGGCACTTTGCTATTTAAGCAGAAAGAACCCACCCAGCTCAAATGAAAGCAAGAGTCTGCTGTTTTTTTGAATCCGTCGAAAGTCCGAAACTTCCACCAGGCAGACCGTGGACGTCCCGTGGAACGCTGGTCTGCCTTCACGGTGCCTCTCCGTCAGAACGATCGGCGGGTCGGTACCGCCGTTATCGTACCGGTCGGTCGACCGGTGAGCCCAGAGCAACCGTTGGAATGGTTGGATCTTGAAAGGTTACTAGAAAGCTTTATTGTGACTACAGTGGCGATGGCCTCCAACCCAATAGCAATGGCCTCCAACCCAATAGCGATGGCCTCCACCGTGCGTAGCTTCTAGTTACTAGATGGACCTGGTTTGCCACGGATGTAGTCATGGATGTTGCCCGAAAAATGTGAAATCTCCTGCCTGGGGGTTCTGGAAGCCACAGATCCAAGCGGTTCGGATGGAGTGACCATGCAGGACGAACCTTGGACGATCGTTGGAAAGACCAAAGGACCAAGGATCGGAGCTGGCTTGGAGCAAGCATCAGGTCCACCATCCATGTTTCGGGCTCAAAGTTCACGCTCTTGCACTTTTGGGGTTCAAAGACCAGCTTGGTTTCTCCGCTGTGGTGACACTTCGTTTGGTGAATCAGGAGATGCCGCAAGCAATAGGTTTCAGTCTACCCATGTGGCTGTGGGTCATGGCACCCAGCTTGCCCGGTGTTGTTGTGTTTAAACCGTCCAGGAGTCCACGCTCATCCCCTTAACTGCAGGGGTTGCACCCGGGTCCAATGCATCAGGCCATTGCGTCATAGGTTGGGTTGCCCTAGGTTGACCACCTGTATACGTCGTCCATTCTGCGGGAAGAACGGAGGTCTTCCAGTTTTGGACCCATGCCCACATTTCAACAAGTAGGAGCGATCGGACGCTACGATTGGGGCTCCTGGCATCGCTACGAACGGAACAAGAAGCTACGAACGGGGCTCCTGGCCTTACTAGGAGCGATCGGACGCTACGATCGGGTCGATCAAGTGTTCACTGGTCCTTCCCATTTCGCCGTTCTGCTTCCGTCCCCGCGGCGCGCGCCGCGCCAGTGCCTCGCGGCGGCCGCGACGGTGAAGGTGCCGAGCTCGATCGATTGCGACGTTGGAAGAGGTGAAAGAATCAACAGAGGGTCCCCAGTAGACATGTTGAGATGGATTACTGCTCGTTTTTGAATACACGTCTATTTTAAGTTTCAGGTCGTTCTTTTCCAACACAAGTGTTCCAAGAACAAGGATCAATGGTATCTGTTTAGTGGAGGTCTCATTGGAAAAAAGCCGATTTCTCGACCTGGACCTTGATGGGACCTGGGAGAGAAGACCAGTGTCGAAAAAGCAAATTCATCCATGCCTGGAGATGTCTCAGTCACCAGCACCTTCTAAAGGTACGGGCTGTTCACTTCCGTTGGGCTTGGTGGAAATCGAGCACATCGCGACATCGCGTGATGAAACTGGTGAAGAGATTCACCAAGCTCTTGCCATGGAAGATGACTTGGGTATGTATTTGACATCCAGGAGACCCTCGGGTAGAGCCATTGCCTGGGAGGTCTCCCTATTTGAGCTACACACTTCTCTCCAAGTCCTTCGCATCACCTTCTTCACCTCACTTCGGATCAAGAACCCCACACCTGGAATTCCTCAACTGGGAATCAATGATTGGTTGAGGACCGGGTTCGTCCTGGTGGCCAACAGTTTCGTATCGCAAAAAACACATGGTGTGTTTCTGTGTGTGGCATATCAACTCTCTCAGCTTTTGAATGGCACCATGAACTGTTTTTCGCTCCCACAACTTCTCCAGGCAACACGTGGCCTCCGAGCTGGTCGATCTCGGGTCGCCTGTCATGGCAAGCCAAGCGGCTCTGACCTGGGAAACGGCATGAAGTGCGGCTGCCCGGATCAGTCAACGCCGCACAGGGCAGAGTCGGTTTGCCCCAATGTCATGTCTCATTGGTAAAGCTCTTAGCTTCATAAACATCTTTGAGGTGATTTGGCGGGTTGAATGGGGGTTGATTCAACATGAGATTGATCCACAAGCCTGTTGGAAGCCTTCTGGCTGTGAGATTGGGAGAAAGTCAACTCGTGAACAGGCAGAGGAGCAGGATGGAGAAGATGGGATGCCGTCAAATTGGGAGAGCCACGTAGACCAGTTCACAAAATGTCACAATGAATTACATGGGAGGGCACTGGAAGAAACTGCGCAGGGAACTGGATTCCTGTGGGCTAGCGAGTTATTGTCTTTGTGGACTTGGCATTGACAGGGCTGAAATGGTTCCTCCCACACCAACTTGCAACTCAAGAACAAAACGCATGTGGAAAGCAACCGACTTTGCAATTTTGGTGCTCTAGAATCTGACCTTTTGCTGTTGCTTCACACGACCCTCTGATAATTTTTGACTAATGTCACAATGTTCAAGATGCTTGCATATCCGCCAGCATTTTCAGCATCACCTACTTTTCAAAATCATGAACCTGTCAAATAAAGGAATGCGTTCACAGCCTTTGATTGTTTTCGGAATGACAAACACCTCTGTTTTCGTACAAAAGGATACATAGACGAACACCCTTTGTTGTGGAGTGTCACGATAGTGTTCATTAGCAGAGTCTGGGAAACACAAGGACCCCTGACGTTTTCTTCCAGCAACAACACATCACTCAGATGAGTTTGTTGGAAAGCCCACTCACCTCAGCGTGAGGCTTGCGATCTATGGCAAGGGTGGCATTGGAAAGTCCACTACGGTGCGAAGCACAGCTCGAAGTGCAGCACATTTAGAGTGGGTTTGAATGTTGAGTTGAAAGTCACAGATTGACATGTCTAGATGTTGTTCTGTTGTCTTGATCATAGAAAAAATATCACACCAGAAGTTGGTATTTGCTGAGATGAACTGACCTCATGCACAAGACTCATTTTGCTGGTGGCCTAGTGTCTTAGCATGTATGAACTTCCTTTGCTGGATGGGTTTTGACCTGCGAGTCATAGGCGTTGACTGCTGGATAGGAACGCCCGTTAAACGCAAACAGGCGATGGGTGAAGCCACTGAACAATGCTGTCGCACTTGATGTTGGAGAGCCTGTCCAAACAGTTTTGCTCGTGGTGATCAGGTCCTCTATTCACCAATGGGGTTTTTGCTGTATACGATTCTTGAGCTATCCTTATGGTTTGCACGAGTCTTTTGTCCGGTAACAGTCTGCAACGGAAAACTGTTTTTGCTGTCATCATGCAAAGTGAGACTTGGTGGACATCGTCTCCATCACTGCTGATACCCGAGTTTGCGGGTCTAGCAAAACAAGCACTGATTGGTATTTTAGTGAAGTCTCAACGGCTGTTGAAACCAAAAAGGAAGAAGCCGTGTTTTGCCTTTTTCCTTGGAGTTTGGTTGATCCACAGAGTGCAGAGCACCAATGAAAACCAGCAGATGCCAGGCCTGCAACATTTCGATTGCCTTGGCCCGCCGGGGGAAGAAGGCGTGGAACATCCGGGTGGAACAACGTACAGCTGACCCGCATCCGTCCAGCTGTTGTCAACGTGTCAGAGACATATGGGACATCATGTGACATCACATCTGCGACGGAATTTGATGGCAAGATAGCGAAGATAGCTGAAGCGCCATTTTTAGAGCATCTACGGATAGCGCATTTGCGCTTCTTTGGAACGATCAATCAAGTTGTTCAGTCCGTTCAGTTGTTGTGTTTGTCTTCTGTTTGTTGTTAGTCGAACTGAGTTCCTCGTGTGCTCAGAAGTCTTGACCGACCGACCGACACCACGAGAACGGCAGGTGCTACAGATCGGTTGCGACCCCAAGCACGTCCGGGGCACCTGAATTGGGTCGAAGGTGTCCGGAAGCGTCGGGGTCATGGGTGCCCAAGGGCACATCGCATAGTGGCTTTGATATGCTTTGATGCCATAAAGGGCCTAGGCAACTTCATTTCTATGCGCTTTTCTTTTTCTGGCAAGATATGCCTGGCGGATCTTGATCCCCACTGTATCGCTGGTGCCTCCAACCAATCACAGAAAGGTATCCAACCAAACCCATCACAGAGTTGTTCTTACTCAAGAAAACATTGCACTTTTGATCACTTTTGTAGAACTTCCGGAACTTGACTCATGAAGTTCCCTATAGAAGTCACGACTTGGTCCACGACCAGTTGGACGTGAATCATGACTCCCAGGGAGCCGTCCTGACCACGAGGATTCCACCTTCACCTTGACGGGCTTTCTGATTCCGACCATCATCGACACCCTCCAAGAGAAGGTGCGAGCGGATCCAGCAGCGGCAAGCGGCTCGTGCGCCGTTTTCGGGCGGCACGGTGTCCTTTTTCCCTTGGGAAGAAGCGATCGATCAGAGGAACGTAGAACAGATGGGCATTTCTTCGTTCCCCATGCCACTAGGAACTGGATAATTCCACGAAGCGCGTGAGATGCATGCAAGCCCCCTCCAGGCTTTGCGGCGTCTTTTGGGCTCCTTCTTGCGAGTTCGCCGGGCAGAGTGCTAAAACGACGGAAACGACCTGCCACCATTAATGATGGGGTGGCGGAAAACCACTTTTTGACGTTGGCATCAAACAGAATTATAGATGATTGTTACTCCTCTTCAGATCATCTACTAGTGAGTACTGCCCACACTGATTGTATGTATGACCCATGAAAAGGAAGTGATACCGACGGAGGGGGTTGGCCCTCCGGGCCCGGGGTCGAGACCGCTCGACGTCCACCAGGACTATCACTATGAGGACGTCTGGCCTGAAGACGTCCGGCGGCTCGGTCACCGACCCGACACGGGTCCACGGGTTGCGGCGTCCGGTGGTGAGTCAAAGAAGCCGAAGGGATTCCATGTTCGAGGCGAAGATGTGTCTGATTTATCACGGCACTCAGAGTATCCATGTGAAAGCCTCAAAGAACTGTACAGAACCCTAGAAACAGATAGCAGCCTTGTCCCTGACCGCTTTTGGAATCCAGATATGGTCATTTAAGATGACCTGATGCCTAGGTTTAATATGTTTCTAAGGGTCACTTATGTTGGTTGGTCATGGCATGTCACCATCAGGTCATCTACGAGGGTTATGGCGGAGTGCACTGCGTCGAGGCTGGGCGAAGAATGAGAGGAAATCTCATGGGTTCAGTGGATCACTGTGGGCGCGAACACAAAAATGGTTGATAAGAAATACCATGGACCATGAACTTTAGATCCAAAATGACCAGGATGAACCAAGACAACTAAGCTAAGATAACCATTAAGCTTCCATGCCCGTAATACCAAAAAGGTACAACGAAGATGATCTAAGAAGCCAAGATGATACATTTAGAGCGAAGATTTTTATGTTCAACAACCATAGAAGTGTAGCACTGTCTCAGTCTCTCCTTGACAGGGCCACAACCATAAGCTCTCATTTCCTGCGCAACGCGTCCTGTCTCTGTCTAAGCGGATGGAAGCAAATTCCGCACAAAATGCTGCAGACCTCGGATTGGTGCTTAAGATCTCTTCCTGAAAAACGAAGTAATGATCAATAATGATCAATGAACCTCAGATATATGTATATATAGGTAACATCTCCGAGCCTTTGAGCGGCTTCTTCTAAAATCCAGCAGGCATATGGCCCCAAATCGGATGGTTCAACCAAACCCCTCTGAAATACTAGGAGCAAGAACGCTATTAGGGGCTCCTGGCATCGCTACGAACGGAGCTGAAACTCTTCAACTTGAGAGGCCGGTGGACCTCCTGCCGGCGCGGGCTGCGGCGGCTATGCGGGGAGACCCGGGGGGGCGTGAGTGAAGGGTTGGAGAAATTGGAAGAAATCGCATATGGTCTGGCCCACCATTGCTTTATATAGCTTGTATATACTGGAGAACCAAGTTGTGTTCCTAAGGACTTTTGCACTACACACCCAGGTCAACCATCTTTTTGAACGGTCTTTGAAGGCGAAGGGGAATCACTTTTTTGGAGGAGAAGTGATGGAGAAGTGAATTGCTGGATGGATTCACCTCTCACTTCTCACATGCTCGTGACTTGGGGTTGCAGTGGTGCTTAACACAGGACCCGGTCGTTACAAGAACAAAGACAAAACCCGAACTTGTTTTGGTTTCTGAAAAACAATGCAAGGTCACACAGCAAGGTTGCGGCCTCGCGAAAAAGGACAATCAAACATGATGTCAATCTCCACACATGCACCCAAAAAGATGTGTTTTGAACTCAACACCGAGTTCGAGTTCTTATCTAGGTTGGAGGCCATTGCTTCTAAGTTGGAGACCATCGCTAGTAGGTTGGAACTCAACGCCGAGTTCGAGTTCCTCTCAGGTGGTGGGCGAAACGGTGAAGTTGCTGAAAGAACTCAATGCCTTCCACGAGTACGTCCCTCGCATGCTGTGGAGGTTGCACAGGGCTGACCAGCAGGTTCGCAGTTTAGCAAGGTTTGGTCGGAGTGGTCTTGACTTGATGATACTTGATGTTCTTTATTTGACCTTTGAGGCTGCATTTTGTAGAACTGTTTAACTTATAACATATTCTAATCATGTTTAAGCCTAAGATCCTTGCCGCCTTTTGACAGTGACATGGAGTAGTGGAACGGTTTCCACCACTGCTTCTAGTTGGGGCTAGCGCTCATCACATTCCCCTCTAATTAAAGCGTTTGCAACAAGTCAAGAAAATCTATATATGTTTATGGATTTATGGATATTTATGGGGTCATCTACAGTCCAGGACATCCAGTAGGCATAAGATTGGCTGCTTACTGGAGCCTGGTTTGGGGGAAAGTTGGAGGTTTTTGAACGACTTGATTCAGGGGCCATTGCATGTTGCCTTTCTGATTTAGAGTGACTGGAGTGCCATCCTCTCACACCTTTGTACAAAGAGGGGGAGGCTAGAAGCCTGCACACATCTGCAGGCCATCTTTCAAAACAGCATCAGCACCGGGAATAAGGGAGAGAATGTGAGTGCTGCAGTAAGCAGATTCAAGCTGGTGATTGCAATCTGCTTACAGGAGTGGCTGCCCGGACAACAAGAGCTAGACTAGGGGTAAGGTGCTTGTGCAAGGTATGGGTTGCAGTTAGCAGATGCAGATTTTAAAATCGGCTTATAACCGTGGCCAATTGTTGTTTAGGACAACTTTGGATCTGGAAAGCTGGTGAGTCAGCAAATGTCTTCTTGCAACGAGTCTCAACCATTGCAATTCCTTTTTTGAAGCCAAAGAAATACCTTTCCAATGGTTGAGAAGTTTACCTTGAACAAGGCTGGGAAATGCAGCCTTTCATCAGATATAATCGTTAGTTCCTATCATTTTCCAGCCTCAAACACCGACTAGTAAGCAGGTTTTGATGGAAGTCAGGCATCCAGTGAATACCCCCCCCTAGAAGCAGAAAACCAAGGCATGTATGTTGACATTTTGGGCAATCAGATTTCCATTTGCTTACTGTTTCGAGTGGGCAGATTCCTGCCCACTGGACGTCCTGGACTATAAGTCTGACCTTCTAGCCATGCATGTTCGATCCTGTTAACTGAATCAGAATGCCATTTCTTTATATGTAAGCCGCAAGGCCGCTTTTACGAGAGGTACAAACAAATCCCTCGTTCGTCAAAAAAAGCGGTGACTTCCAAAGGAGAGACGATTGGCCTCATTCAATACAGCCTGCTGGTGGTCTCCCCTTCGGTTGGAAAATGCTACACTCTGACGAACACATCACATGGAAGTGGATGGCGTCCCGAGTTCGGAAGACCTTTCCTTTACGAACAGGGGGGTGAAATCACTGCACTTGTTCCTAGTAGCTTATTGTTTCTAATAGCTTCTTGTTACTACTAGTAAGGCACTTGTTACTACTAGCGTGGCACTTGT
>CAXAMN010021362.1:1566211-1583887 GCA_963970005.1 Durusdinium trenchii
TAGTAACAAGTGCCTTACTAGTAGTAACAAGAAGCTATTAGAAACAAGGGTTTTAAGAGCACCATTTCGTGGAGGCGGATGCTGTCGGACTGTCCGACGGATAGACCGTTTTCTTTCAACCAAAAACAATCATAGTTTGGGGAAGAGACCTTTTAGTGCCCGGGAAAGGTCAGCTGGTGTTTCAATAGTCAATAGTAGCCGCTTTGGCAGGTGATATTGACTTTTCCTGAGATCCTATAGATGGTCCAATAAAATTGTTGTTATACTCCTCCTCCACAGATGCTAAGCCCTTGCAAACACAGCGGGGCTCAAGGTTGTTGATTTGGATTTGAATAATATATATTATACAGTTGATATTATTTGTTATACATACAGTTACATCAATATTTGACCTTTTCCAGGTGGTCAAGAATATTGGCAAATCCTTCTCCTCAAGGTTGGTGTGAAAATGATGGGACGTGTCATAGGGAGCCCTTCATAGGGAGCCTATGGATGTTCATTTCGCCGGGAACAAACCCTTGGGATTGCTCTCCCGAAGTCCCTTTGGCTTGTCTCCTTGCTGGTTGCTTCTTGTCTACCGCCCCCACTCGCTTGTGCCAGGCATGATCATCACGGACAACGGCTTCGACGCCCTCTTCGCTGCCAACCGCATCGGCGCCAGTGTGCGGCAGAAGAGCAGGACCCAGCAGGATGTGGTGATGGATGGATGTGCTGCAAGGTATTAGAAATGGTCAGGGATCAAGAGACTGTCTCTGGCTCTATGACAAGAAGCTGTTGACCAGAGCAGAGCTTCATGTCAGGAATGGTCTAGAGAATGCTGGAAGAGAGGGGAGGTCGAAACAGATGTTGCTGCAGGGGTGCGCTTTCCTTTACTTGTTGAGCAAAAGGAGTTCTGTGAACGATCCAACCAACTGCTGCTGAAGGAGGGGAGGACCTATTCCAAAGTACACATCATGTCATGCCTTTGGAAAAGCCTGAGAACCACAGCTGCCATGAAACAATAAGCTACTAGGAACAAGTGCATCGCTACTAGTAACAAGTGCCTTACTATTAGAACCACTTGCCTTGGAGCCTTGGAAGGATGTGGCCTCAGCTTTATTTGAGGCTAGTAGCGATGCCCTTGCTCCTCGTAGCGTTCTTGTTCCTAGTAATAAGGCCAGGAGTAGTAGCCATGCCCTTGCTCCTAGTACCAACGGCTAGAAGACAAGGTTGTACAAGAATACTGGCAAGAATTGTCGACAGAAAGGACCATATAGTGAGAGACTGCGAGTGGTGAGTCTCACGCGTTTGTTTAATACCTCGGTTCATGATATGAACTGTTCTGCTGAATTCATACTGCTCCCAATGGACACATGAGTGCAGGTTGACCAAGAAGCCACTTCTACAGATGTCCAGCAACAACAGCACCAACAAACGCATGTTTTTTGTTATAGCAAACTCTTGGTCTTTTGGATGGGAAAACAACGAGTTCGTGCCCTGTTCAAAGCGGTGTCTGTTCAGCGCCAGGACCCACCCCTTGCGCTTGGCCGGTCTCATCGGGAATCGCACCTCCAAGCGAGACTTGATCGATAAGCAGCCCGGAGTTTTAGTCGCAAAAACGGTTGGCAGACCAAAAAAACATATATATATATATATAATATGTATATATATATATATGTGTGTGTTTTACTTTTTTCAATCAAGGCGAATTCATTGATCCTTTTGATTGGTGATGACATCGGCGTAATTTTGGGTGCAGGTATCAGAATAGGGAGACCTTCCAGGCAACGATCCCCTGGAGGAAGAAAAATAGACCACGGCCTAGAAAATGCAAACCCAATTCACACCCTCAGCAGCAAAAGGATGTAAATAGATGACGTTCCTCACAATTGGGTTCGTTTCTTTCCATTTCTACCTACCTCTTCACTGCTTGAACGATATCTCAGCTCAATATTCTCTTCATGGTTGTTGGGTACATCTTGTGGACCACTGGAGCATAATATAGTTATTCAGGTCGCTTCGCGACAAACTGCACAATTGCAACCAGCTGATGCCAATGATGCAAACATGAAAGGTATAAAGTAAGACATAGTGAGGAGTCGTTTGCCTTTCATGGACCTAGTGATGCAGATGATACGACAATGAGAGAACAGTTGTCAGACATAACAGTTGTCTCCCAATCCCACTCGTCTCCCAGACGCACATCGCAGAATGCGCATGTTCGTTCCCAAACGAAGATGCCCCCCTAGCGAAAGCCGTAAAGCGCTATTCAGCATAGTCAGAGTTGTTCGCCTCAACATCTTCGGTGCGGGTGGATTTTGTCAAACAATCGGCCTCGTTTGTTTTTCCATGGCTCAGGTATGTTCAGCCACTTGTCTTCAGCGCATGCTTGGATGATCGGGTGGAAGGGCATCCAAGACGGACACCATCCAGATCGTCCTCAACCTTAATGACCATCTCTAAACGTCCTGGGGTCCCACAAGTTTTGCACATTTCCTCTTTAGAATCTTTCTTGGAAACCTTGGACTGTTCAATTCAACGTGGGCGGTCAATATGTCCAGACAATCGGGTTCTCTTTTCATGGATCATGTGGGTTCACTGTTGGTGTCTCCATTGCCGTAAAAGCTCAAACACTTCCCATAACGCCACTTCGGCCACGGACAAGAAAACACCGCCGTCACCGCACGTGATGCTTCTCACCAATTCGCTGGTCCGGACCGGTGTCCAGGTCCTGTCCGATGCCCGTCTTGGAGGTGTTGCCTTTGATCGAGGACATCCGCGTGTCTCGAGTCAAAGGGAGCCTTGGATGCCGAGTGGATGACGGATCCAGTTGGGGGATGGTGGAGATGGATGAGGCGGTCGAGGTGGAGGGGCCCTGTTTGAAGAGGAGGTGGAAGCCCGAGAGGCCCGAGGCCAAGGTTGGGGTGGATCCCGACAACGCAAGCACCCGGATGGCAGAGTTGATCCTTTTTTTTTGTGTGTTTAGGGTTGAGAAAAACAAACAAATGTGGAAGACATTCAAGAAACCTTGGAATCAAACATAAAGCAGTTTTCTTCAGTCGGGCTCTCAGGTTCCATGAAAAGCGTCTCAGAAGCTTCTCAACCACTAGCGCTGCCATTTCAGTCTAGCTGCATTGTTTGGTACCGAGCACCGTCCAAGGGTGGCATGGTGGAAGTGGCAAGAAGCAACAATCGATGGGATAGCTCTAAATTGGCCGCGTTTTTTCTTATTGCATCCATTCTTGCAAGAGGATGCAAGAGGTACAGGTTCTCATTGTCCTATGATTTCCTCCATTGGGTGACACTCTTAACATCTCTGAACTATAACTACAGAAGCTGGCCTGAACATATAAGAACCATGTGAGGCATTCGTGTGTTTTTCCAAAACCTGGTGTGTGTGTGTGTGTGTGCGTGTGTTGGTCTGTCCATGACCTGCCACTGTTCATTTGTTCTAGGAAGACTCTCTTCGAAATGGCCGAGAAGGACACCAAACAGGGACGTGCTGGAAAAGCCGGTCCTCGGATGTGGTTGGCTGGCGAGCGCCGGTGGCCCATGGCTTTGCCTGACAGACTAGATTCGGTGACCGAATGACAGTGGCGACTGTGAAGTATTTGGTCATTTCAGAGTGGAACCCATTTCATCTTTCGTGTCTCGTTAAACACCTGCAAAGTGGCCAAACGGAAGCCAACCAAGGGAGGGCTTTGAGGCCAGGCATGTACAAACGGTACTTTGCGATGTATGATGCAAGGGATCCACTCCGGGTGTTTTTGATTCCTTCTACAAGAAACTGCGGAATGGGTTGAACTGGCACCGCATAGACTGAAAAACAACCCACCCCCATGAACCCCATGCACCCATGGGCGAAAAAAAGACACGCCGTCACTCGGATTCTTTGCTGAAAAGGACCCTTCCCTGCAGTACGTGTGTCCGGGAACCAAGTGCCAAGAAGGTTTGGCTCCGAGCGGCGGTGGAAACGAAACGCCCACTGCCAGTTTGCATCAAGATGATTTGAAGTATCTGAAAAAGCATCCGAAAGTATCGAAGAATTCCACATGTCCATCTTCTCCCTTTTTCTTCTCCCTTCTCCTCTTTAACTCTTTAACGGTGAATGGCCACACCGTGGCTTTTCGGAGGTCATAGGTTTGCGGTCTTAGAAGGGAACATTGGTGTTTGTGTGTGTGTCTTCCATGAAAAAGACAACCAAACCAAATGTTCGAACAGAACTTGACATTTTTCAAGAAATAGGTCCATGGGTTCAATTATGTTGCCACAGGTGTTGCCTCAAGTTTGGAGCCAAACCGAGCTTTGCTCACCTCGGCCGGACCCCATGTTTGCATGAGCCAGGCCATGCCAGTGTCCACCAGTCATGTGAGTTGAGACTGGCTTCTGTGTCCATGCGGCCAAACAACGGGTGTTGGAATGGTGAGGAGGTGAGGACCTGAACCGAAAGCGGCATACCAGGCTCGCAGCATGCCGCACCCTACCCCGTATACGACTCCTTTTCCGAAGAAAGCGTTGGTTGAAACAAGAACTGCTTTCCCCAGGCGGCTTGGCTGCCGAGACTCTGAGTTAGTTGCAAAACCATGGTCTGTCTGCTGCAGGACCATTGGTGGAGTGATGGCACCGTTGTTGTTCGGCCAAAAAAGAATAGGGCTGTAATAAACAGTAAAATTCCAATTAAGATATATAATACACCCAGATCCTACAAGAAGGATCCTGCAGATAATACATCCAGATCCAGATCATACATCGGATAAGGATCCTACAGATTGAATTCTCAGGGTGTGTCCACTGTGGTCCACCTTCTAAGGCGATTACTATTTGAACATCGCCGACCAGCTTTTAGCCATGCCTGAGGGCGCACCTTGTCCGGAAAACCGGTTTGGGTCATGGGCGAGCTCCGCAGTGCGTTTCTGGCGAATGGTGACCTCAGGAGTGACTTCCATTAGTTCCATACTGAAAGGATGTGGTTTCACTTTGGGACCGAGCAGGTCGTGAACCCATCGGACCGAGGGAGGCGATGCCAGATGCTTGGCAAAGTGTTTAAAACTTTGCCCTGCTTGCATCTCCTTCATAATGAAATCTTGCGGAGGACTTTCCACCCAGAACTTCAGCTCCCTTATGAACACTTAGTTGCAGCGATAAAAGGGACACAATCCTTGGCACCACCACTAACAGTCAGAGGAATCCACAAATGCTGCCATGAGTGACTGTTCATGGGCGAATGATGTCAAGGCTAGCATGAGGGGCAGACCTACAAGAAACATGTGTTGCTTCCTGTGGTGCTCTTTGATTTACAGGATCCTCGAGCTTTCTGCTGATCATCATGACCATCATCATCATTTCAAGTGTGTTTGTGTGAAGCCCCACGCTTTTTTGCAATACCCGGTTAGTCGTTACAGTTTTCACTTGTTCCTTTGATCGTTTGAGCTGTGTGTTGCATATGATAATGCTGTTCAACATGCTGCTGATGCTATCTCATTTCATTTGCGAATCCAGCATCAAAGGCATCCGATGATGAATAGAATGCGAGCACTCTACCTCCAGTGGGGCATGCCCCCTAGATCTACAAAATCAATTAGCTTCCACTGTTTCAACCCCCTCAGAAAACCTACTTGTTCAATATTTCTTTGCTTGCCATCTCTTGGTCATCAACTAACTCTCTCTCTCTCTCTCTCCCTATGAAAACTTCGGCAAATGCCACACCTAACAGAACCTATCCTCATGGTATCCGTCCTTTTATGATGTTCTCATGCTTTTTGCCCATGTGGCAACTTTGACGGGGACTTCTCCTTTGTTGAAATTGCACATACCAGAGATACTATACCAGGTCAGTCTTCAATGACTCTGAGAGAAGGATGACAAATCTCGAGAAGGACAAGACCTCAACGTCAACGGGTTCTCCACCTCAACGTCCTCATCGAAAGTTCTCATGTGCATCACCGAACGAATCGGCCCCGCGCCTCCACGAGCACAACCGAAGTCACGGTGCGAATGGTCGTGAGCCTGGGTCAAAAGGTGGCTTCGATCCAGGTGAGGGGACAAAACCTCTGTAGTCATGAGATGAAGAGTTATGTCATAACCCAAACGCTCCATGTTATATGGAATATATGGCTGTGGGTCATGGCACCAGGAGACTCTAGTTGACCAAAAATGAACGGAATAGACTACCACACATGGTGAACCTACCACGCTTTGGTGCCCCAGGTGTTCATTTAAGAACCCTACATGTTCACCCCCTGAAATCAACCACCCCCCTGACCTGATCGGTTTTCCATCTACCGAATCCCATGTGTCTCATCCGCCCATTTCCTCACATCAGGTGGTCCCCACGGAAGTCCCGGACCGAGAGCTCTTCAGCCTCCTGTCCGACTTCTACCTCTCCCCGGAGGACCGAAGCGAGGCGGACCGGACGGAGAGAGAGAACCGGACGGAGAGAGGAGAGAGGTCGGTCTCCCGCTCTTCCCCGCGGCACTCGATTGGGAGAAGCAAAGGAATGCAGTTGCCCAGAGGGCTCCCCCTGTGCGGATGAACAACGTTCGGATATTTTGAGATTATTAATATACAGTAGACAGATGTAGACAGATGTAGACAGTATAGACGTTTATTGTAACATCAGCGACTGGTGCTGGTGGGGAACGGAGTCATACCCCATCACGACAATTTGCAGCTGGCCGCCGTAAGATTCACTGCGATCTCATATTTGATGTCGGACAAAACTTGGCCTCCCACATGATCCAGAGGTGAGTAAAGCCCCGCTGGTCAATGCCTTTTCTGCAAATCAACTTGGTCATCCCACTTGCATGATTGAGAGTGATGCAGGAGCTTGTTTGGCATCCCTATCCTAAAAGTCCAAAGACTAGATTTTTACTCAAAGGAAGTTCCTTTTGGGATCACCTGAATCACCTGACCATTTATCAAATAATACAGTCGACTGGACTTCCAGGGCACTAGCTCCACCACATTCAGCCATCAGTTTCAACGTGGCAAAGTCGTTTCGACTTCAACCGGCATGTCGACCGGCACTATGAGGTTGGAGGCCATCGCTACAGTCGGGTGGAGGCCATCACTTTTAGGTTCCTTCATAGTATTTTTCTTAAAGAAAAGCTCTCTAAAGTTTAAAAGTTTAAAGTACTTTAAGAAAAAGTTGGTGCCTCTCGCTAAAGTACTAAAGTACTTAAAGTGCAGAGACTAGTTAACTAGTTGCTTCCTTAAAGTACTTTAGGGGGCGGAGCCTCGGCTGTGCACGCGGAATTTGCTCGCCTGTACACGCGCTTGGATTTGCTCGGTTGTGCACGCGCTTTCTCGGTTGTGGACGCCGCTTTGCTCTGCTGTATGAATGAATGAATGAATTCATGCATGCATGCATGCATGCATTATCTAACAGAGTCGAGCGAAAATTTCATGTCCTCGAATGGAAGTACCTGTGGAAGCAATTAGCAAAAAGAGAGCAACATGTCGATGAATGTCCAGAGGGACGTTATTAACACCCCCCCACCACCCCACCCACCCACCCATCCCAATCAAACGCAGAGCATCTGTGTTACATGGTACTATGGAAGCAACTAGCAAAAGGAGATCAGCATGTAGATGAATGTCTAGAGGGACGTTATTAACACGAGCATGTGTGTGGAGACCTGACCCAACGACGCATCATGAAAGAATGACATATCGCGTACGCATCGCATCAAATCAATTTGTGTGTGCGCAGGTGAGCGAAATCTGTGTGCGCAGGTGAGTTTGAGGTATCAGGCACAGTTTGAACAAGGATGTAATTGAGCGAATCCTGTGTGCGCAGGTGAGTTACTTGTATCAAGAAATGCTGCGTGCACAGCTGAGCGAATCTTGCGTGCGCAAGTGAGGCGCCGTCCACTTTGGGCCCATCCCCTTGGCTCTTCGTCTCCTTGCGCCGCGTAGGCCGAGGCGACCGAGGTGACCAGGGAGGCGTCAAAGGACGGAATCGGTCTACGGTCGGCGCGGATGGGGAAAAGGGAGCCAAAAACTCCCTTTGTTACTCGTAGCTTCTTGCTCCTAGTAGCGAGGCCAGGAGCCCCTAATAGCGTCCTTGCTCCTAGTAGCGAGGCCCTTTGTTACTAGGTAGTAAGGCCAGGAGCTATGTTCGTAGCGTCCGATCGCTCCATTCGTAGAAAACAAGACTGGAAAAAAAGAGAAAAAGATCTTGGGGTCTATGGGGTCGATGTTTTGGAGTGCTTTGGCCAGGGTACACAGTTGAAAGGTGAAGAGAGGACATGTTCTTGTTGCGGGTACAAATCAAGCGCAAATCTGCATGTCAAGGTCCAAAAAAAAGTGAAAAGTAACACATCGAATCCTACCAAATCCTTTTGTTCTCGGAGATCGCCGAAGAAAAGCAGCGACTCCTGCGTGGCCCGTTCGTTGGGCGGCGCGGCCGCGGCCACAGAGGAGTTGCCCGTGGAAGAATTGAACTTCGTTTGACCACGAGGCCGGGCTCGCGCCAAAGTTCGCCTGTTTAAAGGGTGCTGGATATGCGAAAGTCACCTGACTTGGTGTTCGGGCACGTTGGGAGTGGTGGTCTTCTCCCAGCCGATGGACCCCTACAAGGATCCGTTTTGCTTCGACAGAGAGAAGAAGAAGTTTGTCAAGTTGAAGTAGAGTGTAAAGATGCAACTATCTCGTTGATAAGTTGTTTTTCAGAGCACATATACATATATATATATATTATCAGGGGACGTGTCATGAAATGATTGCTGAGGAGTCGGTTGCCGAACCTAGACGTTTGTTGCCGCAGAAGTTGGTAGTAGCAGTCCTGCGCCCTCCACGTCAGCCGTGACCAAAAGTGCGGACTTGATCCGCCATCCACTGCGCAGTCCAAGCGTCCGCTTGATCCGCCATCCAGCGTACGACCACTGCGCACCGCCCAAAGCTCGGCGGTGTTTGACATGGCGGCCACATGGCGGGTGACGCAAGATATGATGTGACCTGGCCGATTTCTAGGCTCACCTGCAGGGAGCGCTCTTTCCCCGACCTGCAGGGGAGTTCCTGAATCGTGTTGAACGTGTTGCACGCTGGGTCGGACGAAGGTCTGCCATGGGAATGCAGTCCACATGATCCCAAACAGATTGAGGCATTGAGGTTGTATGGTGGGTATAATGGCTCAATAGATGTTGATAGTGGTGTGTAACGTGCAACCGTCAATTTGGGTGGCTGCACCATGGCTGCGCATATGGCCGACCCTAGAGTTAGAACTGGCCCAATGTGCGTGCCCCAAAATCGAGAAGTTGAAAGACAAAGGTTCCCACTCACCAATGCACTCGGGAGGAATCCACTGTATTTCAACATGGTTCCAACCAATTCCAGAAGTCTCTGCCATTCAGCTTTGCAGTACATTCCGGTCAGGTCAACCACTTCCCCTGGTCCTCCGCTCCTCCGGTCCTCCGGCGTCGAGGTTCCAAGGGAACTTCCGAGCGCCCCCCCGTGGACTTCGCCGGGAAGACGGTGGCCACTCGCACGTTCCGCCGCGGGCGAAGTCCCGCAGGGCACCTGGGGCAATTGACGGTCGATGATGGTAAATGTACATGGTATGTCTAGCCAAAGAGGAAAGCCATTTTGGGCTTCTCCTCACTGTTCAATCATGAATTCTCAAGTCTCTGAGAGTCTCTCATGTTCAATTATTTGGGTGGCTGCTGAACGATAGATGGTTTTGTGGTCCTGAAGGTTTCAAAGGAACGTCTTCAAGTTGACTGAATCCCCGACAAGCGAGATTTGGAGCATCCCTGCTGCCCGGCTGTCTCACACTTTAATGGATGCTGGTCAAAATGTGTCAAGACCTTTTCACCCTGAACACAACGAAGATGATCGCCATATTGAGGGACCCAGTCACAAATTTGAGAATTTCTGCCACAACAAGTAGAACTTAGAACCTATCTATTTTCACCCAGTCTAGACCAAGATCCAGGCTTTCCTCGTCTTTCCATCCGTTTTGCCCCCCCAAAAGCACACCACAAGAAAATTGGTGGCAAAACCATGCCCAAGAAACAGAGATCGGCACCGAATCGGCACTTCTTTCAGCATCAACCGCCTGAACCTCACCTCGCCGTGACCTCGCGCCGAGGCGATCACCGGACCCTCCCGGGGCGGCATCGGCTACGAAACGGCGCAGGTCTTGGCCGAGCGGGGCGCCACGGTGCTGCTCTGCGCCAGCGCCTCGGGTGGAACGTCGATGTTTCAGTCGTGCAGGTTCAATGGATGAGTGTGGGCTTTTTCATGGTATGTGCTGGGTCGAGTGAGGGTTTTTTTGCTCCAAGTAGTGTGGGTTCAATGAATGTGGGTTAAGGGCTTTTGTTTCGTGGTCTTTGGATGGTGTTTGGTGGAAGGTGGCAGAGAATGAAGATGAAGATCGAGTGCTTGTGTCATGCAGTACACTGCTGTTGAAGCTTCATGCAAGAAGAAACCTGTGATCCCCAGCTGCTGTGAGTGGTTTCACGGACCACTGATGTTCGCTGAAAAGACCTGGTGTTTTGGCTGCCCAAGGGAACCTTGAGAAGGCAGAGAAGGATGCCACGGCTATCATGGAAGAAACTGGCAAGAAGCCGAAGGTGGGACGCGCATCGCCCCACTCCAGACGAACCAAAGAAATGAGGTCAGCCACGACACCGAGTGGAAATTCGCCTTTAAATTGAAGCTCCGCGACACCGAGTGGATCGATTGTAGAATGGTAGGGAGAGAGAGAGAGAGAGAGGAGAGAAGAGAGAGATGTCAACCTAAGTGTATTGGCCTCCAACCTACTAGCGATGGTAGAAGTGTCCTTGGATAGAAGTCTGAGTCTTAACTCAAGGGTGAAGCATGTGCCGCAGTGCTAGCAGCACTGGACAAATTCTGAAAAAGGTGATTCGAGCATGGTGGAATTCATTGAGCGGACAAAGAAATGTTTTGGAGTGAAACCCAAGTCACCTTCGGACATTGGAAATCAAGTAGAGAGGAAATATGCAAGAATCTGATGGATAGGTTCTTTCCATGGTGATTTCCCAATTTCTATGGTTTCTCATGTTGATTGCATTGGTTGAAAAGGTGTTACAGGGATGACCCGCGTTTTGCAAACGACAAGTCCTGTTTATGAAGCACAAAGCAAACCATTCCGAACCACTGACTATATCAATTGACATC
This sequence comes from Durusdinium trenchii, assembly GCA_963970005.1. Lineage (NCBI taxonomy): Eukaryota > Dinophyceae > Suessiales > Symbiodiniaceae > Durusdinium > Durusdinium trenchii. The sequence goes on from CAXAMN010021362.1 coordinate 1,577,333, forward strand.
CATCATGTTCCAAAAATATATATAATAAATATAATAATATATATATATTATATTATCAGTACTCAATACCCCAAGCTTCGACGGACTTCTTGCGCCTTTGCCACCGCGACCCCTCATTCCGCCTTTGGCCGTCGAACACCCCGTTTCGGTGCGGGGCTTCGCTCGTCGCGTCGTTTTAGGTGTTCAAGTGTGATGTCTCAAGCCTTGCCAGTGCACGTGCGTGTGCAGCTCGGAGATCTGGAGATCCAACGTGGGAGGAGTGGGAGGAGTGAGTGCGGCTGGGACAGTTTGGAGAGATGGGAGGGGAGAAGCGCCTTACTACTAGTAACAAGTGCATCGCTACTAGTAACAAGTGCCTTACTACTAGTAACAAGTTACGAATTTAATTAGAATTCTAACTAGCAAAGGAATCTACTAGGACCTTTCATTTCTTCTTCTTTCGCTGTTGTGTTTGTTCGCACTGAACTCTGAGGTCGTGGATGCCTCAGTTTGTGCATGCGTTGAGCAGGTAGCTTGAGGTATTTTGAGGTCAGGCAAACGTTGGGCAGGCTCACCTGGGATCATTTGCATCGCAAAGGTCCTTGTCCAGCGCTCCCAGCGCCCTTGTCCCGCTATGAGAGTCGCTATCATCCGGCTTGGCACAGGAAATCTCCACCTGGTTTTACTTAGGATGGTTCTTTTCGCGAACTGGATGCACCCCATTCTGTAGAATATGTTTTACTTCTTCCAAGGTTGCTTTTTGGTGAATCCAAGAGATTCTTTGCGAGCCTGGCACAAGCTGCTTTTTGCGTCAACTTGGCATCGTCCTCTCTGAGGTTGTTGTTTTTCTCAAATGTTTAACAATGGTTGAGGACGATCCATCAGCTGAGGCGGAAGAGATCCTCAAAGAGCACCCCGTGCTGGACGTGCTGCTCAGTCGAACAATCTGCTTAAAGCCGCTTTCTAACTTTCTGCGGATGTTTTTGGGGGGGTGAAGAACAGCACCCATGAATGCGTGTTTGATCATGTGAGCACTTCTGTTTTTTCCTGTCCAGTTTGCTCAGCTAGCGCACCAAACAGCTCAAGCGGCTGAGGGGGACATGGGTCATGCCAGGTGGAGAAAAGGGACGCTGCCACATCCTGCGGCAGGAGGAATCACGTCTAAGGATGAGAAACTGATCAGAAAACGGATGCATATCCGGTGCATGTCCATCCATTGGAAGAGCTCATCATCTTCAAACTGACCTCCACCCAGGAGTTCTTCCTCACATCCCCTGGTCTTTTTTTGGTGGAGGCTCCCCATGGGCTCGGAGTCGCTCCAAGGCCAGGCCCGAAATGGCACAGAAAACAACCTCCAAGAAAGCGTGAGAAATCTCCCACGAGCTTTGACTTTCTGTCGTAGCAAGAAGCTACGAACGTAACAAAGGGCATCGCTACGAACGGAGCAAAAGGGCATTGCTTTTAAAGAAAATAGGGCGCTCCTGGCCTTACTACTAGAAACAAGGTTCGCTACTAGGGTGGAGTGGCCTCCATCGCTCTTAGGGTGGCGGCCATCGCTACTAGTAACAAGAAGCTATTAAATGTACTTTAATTTTAATTCTAATAGCTTTTTGTTACTACTAGTAAGGCACCAGTTACTACTAGCGTGGCACCTGTTACTAGTAACAAGGTTCGCTACAGCCACCTGGCTCGTCCTCATGAGGTTGATCAACAACGCTGGCGCTGTGTTTGATGAGAGCGGCACCGTGGATGAAGTGGAGATCACCTTCGCCACGCCACTCGCTTCTGTGGCGGATGAGACAAGCGACTGGAATGCTTAAACCTTAGCCGGTCACGTTGGGTTTCAATACAGTTTCCAACATATGGCCCTGGGTCATGGCACCCGTATCCCCAAACTTCCGTACGTTGACCTCTTGTAGGTCGCCCGGTGCCATGACCAGCCGGGTTTCTAAGTGCCATGACTGTTAAGGCCATGGGATCTGCATCAGACACCAGTCTCAGACTTCACAAACCAACTCTTTTCAGGCTTCACATGAGTCCACCTGTGCCCCCGCACTACACGATTCCATCGCACGGGCTTTGACTTTTTGTTACACAGATTCATCATTTGTTACACAGATTCACCATTTGATAAAAAGTGGGAAAAACAAGCACACGTGGCTTATGGAAGAGTCATTGGCGGAAAAAACTGGTCCCTCCCACAGCCGAACCCTTAGACCAAAAAGAAGACGTAGTTTTAGTAGTTGCGCAATTGTTGCAGAGCGAGAATTGCGGGAGGGAGTGAGTGGCAAAGGCTAAAGAAGTGTCATTTGAGGTGTGCCTTGGGCCACCATCTCCTGAACTTCCTTCTGCAGCCCCGCCGAATTGTGTGCCTCGGTGATGAATCGAACCCGCTCTCCTCTCTTCTCCATCTCCTCTTCTCCAACTTCAAAGACTTTGTTTGATGAGGGCCGAAGTCGGCGTCTCTTCTTTGTCTCCTGTCTTGTTCTGCTCTCTTTTCTGTCCATTCTCTGTTTTTTTCTGACAAGACTGCGAAAGCTGGGCAGATATTCATCAGCGTGAGAAGAAAGAAAAAGGAGAACAGAGAAGCAAGAGGACAGATAGAGGAGGAAGAAACCACCTTGATGGGTTCTTGGGTACTACGCTTCAGTCAGAGTGACAGAAACACTCTACGAGATGGAGAAGGAGAAGGAGTGAGAGTTGTTTTCACACAAAGAGACGCTGCTTTCCTATTGACCCTTGTATTCGGTCGTTTCTTCTTGCTTCCTTGCAAGGCGAGAACTTGCTTCGGAGCGTCCTCTCCGCAAGGAGAATCAAGCAAGACTGTACAAAGTTGCCACTGGAAGCAATCCAAAGATTGCACTTGCACGAGACATGAAACACTGCACTTTGCATTTTCCTGTACTGAATCGATTGCTGACTCCAGAGTCAACAAGATCTTAGCCAGCGAAACAAAGAAGAGACACTGCTTGTAAATGTGCCAGTCGCTGCATGTGTTCAAGAGAATGAAAGAATGATGCAATAGAGGACAAGAGCACAACAGAGCACGGAGACGGAGCAGAGAAATTAACGGCTAAAGGTGCTGCAAACGTGTTTGTTCTGTGTGCCTTGTTTGTATTCACACCGCTTCGCGGTCGAAGCCGCCTGCACAGAGTAAAGGGAAAACATGCACACACATACAGACATAGACATCCATCCACGCATACAGACAGACATACATGCAGACACACATCCGCACATGCAAGGGAAAAGTGTGTCATTAGCACCCTACCGGCTCGGCAGCAACCTGCGCTCGCGGAGCCAGGAACTAGCAACTTGTGCTCTCGGAGCCGGGAGGGAATGTTAACCGGGCGCAAGCGTGTCTCAGTCTGTCAGTCTGTCTGTCTCGGTCGGGCAGGACACACGGACGAACACACCAACGATGTCAATAAAGCAATGCCCAAGCAAAGGGAGGTTGTTGTTGTTAGCCGAGCAGCCACCCACGATGCAGACGAAGCACCCCGGTGCGGCACGCATTTCCAGCTTTTTTTGGGCCTATGTTGGGCCGTGTTGACCCATCTTGAACCTCAAAGCCGGAAAAATGGAAGAAGCAGAAAACACTGTAAAACACAATATTCCTGAGGGGGTCGGAGGCGGGGGCGGGACTCCCCTCTCTCCTTCGGAGAGGAGACTGCCTATGGCAAAGACACGGCCAGGGGCCCCTGGCCGGATATTTAAGGGCTTACGCCCGACAGCCGGCCAGGGGCCCAAGCAAAGGGCTTGTAGCAGTCGCGGTAGTGTTATTGTCATGGTAGTTGTCGTTTGTTGGCCCATTTTGGGTGCCAGGTTTGCCCACAGTCGGGGCTGTGTTGGCCACTCTTGGGCTATCTTTGGGCTTTGCGGGGCCATCTTGACGCTATGTTTGGCCTATCTGGGCCCTATGCTGCCCCACCTTGACCTTCTGTTGGCCCATCTTAGACATATGTCGTCCGATCTTGCCTCTGTGTTGGCCCAAACAAAGAGGAAACGCAAAAAACCTTGGAAAAACAAATAGAAAACCAAGGTTTTCGGCAACCATCTTGGGGCTAGGTTGGCCCATCTTGGAGGCTATGTTGGCCCATCTTGCCTCGTATTCTGCTTCGTGGAAGCGCATTGAAAGCAACGAGTGGAGTTCAGGCGTCATTTTTGCTTGGCACATCGTGCAAAAGTAGCTTCAGACGGTGTGTAGTGCACAGAAAGTGCGGAAGAAGACCTTTTCGTAGCTGTCGGAATGATAACGTAGGAAATATTTGGAGCATAGGTATTCATCGGGGTGCTTTATTGCACTAAGTCACTAAGTCACCACACAAACCGTAAACACATCCGGCTGTGGCTCCTGCCAAGCCGTGCATTTGTTGATTTTGATGCTAGGTTTGGTCGAGCTAGTTGTGTGACAGAATGTGTTCAGAGAAGCGAGATGTAGACCATTTGTGTGACCACACCTTGCAATAGAAACTTGCAGTGTCAGTGGCATTGTGGGTTTTGGCTTTACTAGGGGTGCTGCCAATGGAAGTTGCTTTGCTCCTAGCTTAGCCCCATGAGTGTATATAGAACTTCCATACTCTTACAGAAGTGGGACAAGGATCAAAGGTGTTGAGTCGATAGGAGAACTTCTGGTGGCATGCAGACGGGGCAGAATTTATGTTTGTGTCACTCAACGTGTGGCAATGAAGAAAGGAATTGGGGAAGAAAGGATGATAGGGCATTTCTCTATGACTTCAGGACTTTGCAGCCTTCAATCATACAATCTTTGGGGGCCTGAGGTTGCTTGAAAACGGACTGGTGCACGAGCTAATCTCAGATGCTGCCATCATGCAGAGCAATTTGATAGGGACCCCACTTACACAGGAATCAAACAGGTCTCTTCAGCAAAAGCCGTCGCCGCGAGAAATTTCAGGAAATTCCTTTGGCTGACTCTTATTTGCCTCTTTTGGGCATGCAGCTGTCACTTTTCATCCCTTGTGCCCCTCTCAACCTCTTGCAAAGCTGGTTAAGATCAAGCTCGGATGAAGATCAAGTATTTTGTGAACATGAAATGGATTGAGATGGAAATCATCGGAGCTAGTGGCAACAAAAATCATTTCTGAGTTCAGGCTGACAAGCTCCTAGAGGATGCAGTGGTTTGCTTTGTTTCGGGCAATTGATGTGTTCCAGAGAGCTTTGATGTGATTCGTCCGGTGATGGAGCTAAGAGCTGAGAATATAGTCGTGCCAGTTTTCGCCGGTGGTTTGCGTTCGTCGAGCCCTCCCTCGACCTGCAACAGGCAGCGCAAAGCAGCCAAGATATGCGTATGTCAAGATGTTGGTCAAGATTGTGTTGTGGACGCTTCAAGTGTGATGCGAGCAAACAAGGGTTCCTGTAAAACACATGGCACCCTTGTGCTCAACGATTAAACACAGAAAGAGGGTGCTGCAAAATGCGGCACAGGCGGAGTTTCCAACGAAATTGTTCACTTCACTTCAGGATCAGGCCTAGGCTTCATGCGTTTTTGCTCCGCGGGCATTATGCAAGGCTTTGCATTCTGTCCGGTTGGAGCCGAAGCCAGCCCGCAATTTTCGCATCAAAATGCACAAGTTCTTGCCCATGTTATACGTGCACTGCGCCGTGCAAGTTGCCAAATTGCGTTCCACCAATTCCTAAAACTGCAGACAGTCCGTAATTGGGAATTGGGTCACGCAGCCCATGTTGATATAATAGTGGGCAACTTAATGGTAATAGAGGTCAGTAGTATTACTGGTAGGTTGCGTGTGGCACTGCCAGGGTCCAGCTGCTCCTCCATCGAAAATTCCAAAGGAAAGTTGCCGGCAGCAACCAGCAGGCCTTGCTGATTGCGCGCACGCCAAGACTGACTTTTCCAGCCAAGCTTCCATAGGCTTTGAACGGTTCGTGTCTACTCACATGCATTTAGTTTAGTGAATGCTCAAGGTCTGACATATCTACAGTACCACAGTCACCAAAGCTGTGGACATGTAGGACCATCCAAGGCATCCAAGGTCCTTCCTTGCAACTGACTTGGTGTGTGGACATTAGAGTCCATCCAAAACACCATTCGCCACATGTTTGTGAATCCCAGCTATCGTTTGTTTACGCAGGATATATTGGAAAACATTGTCATTTGGCATGTGCTTGGAATCTTGAGCCCTTCGAGGGCGCGAAATGCAGGCGAGAGCGCGATTTGTCCTGCTCGCGAGCAACCTTCTGCGGAGATCGTGCGTGTCGAGCGCGCGAAATGCAGATGACAGGGCGATGAGTCCCATGTGCGCGCGTATCTGGGGAGTTGGAAGATGAGAATTGGCGACTTGCTAGTACAACTGTAGTACGCGGAGTAGCTGTGGAGCTGGAAGCTGAGAACTGGCGACTCTGTAGCAAACGCGGAGCAATCTGTGGAGCTGGAAGCTGAGAACTGGCGACTTTGTAGTACAACTTTAGTGCGCCGTGTATCTGGAGAGCTGGAAGATGAGAACTGGCGACTTTTTAGTACAACTTTAGTACGCGGAGTATCTGGGGAGGTGGAAGATGAGAACTGGCGACTTTCTAGTACAACTTTAGTACGCGGAG
>CAXAMN010021362.1:1583897-1627333 GCA_963970005.1 Durusdinium trenchii
GGAAGATGAGAACTGGCGACTTTCTAGTACAACTTTAGTACGCGGAGCAAGCTGTGGAGCTGGAAGCTGAGAACTGGCGACTTTGTAGTACAACTTCAGTACGCGGATGAGTCATCTCTCGCGGCTGAGTCATCTCTCGCGGCTGCTCTGGCGCCCCTGCAGCTGAGTCATGTCTCCCGACCACCCGGCTCTCTTGAGAGGTTGACAAATTTTAGCTACTTTGCTTACTCATAAATGGCTGCCACAAAAGAGTCATCGTGACGTTAGTATGTGTGTACTTCACCTTCATGACAAACGATGTTCGCTTGGACTACACGAGTCGCTTGTCATGATCGTGACGTCGCTTACTCTTAGGTCGCCCTGCTCGTGGAAACTTCAGTGTGACATGTACGTTCTTCAGTTCTATTTGAATCTCTTCAGCGTTGTACTTGCACAACTAAGGTTGACGTTGCGCTGCCGTTGCATCGACGCATCTACGTCTACACCACCTCACCTCTCTACATTTACATCTTCACACGCTCACATCCGCAGATCTACCTCTCCACCTCACCACACCCACACATCTGCACATCTATATCACATCTGTACATCCACACTGTCGCTCCTTCACATCTGTCCTGTCTTTCTTTCTTTCTTGCTTTCTACATATCTTTTCTCTCGTCTCTGTGCATTTACATCTTCGTGCGCTCACATCCACAGATCTACCTCTCCACCTCCATACATCCACAGATCTATATCGCACCTGCACATCCACACTGTCACTCCTTCACATCCACCCTCTCTTTCTCTCGTTCTATACATCTTTTCGACAGTGCTGGACAATTACATGTCTCGCTCTCGGGCCAACCGTCGTCTAGTGGTTCTAGTCTTCCTGTACTGTATGTTTTCATCCATCGGTCCATCATCCGCCTTTCTTTCATGTTTCTGGTTTGTTTTCACCGTTGAGTTGTCATTTATGCAGCTGCAGGCTCAATCAATTAGCAAGTATTGGCTTAAAATCATTTTGCAGAGGCTCACTTCTTAGACAGACAAATTGAGTCCACACTTCACGTTGAATACACGACTTTTGCAGCATAATACATATATTCTTTAGTTTTTGCGCTATCCTCTCTCTCAATGCCTCTTAATGTATCTAGGACGCTTCCCTCACAGCGATCATCCAAAGAGTATGTTGCGCGCTCGCGTTGCCCCTCTTCATGCGGTTGATGTTGGGTTCATTGTGACGATCGTTGTTGCCAAACTTCAACTTGCAGCAGATACCCAGCAACTCAACCAAAGTCAGCAGCTCAACCAAAGCAACCAAATGTTTATTCATCCTGATTCCTTTCTTGAAGCGGGATCACAGAAAGAACCAACTTGACTTAGTGACCCTGAACAACCGTTTGACGCCGAGCGTTAAAGACGCTACTGCTTCAAAGTTGCCATTTTCGCAACATCCTGACAAACATCTAACACATGTTTCGCTGACAAAAGGAACTTCAGAGCGTTCAATAGGCTCGGCTGACTGAATCAGAATTCTGCAGAGTCTCCTTGATTGCAATGACTCTCAAACCCCTCACGACCTTACCACAATGTCACCTTCCACAAAAGGGATTTTGTGTAGAAGTAGTGAAGCTGCCAATGGATCTTATCAATGTATATCACACTGCTGAAGTTCGCGGCAGCACGGCCGGAAGCCTCATAAAGGCTTTTGTTCAGTCGTTTGGGTGGACAATGGTGCCACAAACATGTTAGGACTAGATGATGCCAGGCCAGCTTGTGCAAATCGATCGGTGCTGCAGATGAGGGGAGCCTGCAGGATGATGCCAGACCGCATAGTGGAAATGGACCAGTGCTATAGATGAAGTGGCCAGCATCCACATAGCGTTGGCTCAGTGATGCACATGAAGAGAAGCGGAGATGCATGATAGAGCATTCAATAGGCTTGGCTGACTGAATCTGAATTCTGCAGAGTCTCCTTGATTGCGAACTTTGAACGTTGAGTTTCCCTTCTCATTGCAGTTTTCCAGCCCAAATGACGACTCTCACACCCCTCACGACCTTAACCACAATGTCACCTTCCACAAAAGGGATTTTGTGTAGAAGTAGTGAAGCTGCCAATGGATCTTATCAGTGTAGATCGCGCTGCTGAAGTTCGCAGTAGAACAGCCGAAAGCCTCATAAAAGCTTTTGTTCAGTCATTGGGTGGTCAATGGTGCCACGTTAGGACTAGATGATGTCAGGCCAGGTCGTGCAAATCGATCGGTGCTGCAGATGAGCGGGAGCCTGGAGGATGATGCCAATAGAGTCAGTGCGAGTGTGTCTTCTTGAGGGTTTGGGAGGTATTTGGCTCTTCACTGCAACGGAAAAAGCAAGCAATAGTGTGCGGCTGTGCGTAGAGTGTTTTAACTTTGGACCAGTGCTTAAAACAACTCACTAGCTGCTTGCAATCATTTGAACATACTGTTGGCAGAACCGTATGGGCTGCGCTGGTGGTAGAAGCGACGCCAGACCGCATAGTGCAAATCTTGTGCGCGTGAAGCGGAGCAGAGGAGAGAAAGAGCAGAACTTTGGCAATTTGAGAGCCCCCAACCAAGATCAGAATTTGGTAGCGTGATGTTTTTGTCCCAGGCCACAGAGCGCACATGGATCAGTGCTACAGATGCGGTGGGGCCAGGATCCGCATAGTGTGAGCTCAGTGATGCACATGAAGAGGAGCAGAGAGGCATGATGCACACGGAGCTTCAGAGCATTCAATATATGCTCGGCTGAATCAGAATTCTGCAGAGTCTCCTTGATTGCAAACTTTGAACGTTGAGCTTTCCTTCTCATTGCAGTTTTCCAACGCAATGACTCTTAAACCCCTCAAAACCATAAACACCATGTCACCTGCCACAAAAGTTGTTTTGTTTAGAAGTAGCGGAGCTGCAGCTAATGGATCTTATCAGTGCAGATCACACCGCTGAAGTTCGCAGCAGCACAGCCGGAAGCCTCATAAAAGTCTTCCGTTCAATCGTTTGGGTGGACAATGGTGCCAAGAACATGTTAGGACTATAGATGATGTCAGGCCAGGTCGTGCAAATCGATCGGTTCTGCAGATGAGTGGGAGCCTGGAGGATGATGCCAGGCCACATAGTGCAAGTGGATCAGCGCTATAGATGAGGTGGGGCCAGGATCCGCATAGCGTGAGCTCAGTGATGAGAGCGTTCAATAGGCTCGGCTGACTGAACCTGAAGAGTCTCGTTGATTGTGAACTTTGAAACGTTAAGCTTCCCTTCTCATCGCAGTTTTGGATCCTCAATGACTCTCAAACCCGTCGCTGACAGCCATAACTCATAACCACCATGTCACATTCCACAAAAGGGATTTGGTGTAGAAGCAGTGAAGCTGCCAATGGATCTTATCAGTGTAGATCAGCGCTGAAGTTCGCAGCAGCACACACACAAAAGCCTGACAAAAGCTTCGGTTCAGTCGTTTGGGTTGATAGTGGTGCCAAAAACATCCAATGACATGCTACGTCTAGATGATGCCAGGCCAGGTCGTGCAAATCGATCGGTGCTGCAGATGAGGGGGAGCCTGGAGGGTGAACCCAGGCCACATAGTGCACATGGATGAGTGCTACAGATGAATTGGGGCCAGCATCCGCATAGCGTGAGCTCAGTGATGCACATGAAGAGAAACAGAGATGCATGATGCACACGGAGCTTCAAAGCGTTCAATAGGCTCAGCTGACTGAATCTGCAGAGTCTCCTTGATTGCGAACTTTGAACGTTGAGCTTCCCTTCTCATTGCAGTTTTCCAACCCCAACGACTCTCAAACCTCTCACGACCATAACCGCCATGTCACCATCCACAAAAGGGGTTTTGTGTAGAAGCGGTGAAGCTGCCAATGGATCTTATCAGTGCAGATCACACCGCTGAAGTTCGCAGCAGCACAGCCGGAAGCCTGATAAAAGCTTCTGTTCGGGCATTACGGTGGACAATGGTGCCAAAAACGTAGGAATGCCAGGCCAGGACGTGCATTTCGATAATGCCAGGCCACCTAGTGCAAGTGGATCAGCGCTATAGATGAGGTGGGGCCAGGATCCGCATAGCGTGAGCTCAGTGATGCACATGAAGAGGAGCAGAGAGGCATGATGCGCACGGAGCTTCAGAGCGCTCAATAGGCTCAGCTGACTGAATCTGAAGAGTCTCCTTGATTGCGAACTTTGAAACGTTGAGCTTCCGTTCTCATTGCAGTTTTCCAACCCCGATGACTCTCAAATCCCTCACGACCATAACCACCTTGTCACCATCCACAAGCCTTTTTCTGCAGAACACTCTAAGACTCGCGCAAGAACTCAAAGGTTAAACAAAGATGCAAATCGCGAGTGCGAGGATCAAGGACAGTTTGGTAGGGACACAGGGCACCAGTGCACCTACGAATGTTTTGGGGCTATCCACTCAATGCCCTCAATGCCTCTTAATTCTTAATGTATATGCAGTAGGACATTTCCCTCACAGCGATCATCCACACACAGAGTATGTGGGGCCCTTCCATTGCCTCTCCTCATGCAGTCGCTGTTGGGCTCATTGTAAGGATTGTTGTTGCCTAACTTCAACTTGCACCAAGCATCCAGCAGCTCAAACAAAGTAACCAAATGTTGCTTCAGTTTTCCAACCCCAATGACTCTCAAACCCCTCAAGACAATAACCACCATGTCACCATCCACAAAAGGGGTTTTGTGTAGAAGCGGCGAAGCTGCCGATGGATCTTATCAGTGCAGATCACACCGCTGAAGTTCGCAGCAGCACAGCCGGAAGCCTCATAAATCAGAGGCAAACGGAAGGGTAGTGCACAGAAAGAGTTTTGCAAAAACCTATTTTACTAACGTCGTGGAAGGCCGGAGGCATTCGTTCAACCCGGGGCTATTCGTGGACGTTATGTGGAATGGTGGGCCAGTAGGAAACCTGACTGCAACAAAAGCTCAGTCCTTCGTGGAAGGTACAGCATTATTGGTGCACTAACTTTGTATATTATATAATTATATATAAACAATTATTGCTGGGCCCCTTTCACCACACACCCTCCATTTAGCCTTCAATAAAAGCATTTGTTCGGTCGTTTGGCTGGCCAATGTTGCCAATAACATGTTAGGACTAGATGATGTCAGGCCAGGTCATGCAAACCCATCGGTGTTGCAGATGAGGGGGGAGCCTGGAGGATGATGCCAGGCCACCTAGTGCAAGTGGATCAGCGCTATAGATGAGGTGGGGCCAGGATCCGCATAGCGTGAGCTCAGTGATGCACATGAAGAGGAGCAGAGAGGCATGATGCGCACGGAGCTTCAGAGCGCTCAATAGGCTCAGCTGACTGAATCTGAAGAGTCTCCTTGATTGCGAAGTTTGAAACGTTTAGCTTCCGTTCTCATTGCAGTTTTCCAACCCCGATGACTCTCAAATCCCTCACTACCATAACCACCTTGTCACCATCCACTAGCCTTTTTCTGCCGAACACTCTGAGGCCCGCGCAAGAACTCAAAGGTTAAACAAAGATGCAAATCGCGAGTGCGAGGATCAAGGAGAGTTTGGTACAGACACGCGGCACCTACGAATGTCCGAGTCTACCAAAATTGAAGTCGGTCAAGGTATTAGTGTGAGCATGCTTGAAAGATGGACCGTAGTGAAGCTGCCAATGGATTTTATCAGTAAGTTCGCAGCAGCATGGCCGGAAGCCTCATAAAAGCTTTTGTTCAGTCGTTTGGGTGGACAATGGTGCCAAGAACATGTTAGGACTAGATGATGTCAGGCCAGGTCGTGCAAATCGATCATTGCAGACGAGGAGGAGCTGAGAGGATGATGAGGTGATTTCTTGCAGGGTTTGGCACCTTTTCTCAGTCCGGCGCCCCCTTGGATCACCGCAGGATGGGGAGGCGCACTTCTCACTGTAGTCGTCCATCACCCATCTGTGTAGATCGTGAACGGAGAACTTCGCAGTAGCACAGCGAACGCCTCATAAAAGCTTCGGGTTGGTCGTTTGGGGTGGGCAAAAATGTGCCAATTGCATACGACTCACATCTAAAGTCACGCCACGAGACGGAGGCAAGGCGAGACGGTGGTGGCCTAAAACGAAAAAAGACATCGATGCGCGGTGGATCTGCGTGGTGTTGGAGAAGATGTGCTTCTTCTTAGCACAAACTTCTGCTTTTGCCAGGCCATGCAGATCAACATGCCTGAAGAACTCATGACGCGTGGAAGACACCAACATTCGGCTCACCTGGTTCTTACATGAGGAGAACATGTGTTTGGAAGCGTCGATCATAACGAGGCCCCAGCTGTTTGCCCACACTGATTACATTTGCAGCAAGACTATTGGCCCCTGGTGTTATACACTTCAGAGTGCAAACAGAGTTCCATTAGACCAACCTCCCTCCTCCACGATTGCTGCAATCTTCACACCTTGTATAGGACATTCCCATGCGGCCACTTGTCCGGATCCAATTGCCGGAGAACTGTGCCGATGTTTGAAAGCGGTTTGCTTTAGCGTAAGTAGAGATTGTTTGAACCCACTTGCAGATTGCACCCACTTCACGTATTCCTGTTTTGCTTGTGGGCGCGGGGCCTCAGAGTCATGTTCGAAAAAGGCTCGGCTGACTCAATCAGAGTTGCGCAGAATGTCCTTGACTGCTTTGAACTTTGTGAAAAGTCATCATTTCCGAGCTGGATCTCCGGCTTTGAAATGGCAAGTGGTGATTTCATTGGACTATGCATGGAGAGTTCCTAGGTCCTATGCTGTATGTTGTGCCAAGCTGTGCCAAGCCGGACTCATCATTCATTGCAGTGTATTGTTTGATTGGGTTTGATTCCAGCACTTCAGCTGCGGAGCACCTCAACTCCCGCCATTGTAATAGTTCATCTGCCGTTGCGATCCTTTGCGTGTCCGCGCGCTCTTTAACTGCTACGCTACAACTGCTGCCATCCCCACACCTTTCAAGGGGCATATATAACTATGCCAATCCTCCAAATCAAATTGCCAACGAATCATGCCGATGGTTTCCTGCGCTTTGAATGTGGCCCAGGCGCACCCAGGTCCCAATGCAGAGGTTGTTGGAACCCACCTGCAGATTACACAAACTGGGCTTTGAGTAGACAGATGCAGAACGGGGTGACAAGCAAGAAGCTGCCAATCCTCCAATTGCCAACGAACCATGCCTTGCCAACGAACCATGCCGATGTGTTCCTGTGCTTTGAATGTGGCGCAGGCGCACCCAGGTCCCAATGCAGAGGTTGGATGTAAGGACTCCATCAGAAGGACTTGGTACAGCTTGCCATGTAAGGACTTGGTTGTTTGCGCAGGTCCCCGTAATCATATTAGGACTCCATCAGAATTTGGCAGCAAAACGTTCTCCCGGGCCACATAGTGCCGTGCAAATGGATCAGGATCCATCAGATGAGGGGCCAGGATCCATCAGGATCCCCTTGCAGTTTTGCAGTTTTCCACGACCATCGTCCCTCATGTCACCTTCCACAAAAGGGATTTTGTGTAGGTAGTGAAGCTGCCAATCGATTTTATCAGTGTAGATCACACCGCTGAAGTTCGCAGCAGCACAGCCGGAAGCCTCATAAAAGAGGTCGTACAAATCGATCGGCGCTGCAGATGAGGGGGAGCCGGGAGAATGATGCCAAGAAAGTCAGTGCGAGTGTATCTTTTTGAGGGTTTGTGATTTTGTTGGCTTTTCACTTAGGAAAAAGCAATAGTGTGTCTTCATTCTGAACCAGTGTTTAAAACTGCTTATATACTAGCTGCTTGCAATCATTTGAACATCCTGCTGGCAGAACCGCATGGGCTGGGCTGGTGGTAAAAGCCATGCCAGACCGCATAGTGCAAATTCAGTGCACATGAAGAGGAGCAGAGGGGAGAAAGAGAAAAACTTTCGAAATTTGAGAGCCCCCACCCAAGATCAGTCAAAGCTCCGGTTCAGTGTAGCACAAAGCTTGTCGTTGGAATCAAAGAAAAATGAGCCCACGAAGCCATTCCGCGATGCCACTTGGAATCTGCGAAGCCTCGCGATACCAACCCTTCCACACATGATTGCCCTGCGAAGTCTCCAGCGTGAGCATTGCAGCGTAGGCATTCCAGCCGTGTATAATCACTTGACCCTTGAAAAAAGCACGGCTCACATGGGCAGTGGCTTGACTTTGCCATTAACCGTTCGCCACATCCTTTCGTCTCCACAGTGTCCATGGCGGCGATGAGTCAAAAGGTGCTGGAGTGAAGAACAGTGCTGGAGTTATCGTTTTTGGCCACTATGTTCCACACCCTTTTCCACACCTGAGTAGCGTTTTTTCTTATTGAATGATAAAATTTAGATTAGACTAGAACTCACCAAATGCTTGCGAAGGCATTTGCATAATTCATTATTTGTGGCGAAGGCTCGCGAAGCCTTCTTGGCGTAGGCTCTTAGATTTCACACAGGCAAAGCCAATTCGCGAAGGCAAACTTAGAGTTGATGGAAGTTTGCAAAACCAATTCGCGAATCCAATTTGCGAAGCCTCTTTTGTTGCGCGAAGCCCCGCGAAGCCACCCTTCCCACAAATTCTGACCCTGCGAGCCCCCCAGCGTAGACAACCCAGCAGTAGTCCCAGAAATGTATAGGCACTTCACCCTTTAAAAGAACACGGCTCACCTGTGGGACGCAACTGCGTGCCCTTGCTGCAGAACTCTCCCGCCGTGGTGTTTGACTGCGGCTGAAGGAGTGACTGCTAGGGTGTGGTTCGAGTTCCTTTTGCAAACCTTTTCACCACAGTCTGTGACATGCGCGATGTGATAGCATGTTTTTGCCAGTGGTCTCCTTCCATACCCATTGCGTGTCCCATACCTTAAAGCCCCTACGAGCAAATGGATCAGTGCTGCAGATCAGGAAGGTTTGGGAGATTATTGGCTTCTCACTGCAACGTAAAACGACAAACAAACTGTTTGTCGTTGCTTAAATCAACGTATCAACTGCTTGCGATCATCTAAATATCCAGCCAGCAGAATTACACGGACACAAGGACCAGGCTTGCTAAAAAAGGCTAGCTGCCAGGCCGCATGGCATGGTGCGAATGCTGCGAAGAGGAGCAATTGCATGATAAGATGCAGGCAAGTGTCAGGTGAATTTCTACAGGTTCTGACTGCGGAAGTTCGCAGTGGGACAGGGGGACCCTCACAAATGAACAAGGGTGCCAAAGACAATATATAACTTTAATATGTTGGGACTCCTCAGAATTTTTCAGAAGAACTAGAACCATGTTACTCTGTTGTTCATTGACGAGATGATGCCGGCCACGTAGTGCAAATGGATTAGTGCTGGGGATGAGGGGGGTTGGGAGATTATTGTTTGTTCACTGCAACGGAAAAATGCAACGGTGTGTTTGCAGTGCTTAACGCAGCTTACTGGCTGCTTGCACTTGAACCTACTTTTGGCAAAACCGCGTTCACACCGCGTCGGTAGAACCGCACGGGCGAGGCTGCATAGGGGAAATTCAGGACTGCCCATGAGGGGTTTGTCACCTTTCCTCACTGCGACGCCACATTGGATCACCGCAGGACGGGGAAGCTAGCTGCCAAAAGCTAGCTGCCAGGCAGCATGGCATGCGAATTCAGTGCTGCGAAGAGGATCAATTGCATGATGCCAGGTAAGTTCTACAGATCCTGACTGCAAACGTTCGCAGTAGGACAGGGGGACCCTCACAAATGAACAAGGGTGCCTATAATTTATTGGGACTCCAGAATTTAGTAGATGTTACTGTGTTGTTCATTGACGAGATGATGCCGGCCACGTCGTGCAAATGGATCAGTGCTGCAGATGAGGGTTTGGGAGTTTTTTGGCTTTTTCACTGAAGCGGAAAACAAGCAGCTTACTGGCTGCTTGCAGTCATTTGAACATCCAGTTGGCAGAAGTGCGCAATAGCACAGCAAATGGTTGATAAAAGTTTCAGATCCCTCATTTGAGTGGACAAGGTTCGGCGCGACATGTTAGGACTCGTTCATGCTTGCACATGTTGTTGTGGTAGAGCAGTTGGAGTCGGTGACAAAAGCCGCACCGCAAAATCGCAGAAAATGCACATCTAAAGTAAAGTCACTCCACGTCAAATCACGAAGGGTCCATCAATGCAAAACGAACATGGTATGCAATCAACATGCAAATGTAGGAAACAAAGCAATGGCATAAGTACGCCAAACCTCCAAATCCAATTGCCAACGAACCGTGCCGATGTTTTCCTGGGCTTCGCCTGTGGCGCAGACGTACCCAGGTCCCAATGCAGAGGTTGTTGGAACCCACCTGCAGGTTGCACAAACTGGGCTTTGAGTAGACAGATGCAGAACGGGGTGACAAGCAAGAAGCTGCCAGTGGATATCTGTCAGAATTTGCTAGGCTGACGGTGCCATTCCGGTGGCTTCATAGGCCCAAAACATGGGAGTGCGTGTCCAAAATGTGGCGCTATTGCTAGATAATTAGTAGAATCCCAACTGAGCTGAGTGTTGTTCAAACGCCTATCCACAAGGATCCCTTCCAGAAGCACTTCTGTGGTGCGTGCAAGAGCTGACAAGGATTTGTTAAGCAAGTGGATACTGTCGACCCATGCTTTAAAGACACGTACAGTGCTTACAAAATTCATCAGGTCTTTTTCAAGTAGTTGTAGCCTTGGTACCCCGCATTCATACACATGTGTTAAGCCGAAGCAAGCCGGCGCGAGGTGCTCAATCTACATTTTAGGCCCTGCCTTTTGGGTGTTTGTAGTAAGTGACGGCGAGATGGTAAGGATGCGTGAAACATGCGAGTGCTACTGAATCAATCTGAATCATACTGAATCATCGTCGTAGAGTAGATCCTGCTTCACTTCACAGGAAGCTGAGCAACAGTTGTTCTATGTTTTTCTATTTTTGACTTCCACATGTGGTGAAACAGAAGCTGGAAATTCCTGGGCGAATCGCACTACTGGGCTCTACTCGTAACATAGCAAATGGCAGAACCCTCCAAAAACGGTCATTTTTGACATTGGCACAGAAGTCGGCCCGTTTTCATCCAGGCTTTTTGTTAATGTAGTGCGGGGCTTCATTCCCAAATTGACAAGGCTCCAGGCTCCATGTTAGTGAAACAAATATGTGCTGTTTCGGAGCGCATCCACGTGGTTCACGAATTTTTGGAACACGGCGGTGCTCATGTTGCATTATACGCACCCCGGTCGGGGCAGCCTCATTCTTGCCTTTGAATGCACCATGGCCAGGCTCAAATTCAACTCTTCGAGAATTGCCTTTGGTAAGTGTGAGCAGGTGGTGATGAGGATAGGTTAGGAACGTGAGTGAATGTCGCTGAACCTTGGATGATCCCCAACGTTTTCCAACCTCCATCCACATGCTCTCCAGCCATATCCAGTCCAGCCTGTCCATCCGCCAATTGCTGTGGAACTAATTCGCCTCCACTCGGGCACAGTGTTTGGGCCGGGCAGAGCAGTGTTCTGAAATCGGTTCAGCCGGAGGCAGCGATCGAGCTTGGGATTCACTTACCGAAGTTGCCGAAGTTGACCTCCTTGCGTAGTCCATTTCGTTCGGTGCCAGGCTGCAGCGATTTCCCCATGAAGATCCTGAGGCGATTGCATCGCCGGTGAACTCAGTGACTTGCCGGTCGCTAGCCTTGCCCGTGAGGCGGCTTGGCACAACCCTCAGCGTCGGATGTGGCCAGCTGAGCTTTTGTTTTCGGTCCCAGTTCAACATATCATGTCGCAAAGGGTTCCAACAAAGGTGCGTTGATTTCGAGCTTCAGCATTTTTCAGATATAGGGTAATTGTAAATCAGCGTGCTGTGTTTTTTGGCAGAGATTTTAGCAGAGCTATGTGCAACCATGTTTGAGCGCATGGTTTTGGGTGTTCAGAGGAATGTCACTACAAGCAATTGTGAATTCTTTCTGTACATGGATCCAAACCTATCGCATAAGTACCTCCAAGAAAGTATAAGACACCAATTGTTTGAAAAGGCATAGCCCTGTTTTGCCAGAGCAAAGTCAGGAAACTATATATTGCCACCAATTTGATCTGAAGTAGAGCCAGCAAAAGGAAATGCTTCATCAGGTTGTCCTGTGCCGGGCCTTTTGCGGAGTTAACAAGGAGATTGCTTGCGAATTGCCCGCCATGTAGAACAGCAAGACCAACCACTCAGTGATCAGAAGGTGGAAGTTCTCAACTCAACATCCTGTTTTCTCACCATCAGCTTCTTTATTCTACCCAGCTTTGCTTGGCAGAAGGAAGTATGAACATTTGGGACGCGTTTGTCACGAAAGCTAGCACCAGCTAGCTGGAGTTGTTCTTGCTTTAGCAAGTGAGGCGCTGGAGTCCTCGAGAGCACCGCGTCGCGTGAAAACTCCATATATGGCTTCGCCCCGCGGGTTCAACTCCTCCCTGGGACGTCTCTGGAACGGGTGTATTTCCGCTGGCAGGGGTCTGACTGTTCCTGTGGCGGCAGGATTTGGACCCCTTTCTCGGTCGGATGTCCCCCGCTTCACCCCTGCCCTGCTAGCTTTCGTCACCAACCCTCGGCCTCAAGTTGTCTGAAATCATTTTCCTGGCAAAGATGCGCGTTGGAAACGCAGACCTTTCTCCATGGTCCATCACTCAATGAGCACCTTGGCTGGGACAGCTGTTCATGTGTTCTTATACGAAGGATTTGGTTTGCATTGTCGGGCAATCTTGCCCACATGTGTAGTCGGACAAGCTGCACCAAAGCCAAATACGATGTGAGGCTATATTCCCTACTTGCCGAATAAGGTCAGCAATCGCAATTCACTTGCCTCTTCAACCGATATCAATTGGCCAGACATCGGGTCCGGGCAAGTCGTGGTCCAAGTCCAACTTGGTTTTATCGGGTGATGATGGAGCTGGAACACAGGTGCTGGTTTGATTGCTTTTGCCTTGGGCTGGCTTTGTGGATGTGTGGAACGCAGCATGAGCCAGAAGCACCTTGCGTTTTTTCAAGGATCGTTGCAGCAGGAGTCATAGTCATGGGCATAGGGGTCACAGGCCATAGGCAGTCTGATCGGTCAAATTGTTGCCTTTTGCCTCGCCACAAAGGAGAGGTGAGGAAATGGTCTTATTGTCAATTTCTTCTCACATTGAAAGAGGGCTTGCCCCAAATCTGAACAATTCAATTCCTTGTTTCGTGTCGCGCGCTGTGCTTTTGTTTTGTCAATTGCAGGAATTGGATGGATTCACGTTTGCACTGAATCTTCGGACGTTGGAAAACTAAAGACTCAGGCGCAGATCAGTTTGTTTGGGGGAAGCCATTCTGTTGTGCTTAGGACCCATGCCGACCAGTCTCAAGCGCCGCCACACCAGCGGAAGCATTCATTGCGAATTCGTTATCAATGTGGACCGTGCCGCATTGCGCCAGTTGAAGCCACTGGGCCAACACTGATGTGTTTTGATATTGTTTAATTTCACATTCACTACTTATACATGATTACTTTTATGTATGGACTCTATGGATGGATCTATTCAGCCAGAAGGTGACTCTTTTGCCCCAGACCTGAGTTGTAATATCATGCTGCCAGCAGGAGGGCCGTAGGAGGGCCACTGGCAAGCTAAGCTTGCAATTTTCTGGAGCTGCAACCCAGAAAGAAGATTGCAGAAAGCAACATGCACCCTGTTGCAGCAAAGTCTGTATCATGCTACATGGGCCAAAATGGTCTCATTCCCCGGCTGACATGGTACTGACTGTTGTTTCATTGATTTTTGGGTTGGTGTGATTGGCGGTCGTGGTGTCCATTTATAAGAGTGTTTGAGACATCGCTCATTCGGCTCATGCAAGTCGCAGAGCATGGAATTCCGTCTCCCAAAGTCTGCCACCCCCAAAGTGAGCACAATTCTGCCCACCCACAGCTGGCAAGGACGCCTCTTTGGCAGTGCGGTATCTTTTCCACAGCCGCGAATTCAAACGCGTTGTTTGGGTGTCCAAGAGCCATGTGAGCCATGTTTCTTCGCCTGAAGAGAACCGAGCCGTGTTTTGGGTCGCCATTTTTTCCTGACAATGATTCGAGCGTGAACCCTAGAAAGGTCTTGTTGCCCGGCCTTGTTCTTCTTGGTCATGTTGACGACTTGCGGATTTCCACATGTCGTGTCCGGCAAATGTTCAGGGTGACCAATAGTAGTGAGATGCGCAGCAACAGGCCGGAAGGATGTTTCTTCAGACCAGCCCATGTTCAGATACGTTGTATAGGTGCCACGGTTTGTCTCGCTTCGGACGAAGTCATGTTTGAGAGCAAGCTCCTGTTGCATGTGGAGTTTCCTAAACTGTTGCAGCACCTGTACCGCATTCCATGCTGAGGCTATGAAAGTTGGCATGCAATGCAAACCTCAATCTCCAAACTCTTCGGACAGCTGGTCTCCAGAATGGTTTGAGGGAGTTTTTGCAACTTGCACGTTGCATTTGCAGGGTTTGAGGACTGCCTGCTGGAAGTGCTGTTGCCCCTGTAAGTATTGAAGCCTGAGATTGGGCTTGCTGACGTTGGTTGTTTGGGTGCCTGATTAGTCCAAATGTCCGAGAATTGGCATTTGTTGAAGCAGACCTGTTCCCAGTACAATTCCGTTGTTCACATCGTTTGCATGAATGATGTGATGAATGTTGCTTCTGCAAGTTGGTTCCTGCCTGGCTGAGGCGGAGGCTTTTCACACAACGGCTTGAAACTTCTCGTATTATGCTTCGTGGAAGCGCATTGAAAGCAATGAGTGGAGCTCAGGCTTCATGTTTGCTTGGCACGTCGTGCAAAAGTATCTTCAGACGGTGTGTAGTGCACAGAAAGTGCAGAAGAAGACCTTTTCGTAGCTGTCGGAATGATAACTTAGGAAATATTTGGAGCATAGCTATTTATCGGGGTGCTTTATTGCACTAAGTCACTACATAAACCGTTAAACACATCCGGTTGTGGCTCCTGCCAAGCCGTGCATTTGTTGATTTAGATGCTAGGTTTGGTCGAGCTAGTTGTGTGACAGAATGTGTTCAGAGAAGCGAGATGTAGACCATTTGTGTGACCACACCTTGCAATAGAAACTTGCAGTGTCAGTGGCATTGTGGGTTTTGGCTTTACTAGGGGTGCTGCTAATGGAAATTGCTTTGCTCCTAGCTTAGCCCCATGAGTGCATATAGAGCTTCCATTCTCTTACCGAAGTGGGACAAGGATCAAAAGTGCTGAGTCGATAGGATAACTTCTGGTGGCATGCAGACGGGGCAGAATTTATGCCTGTGTCACTCAACGTGTGGCAATGAAGAAAGGAATTAGGGAAGAAAGGATGATAGGGCATTTCTCTATGACTTCAGGACTTTGCAGCCTTCAATCATACAATCTTTGGGGGCCTGAGGTTGCTTGAAAACGGACTGGTGCACGAGCTAATCTCAGATGCTGCCATCATGCAGAGCAATTCCGTAGGGACCCCACTTACACAGGAATCAAACAGGTCTCTTCAGCAAAAGCCGTCGCCGCGAGAAATTTTAGGAAATTCCTTTGGCTGACTCTTATTTGCCTCTTTTGGGCATGCAGCTGTCACTTTTCATCCCTTGTGCCCCTCTCAACCTCTTGCAAAGCTGGTTAAGGTCAAGCTCGGATGAAGATCAAGTATTTTGTGAACATGAAATGGATTGAGATGGAAATCATCGGAGCTAGTGGCAACAAAAATCATTTCTGAGTTCAGGCTGACAAGCTCCTAGAGGATGCAGTGGTTTGCTTTGTTTCGGGCAATTGATGTGTTCCAGAGAGCTTTGATGTGATTCGTCCGGTGATGGAGCTAAGACAGCTGAGAATATAGCCGTGCCAGTTTTCGCCGGTGGTTTGCGTTCGTCGAGCCCTCCCTCGACCTGCAACAGGCAGCGCAAAGCAGCCAAGATATGCGTATGTCAAGATGTTGGTCAAGATTGTGTTGTGGACGCTTTAAGTGTGATGCGAGCAAACAAGGGTTCCTGTAAAACACATGGCACCCTTGTGCTCAACAATTAAACACAGAAAGAGGGTGCTGCAAAATGCGGCACAGGCGGAGTTTCCAACGAAATTGTTCACTTCACTTCAGGATCAGGCCTAGGCTTCATGCGTTTTTGCTCCGCGCGCATTATGCAAGGCTTTGCATTCTGTCCGGTTGGAGCCGAAGCCAGCCCGCAATTTTCGCATCAAAATGCACAAGTTCTTGCCCATGTTATACGTGCACTGCGCCGTGCAAGTTGCCAAATTTCGTTCCACCAATTCCTAAAACTGCAGACAGTCCGTAATTGGGAATTGGGTCACGCAGCCCATGTTGATATAATAGTGGGCAACTTAGTATAGTAGAAGTCAGTAGTATTACTAGTAGGTTGCGTGTGGCACTGCCGGGGTCCAGCTGCTCCTCCATCGAAAATTCCAAAGGAAAGTTGCCGGCAGCAACCAGCAGGCCTTGCTGATTGCGCGCACGCCAAGACTGACTTTTCTAGCCAAGCTTCCATAGGCTTTGAACGGTTCGTGTTTACTCACATGCGTTTAGTTTAGTGAATGCTCAAGATCTAACATATCTACAGTACCACAGTCACAGAAGCTGTGGACATGTAGGACCATCCAAGGCATCCAAGGTCCTTCCTTGCAACTGACTTGGTGTGTGGACAATAGAGTCCATCCAAAACACCATTGGCCACATGTTTGTGAATCCCAGCTATCGTTTGTTTACGCAGGATATATTGGAAAACATTGTCATTTGGCATGTGCTTGGACTCTTGAGCCCTTAGGTGTCGCTGTAGATGCAAGAGATTTTGGGAACCAGAGTCCTTTCACACAGTAACTTTATTCTTGCAATCAGCGTTGACCTTCTTGAAGACGGTGATGGAGAGAGGGCATCCTTTCTGCACTTTGGATCTTTGAAGGTCGACGGTTTGGCTCCATAAAGCAGAGCTCGGAGTGGCTAAAGGCTGCCAAGATGGCTCCTGGGTGCCAAGAGAATGATTCACCCTGCTGACAGCGTTTGGTCCTAGATGTCTGAAGACGTTTTAAGCAAGGACCCTTGTTAGATGCCATGTCTCGGGCACTGTCCTGGCGGTCCGGGGTTTGGCTGGAATGCATTTGCGGGCTGCGCGTGTGTTTGTTTTTCGGGGGCCTTACCGGGCCCTCTCTGCGGGGGGCGGCTGGGCCGGCAAAATGCGGGCTCGGGCCCGTTCGCGGACGGGAGCTCCTGCTGAGCTCAAGGAGCTCCTTCAAAGCTGCGCGGAGCGCAATTTCGATGCTTCACTAAGACTCATCCTTGCCATACCTGGCATGGCTGCCCCCAACCCACCGATGCTCAGAAGAAAAAGAACACCGTATGGGGGGCATGTAGGATTCAGTTGAATGCATAAGACAATCTATGAATCTATGATCTATGTGTCATATTTGGGTAATCAACCAAAAATGAACTTCCTCCCCATTTCCCCGTTGCTTCTTGGTGTAATCCAAGTCCCCGACTCATGACCTGTCAAATTCTTTGCTTCTTTTCCGGCCGTTTCTGTGTGTTGTGCCAATTTGGGGTCTCATCCGCGGGGGGTTGCGTTCGCCCTTTCAGGCTGCCGCGTTTCCTATCAGTTCAATCGAACCCGAATTCGTTGTTGTGGCTGCTTCTGAACACGTTGACCTTTTTGTTGAATCCCCTTCGCATTGTGATGTTTTCCTGTTTTTTGTTTTTCTTATTGTAGCTGCAACTTGTTTCGCTTGTGTAGCAGCGTGTAGCCATTTGCTCATTGGTTCAGTTGTTAGTTCCAGTCTTTCTGTATGTTTTCATCCATCCACCCATCCACCCAGCCATCCATCCATCCATTCATCCAGCCATCCATCCATCCATCCGCCTTTCTTTCATTTTCTGATGTGTTTTCCCCGTTGAGTTGTCATCTATGCAGCTGCAGGCTCAATCAGTTAGCAAGTATTTGGCTTAAAAACATTTTGCAGAGGCTCACTTCTTAGGCAAACAAATTGAGTCCACAGTTCACGTTGAATACAAGACATTAGCATATATATATATATATATACTGTATATATATTTAAGAGCTTACGCCCGACAGCCGGCCAGGGGCCCAAGCAAAGGGGAGGGGGCAGGGAAAAAGGGCACGGGGGCGTTGTTGTTGCTGTCGTTGTCGTTGTCGTTGTCGTTGTTGTTGTTGTTGTTAGCCCAGCAGCCGCCCACGATGCAGACAAAGCACCCCGGTGCGGCACGCATTTCCAGCATTATTTGGGCCTATGTTGGGCCATGTTGACCCATCTTGAGCCACAAACCCGGAAAAATTGAAGAAGCAGAAAACACTGTAAAACGCGTCACCGCACATGGGTGGGGGGGGGTCGGCGGCAGGGGAACTCTCTCCTTCGGAGAGGAGAGATGGCCTATGGCAAGGACACGGCCAGGTGGGGCCCCTTGGGCCCTGGCCGGATTTATGAGGCTTACGCCTGACAGCCGGGCGCCGGCCAAGTAGGGAGCAGGGAGAGGGTATAGGCACAAGATAGTAGCCTCCCCAACATATCCCCAACATATGCCGAGCATAGCCTCCAAGATGGACCAAGATAGTGCCAACATAGGCTAACATAGGGCTAACATACGCCAACATATGCCCAACACAGTCTCGACCGAGGCCAGCATAGGCCAACATAGGCCAACATATGCCCAACATAGGTTCAACATGGGCACAAGATGTGCCCAACGTAGACCACATGTGCCCAACTTGTCCTAACCTAGTGGTAAGATGCGCACCAGATGGCTTAACTTTACTCAATATAGGCCCCGCCAAGTCTTAAAGAGAGAGAGAGAGAGACAGAGTACCCAACCCTAAGATCCAAGTGAGCCGCACAAATTGGGTGTGCGTAGGGATGGGTACTCTCTTTTTCTCTGTCTCTTTCTCTTTCTCAGCGAAACGTGTCGCACACGCAACCAAAACAGGAAAGCGCACATCACAGGACAGCTGCATTCCACATTCACAAGAACACAAGACAGCACGGATGCCCCTTGTCTCAGCCCCCGCGCAAACCTCTGTTCTGGCACGCTTTGTTTGTAATTGTTTGTGTGTTTGTGGTTTACTGCGTCTTGGTGCGACATGTGTAGCACATGCAACACAGACACGAAAGTGCACATCACAGGACAGCTGCATTCCACATTGACAAGAAAAAGCACAAGGAAAAGCACAACCGCTCCCTTTTTCTTTCCTCTCGGAGTCGTTCAGCCGTGGCTGTCGAAGTGAGGTCGCATGAAAGAGGATCGAGCTCTGGCTTTCTACTGAGCGACGCTCTTGCCACAGGCGAAGCTGAGGGTTGTGGGTAGCTGGCATGAGCGACGCCCTGGCCACTAGCTCACAGCTTATTAATAAAGATACCTGTGAGTCATCACAGGGAGTGCGGGAAGTCGAGTGTGCTTGGTTGCTGTTGCTCTCTAGCGCTAGCGGTCTCCTAGCTCCTCTTGCGCACTACCCTTTGCCGTCCTATCACTCTAAGAGTCCAGCGCTGGTTGCCTCTGGTGTCTTTGCGTTGGAGGATTTTTCCCTTTGGCTTGCACGTGCTCGTGCCCTGTTCACAGGCCCACCTGTTGTTGAGCCCACGTCTCACCGGTCGCTCTAGCTGTCCCCTTTACGGTTTCGACTGTTTCTTGCTAACTACTCTCTGTGGCATGCTTTCTAAGTCTTTTTCCTACCATGCGTCTGCAACATACAGCGTCGACGCCTCGACCCCCAACCTCTCGACCCCCGCTGGCCTCCTCTCCCTCTGCCGGCGCATCAACTTGCGGACAATGTCCTTGAGAGTGGAGTGACTTCTTCATGTCATCACCGGGGCTGTGGCTAGCTGGCATGAGCGACGCTCTTGTTGCCAGCTAACAGCTGCCGCCTCTCATCATGCGTCGAGCTCCGTGTGCCTCCTCTCTCTCCGACGGCTCTCCCGACTTTTGGCTGCTGCGTGCAGCCACGGCAGTCAGCCCCTGTCCGAGGGACAGGTGCTGCCGGGGTGCCCCAAACCCCGGCCCCCGTCTTCTCCATGGAAGAATGGAGGGCTTGCTCTCTGTTGTTCCCTTCCCGACTCGGCCGTTTCCCTCCTTCTCTCCAACGCATACACACCCAGACACACCGACTACCTAGACACAGATAGAGACAGCTACCGAGAGATACCGCTCCGGCCACAGACACCGAGACACACCGAGACCCGAGCGGGAGCGACACCGCGCCAGTGCCCTTCCCCAAGTGCACCTGCGCCCGGCTGTCAGGCGTAAGCCTTTAAATAGAGCTTCTTTTTTCTTCTCCTCGTCTCTGCCAGAGGCCGTTCCCTCACTTCCCTGTCTCTGCCAGAAGCCGTTCACTCACCTCCCACGGTTAAGTCGTGTCCTCGCTGCCATTACACGCAGCCGGATGCGGCAAAGTTCTCTGACGCGCTCCCGCCGCCACCGGCAGGGGTCGGCGGATAAAGCACAGCACTTCTAGTCGAGAAAGGGGCCCCTCCCAAGCCAAAGCTTAAGACTTAATCGAAAAGATGGCTTGCGACTCTTGCGATTGCCTAGAGCCACAACGCCCTCGGCACCTTCGGTGTGGGCGGGTTTTCTCGCTGGAAGAGATCGCAGATTTGATGTTGGTGGTCTGACAGCAGACGCAGAGCCCCTGAGATGTGTCCCTCCTCTCTTCTCTTTTTTCCTCTCATCTTCTCTTCTCTCTCTTCCCGTCTCTATCCTCATGTGAAAGGGCGGTATCAAGAGCAACGACTTGTTCCCCTCTAGTTGCCAGGATGGGTTGCACTCCTGTGCACTGCAGGTTTACAACAAGGCCATTGCAAAAGAATCTCACTCCATGAGTGTGAGAGGTGAGTCAAGAGTGAAGACTCATTCTTCCCAGGTCCGAACTTTTGGTCTATCCAGCGACATCTCTCAAACGCATGTTGTGGTAGGTAGGGTGTTGGTTTCGCACCAAGATGATTGATGCCAAACAAGTAAGTTGTTCTCTCTTGCATGTATTCTTCTTGTTCCTAGTAGCGATGCCCTTCGTTCCGTTCGTAGTTTCTTGAAAAGTACCTACATGCCTCATGACTGACGCCCGAAGCAACCGCCGTCCGCGACGGCGACGGGCAGCGGCTCAGGTGGGTCACGGGCGACATTTACGCCATCGCGGTGGCTCAACGGTCAACACATTAAGCTACGAATGTAGCTAAGTGCATGACTAATAGCGATGCTAAGTGCATGACTATAGTAGCTAAGTGCGTTACTAGTAACAAAAATGTTGTTTGCTACTAGTAGTAATGCACTCGTTACTAGTAGCGATGCACTTGTTACAGCGGTTGCTCAATGACGTTTGTAGATGGGATGTCCTTGAACCACTCAGAGGAGTTAGTGTAATTCAAGCATGGAATCAGACCCTCAAAAACTCGTGTGAATGTTTTGTTTCATAATTACAGACAACATCTTTGAAACTGATCTCGACCGATAAAACCTTCAAGAAACGTCTGTTTCAGCCTGTTGTTTCCGGGATCTTCCTTTTTTCCCTACCTCTCCCCACCGAGGATGGCTCGGGCAACCCGCACTTTAAGGGCAAAGGCATTCCCGCCTATGCGAATGCCTGTTTAGCCCGCCACTTCGGCGGAGCGTGGGAGACCGCGACACAGCTCGCGGTGGAGACCTTCTCTTGGTTAGGAGATGAGACATTCAGTCTAGGCTCGAAAACACTGCCTGCAGTTACTTGTGGAGGGACCAGAAGACATGATAAAAACATGATGAAAGGAATCCAGGAGTTCTTCTTGCAGAAATCAAACATGTTTGAAGCAAATGAGGGGTGTCCGCCGACAGGACAAAGAACGAATCCTATGAACCGGTTTGGTTCTGCGATAGGAAAGCGTAGAAAGTTGAAAGGCCTCTTGAGGGTGTGATCCGCAGAACCGTTTTGTTCCACAGCAAGAAAGCCTCGAGAGTGAGTAGTCATGGGAGAATAGGAAGGGGCATCGCGAAATGGCATACGATCCATATTTGCATGCCGTGCATCCTCATGGTCCGGAGAATTTCAACGCCCTGACTGGCAGTTTGTGTTGAAAGCCTTTAAACCACTGGACAAGGTTTGTCTCGGCGATAAATCACCAAACCCCAAGTAAAACAATAAAAATGGATAAAGAACTGTTCAAGTTCGCGTTTGAACGCAACATAACCCCACCTGTTCCCTTTCCTTTAAAGAGTGTCATTTCTCTTGAACAACAACAGAGCAAGTTCAACACGTTCCTTCATGATCACATTCCGACGACGTTCGCCTTGGCAGGTGCTACCGTTCTTGTTACTACTAGTAAGGCACTTGTTACTACTAGCGATGCACTTGTTACTACTAGCGTGGCACTTGTTTCTACTAGCTTATTGTTACTACTAGTAAGGCACTTGTTACTAGTAGCGTGGCACTTGTTTCTAGTAGCTTCTTGTCCCTCGAAGAACCAAGGCCTTCGCTTGGCCAAGGAGACCAAGCGCCGGGGCCACTGCCAGGAGATCATCGCCGTGCATCCCGGAGTGCCACGTCGATATGTTTGCCTGTCGCGTTGATTTGTGTTTGGGTGTTTAATGTTGTTTTGTGTTTGGGCGAAGCGAAGGATGAAACTAGAGATGATGGTGGTGTGGGTATGAAGTGACAGCCCATGGAGATGATGAGGAGGAGGAAGGATGGTGAAAGATTGTGAATTAATGTTATGTTTCCACTAGCTGCTTGCGGCAACAGGTGATGTCCGGACATGGGGATTTCATGCTTCATGACATCAAATGGGAGATGGTTGATTCATGTTGATTCAGACTCCGAAGCATTGTACACAATGGAAGAAGCTTTCAAGATGGAGACGTTCTCTGACCCTATGGAGACCGTCGAGACGCACCGTAAGGAAAACCATCTGAAACCGGAACAGGGCAGACTTTCCAACAGGAGAGGGGCTCAGTCACCGACGGAATTCGAGCGGTGGTCGACCCACCAAGCCGAATCTGCCGGATTCTGCCGGTGGGTTTGTCCGGATTCTGCCGGACAGGGCGAGAACGTCACATCGATTCCCTTCAAATGGTGTATGGAAAGATGTGTGTTTGGGCCAGGTGATCAAATGGAATCCAAAAACCACTAACAAGCAAGAAGGGTAAGAAGGCATTGACTCTCGTTGCTCATAAAGAGCCTCCAATTGGTCTGGTCAGTCCGCTAGACCCAAGGAAGCCAAAATCGAGGCTAGCGGCTTGCATGACAAATGCCGCAGCACCAGACTCTTGTGTCTTTCATCCTGAACGGTCCCGCCCAAAATGTTCCGTTCGTAGCGATGGCCAGGAGCTACGTTCGTAGCTTCTTGCTACGTTCGTAGCAGTCCCAATGTTCGTAGCAGTCTCTTGAGCCGGG
The DNA here is from genome assembly GCA_963970005.1 of Durusdinium trenchii. NCBI lineage: Eukaryota > Dinophyceae > Suessiales > Symbiodiniaceae > Durusdinium > Durusdinium trenchii. The sequence goes on from CAXAMN010021362.1 coordinate 1,607,221, forward strand.
ATGCTGTTCCTCGCGTCGCACGAGACGAGGTGATCCGCTCCCAGTTCATCAAGCCGAAGAACTGCTGCGAAAGCGTGGGAGAAATCGGGGAGGGTTGGAAGGAAGCTGACCAAAAGCGGTGAGCAGGCATGTGAATACGAAGCAGGTGAAGAGATCAATGGGGCCTTCATTCAGGATGTTTGACTTGAGATTCTTTTGGCAAAGATAAAAAACAACAACAGGTGAAGGTGATACCAGAGTCCTCTTGATCCCTTTGTGAGACATCTGATCTGATGAACCACAAATTTAAACGGTTGATTAATGAAACCATTAACCGTAAACCCACCAATTGGAAGAGCTTTTACAATCCAAATTGGGGGATCTTCTGAATCAAGAGTGGACATGATTTCCTGCCATGTAAGCAAGCAAACTCATGTGTTGTGATGGAAACGAAGCAGGTTGTTGCCTGAGCTCTTTGAACCTGGGCCGCATCAGCGTCCTCGCGGGTGCCCAGAGCAGCATCTATGCCGCGACATGCCCATCCAGCGAGTTGCCAGAAGGCCACGGTGCCAGCCGTTTCGGTGGGAGCTTTGGTTTGGGTGTCCCAACAGTGGTGTTCAATACCACACAAAAGAAAGACACATCGAGGATGTGTTAGGTTCTGACTCTGAAGACACCGGGTGAACAACAGGTCAGGGTATTGATCTCCTTTTACTGGAGCACGGTCGGTCAAATGACGTTTTCAGGACCAGGTTTTCTGGATCGTTGGACCTGTAGGGTTTTCCGTCTCCTTTTCTTTGGCCCTTCCATCACCCGTGCCCACGGTGGATGCTTCAACTACAAAACCACCGGTCGCTTCATGCCGGTGGCGTGCGCGTCTCGTGGCTAAAAACAAAGGTTCGATCTTCAAGCATGTTCGATGTCAGGACTCGAAAAAGGAGAGCGAGAGCGTGTGTGGAGTTGCGTGGATTGCCCAGAACTACACAACTACACACACACTCGCTCTCAAATGTGGCCCAAAAGGCACGGCCATACGGGCCATACGTTTGATCGCTCGCTCGCTCCGATGTACAGAGCTTGCCTTGCGCACGATGGAGATGAACTGAGCATGTGACAGACAATCCCAGTGGCAAAGCTCTCGTAGAGATATTTTTTCTTGTGGCATCTATGGTTCCACCCAGTAGCGACCTAGTAAAGGTAGCGACCTAGTTGTTTGGTTCTAAACCTTGGTGGCGAGAAGCAGATGGTCTTGGGGGCCACGAGAAGCAGGTCAGAAAGCTTCAGTTCCCCGAAGCGTCCGATCGCTCCGGTAGCAAAAGGTAGCGACCAGGTCTTTTGCTTGAGATGAACCATTTGATCCGTTTCATTGGTGATGAAAGGGGGGGGTGTATCCCAGGCAACGACCCTCAGGTATAGGTTCGCAAAACCTGGTTGACCCAGTCAGGGCCAGGAGGTCTCCCGGATTGAATTGCAGCTAGAAGCTACTAGGAACACGGGCATTGCTACTAGTAGCAAGAAGCTACTAGTAGCAAAGGGGCGCTATTAGTAATAAGTGCGGCGTTTTTTCTGGGCTTCAAGAACTATCGAACAGCCGCGCAGATACCATCTACTTCCACAACAAGTATGGATGGTATGTGGCTCGGACAAACAGCCGCTGGTGGTGTGCCGTTTTTGACCTCGCCTTCATGGAAATGGAAGAGGGACTGTATTCAGCTATTCGAGTCAATTGGAAGATGAAGCGTCCTCACTGTTGGTTTCAGGGGGTGAAATGAAGACCTCTTTGCTGGAGAAATTGGGTTGCACCAAAGAGGTCTCAAAGCGGGCAGCAAGCCGGCCTCCGATTATGTAGATCATGTAGACGACACCAACCTGACTGAGTTCTTCGGTAGATAGGCCCGTCAGTAAGTTACAATATGTTACACTGGTCCCCAAAATAGATAGAGACGGTTTCTTGTGCATATGTAGTGGGAATTGACGTTTCCATTATTCAAAAAAACAGGGTGTACTGCAGTGTTTACTTCAGCGCGATGTGTGGTTTGAGTTTTGGGACCGTCGAGCGGCGAAGAGAAACGCTCAGACAATTGGTTTGTGGGGGTCTCGACGCTCAAGCCACTGAATCAGCTCCTTGTCCTTTCCCGTTTGTGCCTGTTCAGGCATTCACACTCAGTAGAGGTCGTTGTGTTTAAGGCTATCAAAGCTGGCGCAAGAAGGGCTGTGAATAGAAAAGCGCGGAGCTTCTTTGTGCATGTCAGTTTGGGGCGATCCATTCAGTTTCTTTCAAGCAAGCGATTTCGGCAGAAGGCATCCAGGTCCAACCTTTGAGCCAACACTGAGCGTGACACTGCACGATCTGCACGTGTTCGCGACACCGACCGAGTCGGACACGAGTCGGTCGATGTCACCGAGGTGCTAAAGCCCAAAGACCTGGCCATGGACGCGGAGAAGCAGCGCGAGCTCTTCGACCAATGCGACCGGCTCTGCGGCATCACCCGCTGAGAAGCACGCGGGTGAAAGTACAACCTGCGGGTTTCGGGCTGCGGAGAGACAGCGAACGACCTGAGGGCGCTTGGTTTCAGCGGAAGTCGGGCTTCTTTGATGGACGTGGGAGATGTAGGTGTGGGATGGTGTGTGCGTGTGCTATGAGAAGAACCGACCAATGGGCCATCGAATGCATGGATGCATCAATCTTAAGAACCTCAGCTGACCTCAACAACCGAACGACTGCACTCATAGGGACCACAAAATGTAGGAGCACCCAGTGAACCTGCGAAAAAAAAGGGAAAATGACAACCACGTAGAGAAGAAATTCGTTCTAGTGGACATGTCCTGTACTACAGGTTTTTCCATTGTGTTCTGGCTCTCCGAGCTGGGGTGGGACAACCAGCGCAAGCCTTGTCCTTTACCACATAGAGGTAAAAAAGCCGCTCACAGGTCACAGACTGTTGAGCACGCTGACTCTCCTCCCCACGGTTTTACCCGTTTCACCTGGTGTACAGAAGCTCAGCGACGGTGTTGCTTGGCAGAGGCCCAGTGCAAAGACAAAGCACGGACTATCACGACCTCACCCTTTGGATAAGCACTTACATTAGGTCCAAGACGAACGGAGGTTCCTGATGTTGTGAATGGCGACTAGATGTGAATAGTATACACTCGGTATCTGATGACTTTGGGCGGCAATACTGTATGTGTTTCAGTTTTGACAAACACTACGAAACCCCAAGGGCCACTTGGGCCACTTCTTGGGGCCACTTGGTCAGCACTCCTTTACCGTTCTTGGGTGTGCGGGGGGCTGCAGGATCACTTGATTCAAAAACAGACGCTGCTAGAACTAGAACTCATAATGCTAGAAGCTATCAAATCTGCATGCAAGAACTCGCAGATGCTCTTAGAAGTTGGTGACTCATGTTACCAACAAACAGCACCGCTTCCTTTGGTCATCGGTCAACCACTAACACATTGGGCAGCAGCTCGTGAAACACACATTTCAATTCTCAACTCAGGGAGTGCCTCTCAGCAATCGTGACGGCTTGACCACCCAGCTGACCGAGCGGACCGAGCGTGAGATTGGTGTCTGGTGGATATCATATCTAGTGGGTCTGTCCGAACTTACCTGTAACAGTCGGTAAACAAGCAAATCACTATTATACACTGTGACTGTTGCTGGTAATTCGATAGACCCAATCTATTGAGTCTATTGTAAACTACCTTTGGTCGTTAGGGCACCTCATGTTCCACACAAAAACCGCTTAACAGTTTAACAGAGCTGGATGACATTCCCTTTAGAAGAACTTGATCACAACTCATCACCCATGGTTGTTGAGTCTGTTTCAATCACCTGGATCTTCCAAAACGCTTTCTGGGCCTTTGCATCGCTGGCCACATCATCTCCCAAGGGTTATCATACCCAGGCAGGGGTGCGGTTTTGTGATGTGCTTTTTTGCGATTGCGTCGAAAATGGGCGGAACGGCTGAGACAGGCAAGGGCCAAGTGGAAGATCCCGTGTTTGAGAATGATAGTAGCTTCTAGCTACTAGTAGTAATGGCCTCCACCCTAGTAGCGATGGCCTCCACGCTAGTAGCTTCTTGTTACTAGTAATGCGTGTTTGCGCTTTTGTCTTGTCTCAAAATAGGAAACTTTGCTAGACAATGGTGAGATGCCGTGAGCGGTTCACGTCCTCTGTCCTGTTACCCTTATTTGTTACACTTATCTGCATCCATATCTCATTTGCATGGAAGAGCTGTACTGTGAGTGATACATGTTGCTGTCAGTACCTGTTTGTGACACGTGCTTCGAAATGTATTTCTCCAAAATCATTCCAACAACCATCCAGAAGCAGGTTTGCTAATAAGCTACTAGGAACAAGTGCATCGCTACCAGGAACAAGTGCCTTACTAGTAGTAACAAGAATTAGTAATTAAGTTTAATTCTAATTTAACTTAATTCTACTAGCTAATTAAACTACTAGTAAGGCACTTAAGCAGGTTTGCTGAAGAGCAGTGTCGAAGTGTTGTCATTGGTCATGCTGTCTCCACGAAAGAAATACGTGGCTGCTTGGTAACATGACACCTAAGTTGACATCTACACGGCCTGAACCAGGAATGGCATCGAATCTACCTGAATCGTGGTCCACTAAGGCAGTACCTGATCATGATTGAAACTACATTCATACTGAACTTGATGAATATGAGTTTCAACCAGGAAGAAATCCAAGCCGGGCCTAAGAAATCCTCCTAAATCCCTTTTTCCGATCTTATCGTGTTTTCCTCGTGTCGCCAGGTGAGTTTTTCAGCACGGCGCGAATGACCACGCCTCGCAAAGATGAGGTGTACACCGTGCACCTGGCAGAAGAGCCGTGCTGAAGAGCTGTTCAAAAAATTTGCCAATTGGACCAGATTGTCAAAAGAGGCAGAGAGTCTCAGAGAGGCAGGGAGTTGCAAGCAAGAACGAGCCCAGAAAAAGAAGAAAACACACGCAAGGGCTTCACGAAGGCTTGACAAGAGAGGCAACCGATTCAACCAAAAGATTTGCGTTTCAGAGTCTCTTGTCGGTCCACTGCCAGTCATCCCACACTTCAAACGAAGTAGACGCTACAACGGATCTTGGAAGAAGTGAGGGAGTGTAATCTCAAAAGGTTGGAGGCCATCGCTAGTAGGTTGGAGTGTTATCTCAAAAACATGCACCTCGAAGGTCATCGAAGGTCATCGAAGATCGTTCATTGGACGTTTCGGATTTGGTCCCTCACCTGCACTGCCGACACGGGTTCATCACAGCTGGCGACAAGAAGAAGAATCAGACGATGTGGTTCATTTTTTTGCAGTGAGCACGTGAAGGGGTGAGATGGAGTGCAAGAAACAGAGATTCAGGAAAAGTGCACGCTGAGATTGAGAGCATGCGCATGTGAATCATCGCAGCAGGGAAGACAGGTCAGGAGATGGTGACAACCAACGAAAAGAGGAATATTGATGTGAAATTGAACGAGTACCAAGTACGGAAGTACCCAAAGGCAACGGCGGAAACAGCGGCCTATTTTGCCAGATGTTGGTGTGTACAAAGCCACTGGCCGTTCGGGCCAAGATGTTTCATCGGGTGCCGTGCCAGCGAAGTTGTTGCCGAAGAGGATCATAATGTTGTAGGAAATCTATGCAATTGTTACGATCGTAGCTTCTTGTTCCTAGTAGCGATGCCCTTTGCACCTAGTAGCTTCTTGTTACTAGTTGGAAATCTGTATCACAAGGTTCCCCTGTCAAGTTTTTTGAGCCGCCAGCGTTTCTTGGTCGAAAGGCTGAGTAGATCCCAATGAGTTTTTTGTTGACAAATTGCTGGAGTCCCGGCAAGCTGCTCAAACCGCTGCGACATCGCCCTCTCACGTGTTGATGTGCGTGGCGTCCCTCCCCTTCCATGATGTTCCCGAGAATTCGTAGAAGAGTGAAAACGAGTGGGCCATGCCCCCATTGTGAGGGGGGCATTGTTCGCCATGTTCAAAGGACCGAACGAACGAACGTAAGGGACCAGCTCCCAAAAGGACCGAACACGGGACCACAAGTGCTTGCAGTTGCCACAAGGAGTAGGTTGCCACAAGGTGTGGGAAGGTGCAACATGTGTTTGATTCTGTTGGAGAAGAGATCAAAGTGAAGAAAGGGAGGGAAGAGCACGGAAGGGAAAGGGAAAGGGAAAGGAAGAGAGGGAATAAATGGCAAAGACACACAAGTTGTTTCAGCTGTCAGCAGTTAGTGCTCTCCTTTCAACACAGACATGTTCAAAGAAACAGTTGCTGTTTTCCTTTGCAGATTGTGCAATTGTTCCTCTCCTTCCACCAGCAGGACCAATACCCTGTGTCGGCGATTTGTAGTTGAAGGCTCCACTCAGATGCACGAGAAGGTCAGCTGGCGGCTCCGAGCAGTTTCTGTTCAACCCGAACTGTGAGAAGTGTCACAGCGCGTGACAACAGATGTCGGGATTAGTTTCAACTGGAGGCGCAATGGATCGGAGTTCTGGTGCGAAAGTGGTATCTTACAAAGTCTTAGTGTTGACGGTGGTACACAATGATGCAATACCTGAATCAACCAGTGGTGAAAGAAGGACCATGTGTGGGCATGTGAAAAGTGATTGTTTTGTCACCAACGGTTTTAGCCAGTGTGAGAGCGCCAGCGCTCTCTTTGTCCTGAAGACTTGAGAGGCAACATGCAACTCAGAGTCAAAACCTTGACTCTGTTCTATCCACATTCAAAGGCTGAAGGATTTACAACTGATTGTAATTTGAAGAAAGAATTTCATTTGGCACTTGAAGGGGCCCTAAGCCAACCCCGCACTCACTCCATATCGGTCTCCAGTGTTCGCTTCAGCGGGCAGAAAAAGCGGGCGCCTCGTTCAGCGTCTCCATTCCGACACACAAACTCTGCGCGTTTGGCTCGCCCGCAGAACTACCCACAGCGGCCCATGTCGCGGTGACCAGCGACATGGGCCGAAAAGCTCGTTCATCCAAGTCTTTTTCGCTTTTTTTGGGGGGGTGTCATTTTGCCCTCTCGTTTCCAAGATCAGATGGTAATGAGTGCTTTGCTTTCGAGTCTGACACTTCGAGTCTAACACGCGATGTCTGAACATGCCGTTCCGGTTTAACTCACTCGACAAATGCCATCATGTCATTTGCCGATCTCAGACCGCTTTGCCAAGAGGGTCATCTCCAGAGCGACGGACCTTGCCTTTGATGCAAAGCACGCAGGGTCAGCATTTGGCGCCAGTGATGTTCCGAATTTTGGGGCATGCGAACACCGGATTTGATGAAACTCTTCGAACAAAGCTCCACCGGCATTGCCCAAACAGTAACACCAGTGTGGAAAAGGATGGACAAGGTGTCAGAGGTTCCAACACCACCCAAAGGAAGGCGCCGGAGGTCCAGGCAAGTCACGTTGTTCGTGCCAGGCAGAGTCGCAGACGCAGGAGGACGGGCAGAGTCGCAGAGCGGGGAGATCGGTGTCTACGAAGGCTGTCGACTCAAAACGGTCCAAACAAAAGAGGCGATGGCCTCCAACGAAGGGGTCCTAGCTTCGCTACTAGTAGCAACTGGCACCGCTACTAGAAGCCGGGAGCTACTAGCGGCGGCGGTGGCCGCTGTTTGGGCTGGGTGCTGTGGGGGCCGGCGGACGAAAATGTAAGTCAGAAGACGTTCCGTGCAGCGTTCCGTTTGGTAAGCTGGGTAGCTACTTCACTTATAGGGCCGCAGGTCCCCGAATAGAGTCGGCGTGGTGAAATAGGGTCGATTCGAAAGTCCAAAAAACTCTATTAGACCTCTCTTCCTGTTCTTTTTTTCTTTGTTTCTAATTCCTCAGCGAATTTGTGAAGGATTTGCCATGCTTCACAGTGATGTACTGCTCAACAAGCCCATTCCACATCTCACCAGCTGACGACCTCCCAGCTTCACATCGACGAGTTCATCCCAGCTGCTGAGTTGCTCCTGTTGCTCGGATGTCGCAAGGAGTTCCAGCTTTTGCGGAGAAGACTCGAGGCGAGGCGTCTCCAACCCGCGTTCCGCGCGTGGCGGGTTTGACCCGCCAGCGGCCTCAGTAGTCTAGTCCACCCCCGTCATTTCAGGGCGGTTCCGTTGTTTGCTGGAAAAGAACTCCGCATAGCCGCATAGACTTTGTGTACCTGGGAAATTCAAATTGTCATTCAATATGTCTGTGAAATCTCATTGCGGCCTGCCTTGTTTGGGTAGTCAATTGAAAGTCAAGCATCTGCCAAAAGAAAGATATTTTGAAGAGTGAGTAAAGGGACCTTTTGTAAGCTACCAGATTCCCTTTGCTGGTGTGAAGGAAATTCTGCTGGTCCTTTGATGATAGCAGGTTCTCTGTGCCACACACCTGACAGTTTTGTAGCGTTTCTTGACGGAGCCCACAAGAAATCCTCTGTTACTTTCTGGTGTTTGTCATTTACCAGTACATGGCATTTTTGCTTCCTGTGTTTGCCAACAACTGTTCATTTTGAATGACACTGAGGCAGTTGGTATCAATTGACCTGGGATTTATCCCTCTTTGTGTTTAGATTGAAAGATCGCCCAAGCAAAGCCGGAGGTGAGCTTGTCCAATATATTAGCTGTTTTGGTCCTCCTGGTTTTCTTAATGCTTTGCGGGGGTCATTTGGTATAGATATGGGCCTTGGACATGCGAGTGTTGCAGAAAGGCAAAGTTGTGGCAAGGAGATCAATCAAAGACTTGGCCCTTTAGGGTTTTGAAGGATTGTACGCACAGACCCGCACTATGAGACCGTCTGACGGGCTTGCTGGTCTCTCATTTCGTCCAGGTGGAGCGTGAGCTGACAGCTGCCCAGGAGGACGGGATGAATTGTAGGTCTTCGATATGGTTTGTTGCACGAGTGCCACCAAACTCAGTCAGACCCTTTGGGCCAAAGAAATCGAAGGCCCATCTTCTTCTCAGACCCCGCACGGAACTAGTAACAAAGGGCCTCGCTGCGAACGGAGCGATCGGACGCTACTAGGGGCTCCTGGCCTTACTACTAGGAGCGATCGGACGCTACTAGTAGCAAAAGGGCATTTCCACGGAACCAGGATCTTGGCTTTGCGGAACGAGTCCGACCTTGGAAGAACTTCGACATCAGGTCCTTGAGGGGAGTCCCCAAAAAAGATGGCCTCCAACCAACTAGCAAAAGCCATGGAAAGCCAGGACGTTCCATGCGTTGAAAAGGCCGAGGTCCTTTGAGCACGAACGACGCTGGAGTCCGAACGACGCGGCGGCACGTCGCAGGCTCAACTGGGCAGCCTTCGAGAGACCATCGCTGCGGTGAGGCGGGAGGACGAGACGCCGGACGGGTCGGGAGACGCCGGACCGGGTGGAGGTAGATGGCGGGAGAAATGGACCGGAAGAAAGGAAGAGAGGTCTGCCAAAAAAGGATCAAAAAGGTTTTGAAGAAGGTCCAGAAGAGTGGGACAGAGAGCTAAACCTAATTAAGGCGTTGTAAGGACCCACAGAAGATTCCACAAGCCAAACGTAGAACTGGTGGGAGATGTCTTCTGGGCCCCCAAACCTGGCATACGCTGGCATCGGCCGCAGATGTGCCTTAGAACGTTGGAACGTTTTGTGCCTTCCATGACCGTCTTACTACTAGGAACAAGAAGCTACTAGTGACAAAGGGCATCGCTACTAGTAGCAAGAAGCTACTAGTAGCTCCTGGCACTACTACTAGGAACAAGAAGTCTTAATCTGGCCCAGCCGGTTGGTCAACACTATCTATTTGCTCTCCGGACTTTCCGTGAATCTTGGAAATGTTGCCTGTCATCACACGTTCCGCCAAAAGGTCGGAGAGTATCATTGTTTCTTCATGTTTGTAAAGGTGGCTGTCCACCTATCCACCACCTAGCACTGAACCAGAAGAACCGGACCGTCACACACCAGGCAGCAGGTGCTCCAAGCGACGCGGGAGAACACCGAACTGCGGAGCACGTGGGGGGACCCGAGGTGAAACCAGACCCGGCAGACCCGGCGGAGTTGGGCAGACCAGGGGTTGGTAGATGAAGTAGTATGAATATCTTCGAATCATTGGGATATGCATGGACATCCTGAAGTCAATCGCCTCGGCATGTGTCACTGGCCAAATTTATGGCACAAGGGCATGTGTCCCATTGGATGGTTGAACCGCTCAAGCAGAGGAGGAAGATGTACACATCCCAAATCGGAAGTTCGGAGCTTCCATGATGTTGTTCGGTTCTTGCATCCAACGGCGATGGGTCAGTGCAGAGAGTCTTACTACTAGTAAGGCACTTGTTCCTAGTAGCGTGGCACCTGTTACTACTAGTAAGGCACTTGTTCCTAGTAGCTTCTTGTTACTACTAGTAAGGCACCTGTTACTACTAGCGTGGCACTTGTTACTTTCGGATCGACTTGATGCAACGAAAATGGGTTCGCACCCTTTTCAATCCACAAAGATCCATTCGTCTTGTTTGGAAAACCAACCTTGGCTGTCAGCCTCATCGATATTATAGATCAACATTCTTTGGACAAATCCCCCAACTTGTTTTCAGGTGGACAGTTGGACCGTTGGAGAGATTTCATGGTTTACGGCAATATGTTCCATAAGGAGTGGGAAAAGCAACCAATGGACGGCCAACCAGGGGTAATTTGTGGTACCAACAATTAAGGTCCAGCAAAACTGGGGTGAGGCGTTCATTTTGCCAGCGACCATGGGGTGTTTCAGAATCTCCACCTGTCCCTTTCTTGAAACGGTGAAACCACTCGGAGATTTCCTACCACATGTCCCGTGTCACATTTTAGGCACATCATGTTGTTTGAGGTTTGACGTTGGCCGTTGACGGTCGCAGCTGCAACTGGCAAGGTTGGCCAGTCAACAAGAGATCTTGCGACAGCTGCGGCCCCTTGGTGAAACACCTTGCCGGGATTGAAGTCGTCATTGGACACACAGGGGTTGACGCTGGTCTATGAGTCCATGCTTAGTTCATGTTTCAAGTTCTTGTTGCGGGATTTGGGAATCAATCTCTAAGTAAAGGGCACATCATTTTCAGAAGATAGATGACTTGCACAATCAGAGCAACACTTCAGAACCCCGTCCCATGAGTCTTAGAAGGCGGCGCCATCCAACCTCTACAGGGGGGGATACGTGGGGTGCATACCGTGGTCCAGAGACCGATCCCATGGGTGATCCAATGATCAGTATTCAGTGCAATGACAATCTAACTTGATTTTACACTCTGACGAACACAGAAAACATGGAAGAGGATGGCATGGTCCCGAAAGGAAGACGACCTTTCCTTTACGAACAGGGGGTGAAATCACTCCACGTAAGCATGGGACTTCTGTGTTCGTCGGAGTGTACCTGTTTCCGAGTGAACACTCGAATTCGATCTGGGAAGCCCCAAAAGAGATGCCTTCAGGCTTGGCGAACGCTTACTTCCAGCACCGGACGTATCGAGGTCAGCTCCCTGACTGAAGCCAGACCTTGTAAAAAATTGCCACATGACGGGCGAGAAGAGGCTGGATTGAAGGACGGACACATAAACAATGCAGCTCACCCCATGTTCGGAGCAGTTGATGGAGCAGGTCGTCTTTTTAAAACAATTTGAAATTTGCGCAAAACTTAGTGTGTTTTGGGGGGTTCATGGCCCAAGCAAGGGTTGTAGCTGTGTGACCTTTGATTTTGTTTCCAACACAGTGTGTGCGCCATGTATTGGGAGATCTTGGCAGAAATTGGCCAGCCTAAACAATCAGTATTCACCTTCTGCAATTGCTGGTTTTCCCTAGGGAGTACCTGCCGGAGGGCATCGATGCTCTACCCAGATGCAGTACGCTCCTATCAGCCTTTATGTTCTCTACTGTAAGTCTGAAAGGATCTGTGTGTTCTGCTGAATGGGCCGATGTGTTACACGCAAATCTGGAACAATGTTCGCTACTAGGAGCAAAGGGCATCGCTACTAGGAACAAGGACGCTACTAGGGGCTTCTGGCCTTACTACTAGGAGCAAGGACGCTATTAGAATAATAAATTTTGGCGTCATACGCTACATCATCTCCTGTGGAGGCCATCGCTTCTAGGCTGGAGGCCATCGCTAGTAGGCTGGAGGCCATCGCTAGTAGGCTGGAGGCCATCGCTTCTAGGCTGGAGGCCATCGCTAGTAGGCTGGAGGCCATCGCTTCTAGGCTGGAGGCCATCGCTTCTAGGCCATCGCTAGTAGGCTGGAGGCCATCGCTAGTAGGCTGGAGGCCATCGCTTCTAGGCTGGAGGCCATTGCTAGTAGGTTGGAGGCCATTGCTAGTAGGTTGGAGACCATAGCTTCAGGCCGGAGGCCATAGCTAGTAGGTTGGAGGCCATAGCTTCCAGTTGTTTGTTGGCGTCAGATGCTACATAGTCTCCAACACCAGCTTGTGAGACCCCACTCTGCACGCAGACACACGCAGACCCTGGCCTGTATCCTACAAAGTCTTTTTGATAGCTTTGCCATACGGCCACGTGTGGGTGGGTGGGTGGGTGGGTGGGTGGGTAAAAGAACACATACCGTGTTTGGAACCAACTTCCTTTGTGCCTCGTTTTCTTCCTAGCTCTTGTATCACTTGGCTACTGACCCGCCACTGAGAAGATGGTCGCTTGCAATCCGGCGCTTTGACGTCAGCGTGATTGAATCCCACAGCCAAAGAGAGTCTTGCTGAGACCGCCAGAAGTGACGCAACGACGAGGGCGGAGAGACGAGGACAGTTTCTCTTTCACCACCAATTCCACTTTTGGACAGATCTTGGCAGCCAAGTTTGGTGGAACATAGTGGGTTTGGTGGCCTTCTGTTGGACCATTGAGAAGTCTGGTTCAGAGTTGACTGGTGGCCTTGTTTGTTGCAATCCCACTCAAGAAAGGATTCGAGACTTGTTCAATTGTGGAAGACTTTCCTGTACATGAAGAATGCATTGGAATGCATCGCCTTCAAAAACCCTCATGCGGGCAACCGGCAATTTTTTACGTTCCTTCACATGAAGTGCAGTAGACACAGGCGGGAACGTTAACTTGCGGTAATTTTGAGTGTTGTAGATAGGATCACTTGCCATGGGCAAGGAGATTGTTCGGTCAAAGCCTCTTGGTTCACAGTGCAATGTTCACATGATCAGCGTGTCTTCAGCAAGTCCAGCTGTGCTTCAACATGCTTCAGCATGCTTTGCTAATGCTTCAACGCCAAGCAAAAGAGGAAACCGCCGAGAGTTTCTATTCACCGTCCATCTATAAGAAGCAACTTGAAAACGACCTCAACGAGCCTGCGCTAGCACCTCCGGTAGTGTCCGGTTGTGCCGAACTGTCGGCCCAGTGAGGAAAACTCATGTCTCTCCGGACTGATCTCACCCAGGAACAAGTGCATCGCTAGTAGTAACAGGTGCCTTACTAGTAGTAACAAAAAAGCTATTAAAATTAGAATTAATTTAATTAGAATTAATATACTGTCCCTCAAATTGAAGGAAATCCTCATCAGAGCAACCAAGCAACCCAAGTTACTTCGGGTTCTGACCCGGATCGAACATGCGCAAAACCACATGAAGCCTTTTGTCACCTTTTGGGGGCCCTAAGTCTCTTTGCAAGGGGTGCAGGCTCATAGCCCAGGTCTGGGAGCAGGCCTGCTTTTAGGCAGCAGGCCTGCTGTCTGGCAAGAATTGCCGATGTCCATGAGTTCCAACCACAACCTTCAGTGAGTCCCAAGATGAGAGAGTGTATCAAGACAAGGATCCCTTGGTTTGGACAGGTCACCCGTGGTTTCGAGGTGTTGAAGAACTCTGAACACTCAATGATATAGAAGTTGGACCTCTCGTTTTGGTGTGCGTCCTAAGGGCAAAGAGGTGTTATTATGTAGCGAAAAGCTCAGTTTAACCAAGATTGTGTCATTTGTTTGTGCTTAATTATATACAAAAAGGAGGTAAAGACAAGAAGCATTTGAGGATTGCTGCGAGTCAGGAAGATTGACCGCACTCTCAGGTCGTTGGAGAGTTTCAGCACTCTAGAGGCATAAGAGACATCCGAAGATTCTCTAGACTATCATTCTATCATCATTTAAGATGTCAATGACCATCAACGCCCTCGGCTCAAGAGTTGTTCCTTGTTTTTTGTTGGCCAGCACCACAGATTGTCCGGCTTGGCATATGCCTTTTGTAAGATCTGTGTTGTTTGATTGCTCCCCGATGTTTGTCAAGGCCAATGAGGTAGTTCCTATATCAAGAACTTTGTGAAAAACACATGATGCTCATTTGACTAGGAGGTTGAACTATATCAAGAACCATCAATTCTCCTGGTTCTTCTCTTTTCCTGTGACTTTCATGTTGAAATTCCATGGCACGTTCAGTGGCGTCACGGCGCTGGCACTGGCGTTGGCGGAGGAGGAGTGCCATGGCGTCCTAGCAGGCCCCGAGTGCTGCGAAGTGGAGGAGATCTTTGAAACATTGTGTTGGATGGGCTGGGCACGGTTGGGTGTAGATGTTTATAACTCTTTTTGGAGGGCCCCTTTCTCCGTTCGCAGCGATGCCAGGAGTCCTTAGTAGTGTCCTTGTTCCTAGTAACAGTGGACACGATGTTCTACTTTCGAGTGGACACTAGGGACTCTGGCAGTGACTCTGGCAAAAACATTCATCCATCGGGCTGGAAAGGAAAAGGAAAGTATCCTTGATACCAGAAGACTCCACACTGGATGACTACATCGGATCTACCCGTCGGTGTTAAGGTCTAGAGAGATACCCAAAAATTGCGATGTGGGAGATGTTGTGCATCGTTTACCTTGAAAAGGAGCCCTTTGCACACTTCTTCCGGCGGATGGAATCAGACGGAAGAACTGAACCAGAAATCCAAGTGGGGGAGGAGGGAGGGAGGTTGTCTTGTGGCTTGGAAAGAGTGCGAAACGGAGCAACCAAAACAGGAAAAAGAGATACGGCGCGGCCTTGGAGCCGTGGTTTGGAGGATCACCAGAATTTGGTGTTGTCTTTTTTAAAACCATCGCAGGATTTGGAGGATCACCAGATCCTCCAGAAGCCTTGGCGCGACCAGATCCTCCAGGAGCCTCGGAGCAGTCGAAGCGGTTTTTGTCCGGCCTTCGCTGGTGGTGTACAGGTGTGTTCAACAGAGCATCGCTAGTAGGTTGGAGGCCATCGCTGTTAGGTTGCAGTCCATCAACAAGTCAACTCTCAGGATTCACCAAGTGTTTTTCGATGGTCTATCGATCCACTCCTGTTGTTGAGATCGACCCACGTGAGCCCACCAGCCAACCGCTGAGAATCACGTACCAAGTACCAAGCTGCTCGTCTTGCCACATTGGTCGTTCTCTGAAGGCCCTTTTCGGCTGGAATATGGCGAACGATGAACCATCCGAAATCGGAGATCTTTCATACTGGTGGGCTGGTCTCGGAAGACCAGCATGCCTTTCGTTGTGTACCCACCACGGATTTGAAGAATGGGGGATGGTCAATCCCTATCAATTACCAGGAACTCCAAGCTGCTGTTTGAGCTGACCCGAAGTCACGTGTTTGCATATCCTGCCCGGCCTGATGCATGTGTCCAACTGCTTTCTGTGAGGACAACATGGTGAAGTTTGGGAAGGTGGGCGGCGATGGGAGCCACCGCTACGAGCCACTCGCTTCCAAACACCTGAGAGGCAAATCACTTTGCACATCCCTTGCTTCAAAACGAGTAGTAAGAATGCTACTAGTAACTAGTAGCGATGCCAGGAGCCCCGTTCGTAGCGTCCTTGCTCCTAGTAGTAAGGCCAGGAGCCCCGTTCGTAGCGAACATTGTTACTAGTAATGACTCGATCATGCATCGAACATGTGAGAGTCCGGTTTGCTTCAGGGGTCGAATGGGTCGTTTGAGGGTGCCCAATGGTGACTGTTCGGCATCAATTGGCTTTCCTAGGAGAAGTTGAAGCAAGGGCCAAGCAAAGTTATGTGCCTTGTTGCCAGTAGTAAGCCAAATTTGCTCAATATGATTCATATGGTTCATATCTAAAGGCATGTGGAATGTCCAAGCCTCTTGCCATGTAAAGCCTATTGGCACACTTAACTGTAGGTTTGCTTTTACACTGATAGGGTCAGCATGGTTCGCTTTTGGTCAAGCTGAGGTCATCGCTGAACCCCGCGCTGTGTGAACGAGACCTGCAAGATCTCAGGGCAGAGAACCCCAACTTCTTTGCCACTGGGTGCGTGAAGTCAGAGGCAAACGGAAGGGTAGTGCACAGAAAGGGTTTTCTTCGTGGAAGCCCGGGGACGTTCGTGGACGTTTCGTGGAATGGTGTGCCAGTAGGGATGAATGAGGCTGAATTGGGAACAATTCGGGGAAGCTCAATAGGCGCAAAAGTAGCCAGGTGTGGCTACTTCTTGTTGTTCTTGTTTGCGTTGATTGATGGGTAGCAGCGTAGCACTCCCTGACCCGGTTCGCAGTGTTCAGGCCCACCCGGGTCACCCACAGTGCTCCCGAGGCAGGTCATTCATTTTTCGCTCGGAAAGAGGGATGGGTCTATCGAAGCGAATGTTCTCCAATCACTTGGGTTCAACTGATGGGCGTTATTGTTCCTAGTAGTACGGCCAGGAGCGCCCCATTCGTAGCGTCCTTGCTCCTAGTAGTACGGCCAGGAGCGCCCCTTTCGTAGCGTCCGAGCGCTCCGTTCGTAGCGATGCCCCTACTAGTAGCTTCTTGTTACTGATGGTCATTCTAAGCTCTTGGGGGTTCAAAACTCGGCGATCTCCGTGGTTTCCGGAGATCGCCTCAGGGAACGATCCGGAGAGTTTGCGTGCCTTCTTGGAAGTCACATGGGCCGTTGTGGCTCCAAAGCAACTCACAGTGGAACCAAAATATCAGTGCATCTCAAAAGATTTTACTGCAAGTCATTGCTGCTCATTCTTCTCACCCCAGTTGTTGCGGGATTTGAACGATGAACAAGAACTAAAGAAGTAGCAGTCCTTTCGTCTTTCAACACGTGCGTTTTGGCCATACATGAATCGAAAATCAGGACTATGGAATCGAAAAACGCAATGCGTTTTCCTTTTGCTACTAGAAACAAGAAGCTACTAGGGGCTCCTGGCCGTACCACTAGGAGCAAAGACGCTATTAGGTTGGAGGCCATTGCTCCTATAGGTTCACAGGGGCACTGGTCACCCGAGGCACCCCGAGGGCACGCAGCGCGGCGGGAGGCCTTCGAGGCGTGTGCCCGGCGGAACGCACGTTTGGTGCCTCGGAGGAGAGCGAGCTCTGAGCTGGTCGGTGCGAGCTCTGAGAAGACGGCGATTCTTTGTTTGGAATGCCATGTCAATGTGTCTGTGGGTGTCTATACACTTCCTGAAGCCCGTTTCTTTCTTACTTGTAACAATAAAGCAACTAGAAAGCTCCTGACCTTACTAGGAGCGATCGGACGCGACTCGCTCCGAAGGACTGGGACCGCCGAGCCCGGTCCGACCCGAGGTGGAACTCCACGTGGATTTGGAGATGGCAGGAGCGACGCGGTGAGCCGGACGGGAGAAGTAGCTAAGGGCAAAAGAGCATCATGCTACTAGTAGCTAAGGGCAGGGCATTACTAGTAGCAGCTGTCAGTAACAAGTGCATCGCTACTAGTATAGCTTCTAGTAATGATGCACTTGTTACTAGTGGAAGAATCAATGACAGAGGATGCGGATCCTTTGGCCAGCCATGTGGAGGTTCATGCGTTAGTTCGAGAAGATGGTTTCAAGCAGAGGATATCGACGCGTGGAACCTCATGTTTTCCGCTTTTCCGTTCGTTGTCTTCAGTTGTTGATCTTCAATATTGCCGCCATGGTCGAACACGTGCAAAGGAAACAATGAGTGGTTGAAAGTGGTTCCTCGTTTCACCATTGGTTGGCACAAAGTCCTTTTGAAGTTGGTGTAGATCAATGATTGATGAGTGAGCTCACCCACGCACCTGCATGTGTTTTTTGAATGATCGCGGAGACGGCTGTTCACTAAGTTCAAAGAAATAGTGTTTTTACACAAACCTGTAACGACCTCAGTTGTGGTGTCCTTGAAAGCATCTCTGTACGGCTTGGCAAACGAAGAAAGAAGGAGATTGCAGCATGCATTATGTGGGCGATTTCTGCTCTCCCTTCTCGTGCGCCGTGGTCTACGAGAAGCCCGGCCATTCAATCCGCTCATAGCTTTGCTCGCTGAAGATGAATCAATTGCTGCAAGTCAAACGAGCTCTACCCACAGTCCCGAGTTTTTGCACATGTTGTGGCCGATCTTAGCATCACCGAACATGGGCCTCCATCTTTGGGCCTTGCCTTTTGGATCACGTGTGTGATCGTAACCTCATTGCACTGAGGAAATGGATTCTATCGGCTCAATACTTCATTGAGAACTTTCCACAATGCTGCTTGGAGTGCGAACATTTGCAAAAAACGTCCTCTTCTGGTCAAAACACTACATGCAGTGGTGTGGCCCAAAAGAATGCCAGATGACAGCTTCGACAGCACGCTTCAAAATGGAGATACGTCAGAACAGGATTTTTCTGTGATGCCACTAACCGTCAGTTGAGAAACGAGCAATCCTCAACACCCTACAGTGGTCATTCTATAGACACAGCTGGGGCAGACCACTTTTCGTGTCAAGGATAGCTGATGAGTTCCACGGGTAGTCTCGCGAAGTCGCAGAAGCCGAAGTCGCGAAGTCAAACTGATACATGTGAGACCGAGCAGATTTCGGACATGCAAAAGCTCCTCAGACTGCTTCTAGATTTTGCATTCACACAGGAATGAGGGCCCATTCAGCATACCGCCCTTCTTGAACCTGAGTAGTCAGACTCAAAAGAGCGGAGGCAGAAGGGTGTCGTTTTGTATATCGTTCTGCATCGATGGCATTTGTTGTTCGTATGTTGTTCGGTTCTTCCCTGGGCATGTTCGACTTGTTTGCCACCTTCATCTGGCCTTCGAGGTGCCACCTTCGCCTTGCAGCCTTGCATTTGGCAGAACGCTGCCCAGATGCCACTCTGCGACCACCAGAGGGCGTTGAAGCGGTTCCGTCGACCCAAAATGGGTCGGTCGCCTTGCCGGTCGTCAACGGCACCACGTGGTTCGCCTCTTTAGACCAAGGCGAAGGAAGAACGTTTTCGTTCTGTTTGCAGCTAGTTGACGAATATGAAGGGATGGGGATTGAACATCTGAGATAGCTTGGTGAGCCTTTGGCAAGTGAACAGAAGCTTGCGACACTTGCCAAGCTTGAAGCCACGTGATGGTGTTGGTTTCGTGCTGAATGACCTGAGCCTGGTTTGCATGTATGATTCTGATAAGCGCTGCAAGTTGGAAAGAAAGAGTTGAGAACCAAGATGAGGGAACCCAATAGCAATGGCCTTGGTAGCGAGGGGCTCCAACCTAAGAGCGATGACCTCCAACAATGTAAGATTGTGATATCGTCGCCCTTGGGTTGCCTTCAGCGGCTGCTGAGACTAAAATCACTGTTTGTTTGGAGAGCTGTGAGTGGAAAGCCTCACGTGACCACAGAGCCAGCGAGGAACACTACGACCTCCGAGCCCTGCTTTTCCGGCCAAAACCTGCTTTTGCGGTTTGGGTGTTTGGTGGTTCGGGGTCGTTTCCCCGGTTCCTGGGTGTTTCTGGCGCCAGGGTTCTAGACCAATCCAAGTCAAAGGGGAAAAAACCATGCCATGGTGGTAGATGCAACATGATGCAACCGCCCAGCGATCCTCACGTAAGGGGATCTTGACTTCATGTAAAAACGGCACTCATCATATCATGACCACCTACAGTCATGGTGTTCATTGGTCCCTCAAGCCTGTCCGCAGATCCCGTCACGCTCGTCGCGCGACGAGCCCTCCGCGCGACTGGCGACTGCGACGAGGCATCGAGTCTCTTCACTGCAACAGCTACCAGAACTCTTCGAGGCACTGGAGCTCACCCTCGACACCGACCTCGAGCGGGACAAAGAGGTGCGGCTGGTGAAACGGTCGAAGAGACGCGCCGCGGGCCGCGTTGCCACGGTGTCGGGTGTGCTTTTTTGGACGGCGTGAGGTGGAGTGAGGTGGGTGAGTCTTGTTTCTACTAGCTTCTTGTTACTACTAGTAAGGCACCTGTTACTAGTAGCGATGCACTTGTTACTAGTAGCTTCTTGTTACTACTAGTAAGGCACTTGTTACTAGAAGC
>CAXAMN010021362.1:1637466-1649192 GCA_963970005.1 Durusdinium trenchii
GACAGACAGACAGACAGACAGACAGACAGACAGACAGACAGACAGACGACGTCAAATTAATTTTGCAATTTCACCCTAAAACAGGTTGCCAAAATAATGCCGGATCTCCCCCAACGAGGTGACTGAAATTATTGAAATTAGACGAGGCGAGGTGAATAATTTCAAAACATTGAATTAAGACGAGGTACGCGGTGAACGAAACTAATCAAGCGAATTTAATTCACCCAGGTTCTGTACGTTGAAGATTCAGGCACCATGATGAACTCAGATACTACAACTACAATGCATTGATTTGGTGTCAAGCCTCATCCAGTGTGACAGTGAGACTGATGCCATGCATCGCATCATCTTCGAGTTCAGAAGTTCGACGCATCGCGCCACCGATGCCGCGATGGTTCCTTCTTCTCCCCGATTCCGTCCGGAGACCCGAATTCGCAGACGGGACGGGCGATCGCCCACGCCACGTGTAGAGCCGACGAGGTGCCACACGTCTTCGGCCGCGCTGGCGCGAGCTGGGCTCCCTCTGCGCAGCTGGACAGCGACTGGGCACGGTCTGCGGAGCTGGGAAATGCGAACGGAAACCAAAACAACCAGCTGGAGGAGGAATCATTGAGGCAAAGTGAACAGAAGTGAGTTGCTATGTTCGTTTTCGGTCAAGACCTCATGTTGTCCCTTTGGAACGTGTCGAAAGTGAACATCCATGTGGCTTGAAGCTTTTGAGTTTGGTTCAGGGTGCCTCACAACAACCACGTCAAATGTCCGGCTAAACCACTTCCACCCATTGTGGAAGGAGAGTGATTATCACAGATACATATTGAACATTGAGACCATCTATTTCTCGGAAATAATTTTCCCGTGTGGGCATGCAACAGCTAGCCCACGTCCCCGCTTTTGGGACAGAGGATACGATCGCCTGTGTACGGACCCAAACACAGAAGACTCACAAAAAGTGTTCTAGAATTTCTAGATAGGATCGAGGCCATCGCTCTTAGGTTGGAAGCCTAAGACCCAAACTAACACTGGAAATTCTAGAACACTTTCCAGATTCAATTAGGTCGGAAGCTATTAGGTTCCTTAAAGTTTTTCCCTGAAGTTTTACCAGAAACGGAATGCCTACGGATGCCTACGGCTCTTCAGATTCACAAGTTGGAGGTGAACACCATCAGCAGCTGCGATCGTTCTCGCCGTGCCAGTTGATGTATCCTATTGACCATGTTTGGGGGGTGACGAGCTGGTGCTGGAGCTCTCCCTTTAACGATGATGTCCAGTTGTTGTTTCATTCCCGAGACCAGGCGGTTGTTGGCGTGTGCAAACGCTTATCGGATGAGCTCGTGAATCGCGACTCATTAAAACTGAAACTGCTTCCAAGGTTTCCAGGTGAGCAAGAAAACTTCTGGTGCAAAACCGTTCGGATGGTTCCGCATCCAAGAACGACCTCATCCTTATGCGCATTCCTCACCGTCTTTCAACCTTCAGGCCAAAAAAACACTCAGAGCATGAGTTTATCCCCAAGAAGGCAACTTTTGGTCATAGGTGTCCATGCATCCTCAGGTTCCAGCGTGCGGCAGAACTTGATGCTTGGGAACAAGTGCAAAAGGATTTGTGTGGGTCGAAAACCCCCATCCTGGGCCAACAAAGTCAGCAAGCCAAGTTGCGCTCCAAAGTTAACGGTATACACAGGGGAAAAAAAGCGCACCTTCTGTTCAAACACCGAGACCCAACACCCAAGACTCACGCGTTCGGTCTCATCACGAGGACTGACTGTTGGCCCGCGTTTTTTGGAGACCGAACAAGCCAGGGCATTATTTTTGGAACAGAACCACCAGGGAGAGGAGCCCCGTTCGTAGCGTCCTTGCTCCTAGTGGAGCTCCTAGTAGCATCCTTGTTCCTAGTAGCTTCTTGCTTCTAGTAGGGATGCCCTTTGTTCCTAGTAGCTTCGTGTTCCTAGTAGTAAGGCCCTCTGTTACGTTCGGAGCTTCTTGTTACCAGCAGAAAGGCCAGGAGCGCCCCATTCGTAGCGTCCGATCGCTCCGTTCGTAGCGATGCCCTTTGTTCCTAGGCCCTAGTAGCACCAAGTTGCGGCGAGGATACATTCTTTATGGCAACCTGTGTTATTCAAGAAAGCGTCTCGTCACCCAACACAATGGATATGTGGAATATGCGCTTATGGATCGGACCCGGCTCTTCAGCAGGCCTTGCTGAAGCGTTAGAACTTGCGTTTGGTGTGTGAGAATTCGGGGATTCGCTCACACAACCTGCACCGAACCCGTGCATGGAAGCTGTAAAACAGTAAACATGGCCCGGAATAGGCTGAATGCTGGACGGCCTGGCAATGCGCACGAATTCGAAGCCCAGTCAGCGGATCACCTTCGGGATTGGGTGTTTCACCCCGAAAGACCAACCAGGAGATGTTCGGTTCACCTCTGGCCCTTCAGTGCCACCATTTCGGCCGGAACAAGTGCCTTACTAGCAGTAACAAGAAGCTAGTAGTAACAAGTGCATCGCTTCTAGTAACAAGTGCCTTACTAGTAGTAACAAGAAGCTAGTAGTAACAAGTGCATCGCTTCTAGTAGTAAGTGCCTTACTAGTAGTAACAAGAAGCTAGTAGTAACAAGTGCATCGCTTCTAGTAGTAAGTGCCTTACTAGTAGTAACAAGAAGCTACTAGGAACAGCGTCGCGTCGTTGAGTCCGGACGAAAGCCCAGGAACGACGTTATGCGGGCGAGACAGAGCGCTGGGTGGCTGCCTTGGCACAGCTAGGCCGCATTGTTCGGTTGAAATAGGATTGGTTTGTGGTAGCTTCTTGTTACAACGGGTGAAACGATACGACAGGTGAAAGGATTCCCAAGGAAGCTTCTAGCTACTAGTAGCGCCTCCAACCTACTTGCGATGGCCTCCACCCAATAGCGTCCTTGCTACTGTGTTGAAAGCTATGAAGGTCAGAGCCGAGCAAATCGTCGAAACAAACAGCTTCAAATCCTAAGGCGGTCCTAGCCTAGCTGTGATCAAGAGTTTGCACATTTGACTCAACCTTGTCTAGAAAGAGCTGTCCACTATTGGGAACTCAGTGCAAGCGCACGAATCCGCGACATATTCTTCGACGAAACCCCATGGCTGTCTGACGGAGGTCATGATGTTCCTCCAGACTTCTTGCTGTCCTTCCAGGAGCTTTGCAACCTTCTGGGCCGCTTGTTCCAGCTTTGTGAGAATCTCATCGAAGACCCTCCGTCGGAGGCGGAAAAAGAGATCGACTTTTCACATAAAGGGGACTTGGACCGCGAGAATTGCTGCAGCGAAGACTTCGGTGATTCAACACTAAACCGAAAGCAAACATAGCCTCGCTTCCATAACTATATATATATGTGTGTGTGTTTGTTTTCTACATTGCCATCAGTGCGCCAGTTCGATAGTCTAGGCTTGAGCAGAACTGAGGCCGTAGTCATGCCTCTCCCACGAGATCCCCGCTTTCACGCGACATCTGCGGGGAGTCGACCGTGCCGGCGGTGGAACCCACTGGTTGCAGTTGCAGGCAGGACGCGTGGGGACTCGGGCACGGAAGGTGATGCAAGGTGGGAGAAGGTGATCACTGGCGTGCTTCATATAGTGGCGTCGCTTCTCGCTCCGTTCGTAGCGTTGCCCTTGTTACGTTCGTAGCGAACCTTGTTCCTAGTAGTAAGGCCAGGAGCCCCTAGCAGCGTCCTTGCTCCTATCCTTTGTAGATCTTGACAGAGATCCACATGCAAGCAGCACATGTGCCGGGCTGGACTGAAAGTGAGAGTATGGGATCCTCACAGGGTCGTGGACTCGCTTGCTGCGGGTCCAAAACCTGACAGCGAACTTCTGGCATCTAGTAACAAGGATGCTATTAGGTGGATGCCGTCGCTGTAGGTTGGAGGCCATCGCTACTAGGAACAAGAAGCTACTAGTTTAAAAAAAAGAAACGGGATCTTCAACATGTTCACCGTATTTCTTGACACGAACCAGGTTTTCAGCCCTCGAACTCCCCGTTTCTTAGGGCGGAGCCCGTGCACTGCTTTCAGCCCCGTGCACGTCTTTGGGGGCGACGGGTGCGGCGCGCTGTGGTGGCCGCCTTTGATCTGCAGATACCACTGGATGAACCTTACAGGAAGTGTGGCAGGGCAGGGTGGGCAGTGCATGGCAGTGCATGGCAGTGCCTGCAGAATGTCAGGTGGGTGTGTACTTGTAGCTCAAATAGGAAGACCTCCTAAAGTTCCTAAACAACCCCTGCAAGGTTTGGGAAATAGACCAATCTACCCCGCCAGGGCCACAAGGTCTCCCTATTGAAATAGACCCCAGGTATCTAGTAATATAGAGGATTGAACAAAATCGATGGTTTTCTGGCCACGCCCTGGTTGGTTCGGTTTCAGAGGTTCTGGGGACCAGATGTTTTGGTCGCCAGAGATGTTGTCCATCACTCAGTGAGACTGTGAACACATACATACACATACATATATTCCAACTCACTAACACGGAAGTGGAAAAACGACCTGTTTCGGCTTCAGTCGTCTTGTGGCCCATGCCATCCACTTCATCCAGGTTCCGTTCGTTGTCGAGTAGACACTCTCCAAGCAGCAGTCTTTGGAGAGTCCCTTTCCACTCGCGGGCAAGAGAGCAAAGGTGCCGCAATGGCTGGAGCCGAAAATGACCGGAATGTTATCAAGGGGATGTGCAAGCAGTTTTTTGCCCCAAGTAGAAGTGCTTGACCATTTTGTGCACCCCGAACTTCCATGGGTGTCAAAAAATCACCACAAAGGTTCGGTTCGCCCCCTGTCCTTCTTGCGCCAACCAAAAAGTGTCGGAAACTGTGTCAAGTGAACTGTGAAATGGGATTGTCCAAATCTTTCTGGGCAATCTAGTGGTCAAATCCTTCAATTTGTTTTCTATTTCATGGCCATCATGAGCTGATGCGCAGGACCTGGGGAGTGCATGATGCACCCTTGGACTTCTTGATGAACTTTGATCTCAGCCTCACACCAGGCGAAACTGACCGTGTGGCTCAGTAGCAACGGACTAACTGGGATTGAAAGTCCCCCTGGTACGTGGGCAAGATGGTCAGGTGCCGTGATCGCAGGAAGATCCGTTTCATTTTCGGGCATGGTGACATACTTATACCATCTTATACCAAAGCAAGGGGGGTCAGTTGCTAGTGTGACAAGTCTGACGCGTCTCGAGATAAAACCTAGCAAGAGGCAAGCCAGGTAAGACAAACACTGGAGGAGCATGTTGGTCAAGTCCTCGAAATGTGGAAGTGCCGTCACCAACTGCCGGTACGCTCGGTACTCCGGGGTACGAAAGTGTTGCACTTTGGGGTTGGGCGTTTTTACGAAAGAAACCGAAAAGCAGCTCATGTCAACAGGCTTCCTAGGTTGGACATCAGCAAAGCACTAGCGAAGCACGTTTATGATTGGGTGGTGGAGGACTAACTGAAAGAAGAGGTGTGGGGCAAGCTTCACCATTGCTCCAAGCAGGAATCTCAAACGAGAGTGTGTGTGAAAGAGTTTCTCATGAGGCCAGTCCTTGTAGTCAACCGCAAGCCCTTTCTAAAGGCGGGCTCCTATTCTTAACTTATGTTGAATCTCTAAGGCCAGCATTTGCACCCGACTTACTTGTACTCTCTTGTACTATAGATGCTCGATCGACTGCAAGCACCGATAGAAGAAATGCTTCGGCTGGTTCCAAACCCTCGCAGAGTTGAACTCAGTGCCAAGAGGTGCAGGCTTCGGTAAGGAAAAGTCTGATGTAGAAAGAGAAAGCCAAATAGTAGCTTCTTGCTCCGTTCGTAGCGATGGCCTCCAACCTACTTACGATGGCCTCCACCTAAAAACGCTTCCTAGCTACTAGTAGCTTCTTGTTCCTAGTAGTAAGGCCAGGAGCCCCGTTCATAGCTACCCACCATGCACCCACATCTTCACACCGGATGAGGTGCTCTTGCTGCCCCGGGCACATCTGGCACTCTACCCGCTGACCACACGCACTCGCCGAAGGCAGGGAAAGGGACAGTTTGGGTTTGAAGGCAGGGCACCATCTTCTTAAGCAACAAAGCCGAAAAGTCAACAAAGTCGGACATGAAGATATCATGAATGAATCTCAAGCTAAGCCGTGTGTGTGTGTGTCTACATGACTAGTTCATGAAGGCGAATTCCAGCATAGGAAAAGATATCGAAAAGGCTCATTGGTTTGGATGTCTTCAATTTATCGGAGACCCCCCCTTAGTTTGTGGGTCAAAATGAATGAAATCAAGGAGCCGGGCGCAGCCAATGTCTGCCCATGTGCCCGGTCCCAAAGGGCGCCTCGGATTCCCTTTCGGACCAAAGAACCGCTGCTCGGGGCGTGAAACCCGAGGCTACAAGGTGCCAAGGTGAAGGTCATTGAGGTCCCATGGATTGAGCCTCCAGCGACTTGGATTGACTTCGGTGGCAAGGCTGACGCAAAAGCAGCAGGACAACGACGGACGACACACGACGTTGCGCGAAGCGTCGTTGGGAGGAGGTGATGAGAGGTTTGGAGCAGGACAGCTGGAGCAGGAGGACGCCAATCTGAGGGGCCTAACAGCAGTCTTTCTGGTCCCAGCAGGATACGTTTTGAGCTTGTCCAAAACCCAGTTAAAAACTGGGAAACTACCATAAGTTGAAACGAAAACCCATATAAGTAGGCATCACTTGGATACATCGTGATACATCCACGTCCATGTGTGTGTGTGACCTACGGATTGACATGCCACGCGGCCTCGCCAGCTGAGGGCGTCTCGCCCACGGTGGCTCAGCGCAACCAGGAGAACCACTTCGGAAACAGGGAGTACATCCGTATCTTGCCTTGAAGACTATGAGAGACCGTTTCAGCGTCGAAAATAAAGAGTCAGTGTTCTTTCTGAGAGGAGGGCTAGTTATATATATATATATTATATATATATAAACCTCTCGCGCCACACGATCCGGTGAGAAGCGTTGGCGGTATGCCAGCCACTCTGGGCTAAACATACGTGGAAACCCCTGTACAGATACATTTGTTGAATTGGGCGACTTTGAGACTTGTTGTGTGTATGAAACGATGTATCAGTGTATGTTGTCTACCTCATATCGTGGGCAGGGCCTGTGAGGAAAGGGGCTGTCGTCCATCAAGCGCGTTTTTGAAGTTGATCAAAAGAACATCAAGTACATCCGTTGTTATTTTGGGGAAGGTAGCAGCAGGAGAGCACAGAAAAGGGCACGCGGCGGAGGCAACCGACGTGTTGTGAAGACTATGTTTGCACGGACTGCCTTGTACACCTAGAGTCCATTTTACCTTTGTTTTGATCGGAAAAGGCTATTTTTGGGGGGGTGGTCGGAGGTCACCCAGGCTCTAGTTTTCCCTAGCCCTCAGAGAGCATTTAAAGGATGGGAAAGACCTGGTTTTGTAGTGCAAAATCCTTAGTCAAAGAAGTCAATGGTGGGCCATGAATCCTAGGGGGTTGCTGCACGCCGCGTCGCACGTGTGGCACACGAGGTTTGCACGCGATGAATTTGGACTATGACGTCGTGGTCTACTTGGACACCGACGTGCGGATTGTTGGGGATTTGAACCCCATTTTTGAAGAAGGTCCCTCAGGCAAAGAGCGCGAGGACACGGTCACCACTGAAAAATATAGATGTATATATATAGTCTATAGTTATATATCTGTGTGTATAGCAATCCAAGAGGTAACTTGGGGGGCGGGGAACCCTTAAGTGTAGAATATGTGTGCATATTGGAGTTGACCATGTCAAAGGAGACACACTCGCGCAGACCTTTAAAGGTTGCAGAGACGGGTCAGGACAGGGTCGGGTCGCCGCTCATGAGGTTGTGAGCCACCAGGCATGAGGGCGACCTGTGATAAACTCTGAGAAAGATGACCAAACCTTAAGCGCTCAAAAAACTGAGACAGTATTCCATTTATTCTGTAAGAATCCAAGCTAATTTGCCAACTGCACCACCCTACACACGATCGACACATGCAACGGTCTCCAAGAATCCCAGCCTCGCCACAGCTCCCTCACGCGGGCAAACTTCTTGGCCTGTTCATCCCCAAGACCATGTTGTAGGAGGTCATAGGAGGATTGATAGCGCCATGAAACCACCTGGTGTTCACCACCAGACCTGGAATGTCTAGTGTTTGTCGAACAACAAAACTCTTTTGAAAGCTTCAAGCTCTTGGACACTACAAAGGGTCTACCAAACACCTCGTTTGCTTCATCACCGAAACCCCGGTCTTTACCGTCGAGGCCAAGACCTCTTCGTGTCCACCGGCAGCACGGTGGCGCCCTTGGACGGCGGCTTCTTCGCGGTACGACCCAGTGGCTTCTTGGACGGCGAACGGACGGGGCGAGTGCCGGACGGGGGTGAAGAGAGGCCTCCAGTTCTGGATCAAGGCGGATGGTGAGGTGTTGCTAATTCTTGTAGTAACAAGTGCCTTACTAGTAGTAACAAAAAGCTATTAATTTAAATTAATTTTGACTTTAATTCTAATAGCTTCTTGTTACTACTAGTAAGGCACTTGTTACTAGAAGCGATGCACTTGTTACTACTAGTTCATGGTCCAGAAATGCCAAAACGCAAAAGAAATGCCCAGTACGAGTGTTCAAAGGAGATTAACCAGATACAGCAACTCCGGTGTTCGTTTGGACTCCATTCTAGGGCAAACCTGAGGTTCTTCATTGAACGTTGCCTTTTGCACTCATTGGAATTCAAATGCTCAGATCGATTTCGGAAAGGTGAACACCAAAGAAAGAGAAAAATAGATCCACTTCTCAAGTGTGTTGAACAGATGTTCTACCCTTCTGCAGAGGACGACCCTGAAAGCCACGTCAGGTGCTAGATGAGAATAGTCTTACAGGATTCCATTTTCATGGTTCATGTTAGTCTGCAGGGGGGTATTTGTTTGGAGACGACGGTAAAACTATACTGAAGGAATGTCAATGCGCGCTGCCGAAACCTGTCGAGTTCCCTTGAGCCTGATCGGGGGGGCCCCACAGCCCTTGTTAGCCCTTGTGTTCTCCATGTTTCTCAGCCAAGATGAATCCTCCCAACTCCAAATTGATGCAGAAAAGGGAGCTGACAAGCCACATCTCCGTGGTCAAGGGTCACAGATCCCTGAGCTGAGCTCAGGAGCCTTGTTCCGAGCCATGCTCGATGTCTTGCGCACGGTGCACTACGACCGTGAAACGGGCTGGAACAGGACGAAATGTGGGAAACATCACACTCGTGTCGTCGTCGTCGTCGTCACTCACCCTGCGGTGACCCTCCATTCTTCCTGCGGTTGTGCCAAAAGGAAGATCCGTAGAATCCGGACAAAAGGTGATCTCATCCTTATCCTGACCTGGTGATAGATCAGATCTGGCCAGTCTTGGGAATTGACGCACGTTTTTTGGTTGATATGAGAAAAAAACCTTCCACACCAGAGTTCTGAAACGTTGCACACACCCGGAAGATCATTGAAGTTTAAACACTTGTCGACGCTTCACACTAGAGCTCGGCAACCCTTGAAGAGCCCCGTGACGGAACGTCACCCTGGAAGGGTCTTTTTTCACCGTCGTATTCCGTGCCCGAAGTCAGGATGGGCCATGGCTACAGCTTGGCCACTTGGAGTCGAAACTTTCGATTCCGTTCTCAACAGTGGGCAGGAACATGGTAGTTTAGTGCTTCGGAAACACATGGTCATAAGAGTCATCATCCAAGTTGATGACCGATATTGGCTAAGACCTGCAAATGCTAGTAGAATCGCACGTTCAGGGCTCTTAGCACTATCCGTCCGAGACGTCATCCGTCACACCAGGTGCGGTCACTGGCATTTCCATGCTGAAAGAGGGTATGGGCGGTATGGGAACTTGGTGCATCTCCATCTGCGGAGCGGTTGAACGGGTTGCCGGGTATGGACCGTTCACGCACGGTACATGGACGAAATGGACCGCTTAAAGATATGGAAAGGTCCGGAGATCGTTACTGTGGTTGTTTCTCAACAAGAAGTGCTTTTGGGCGTGGACATAAAGCAGAGGAAGCAGATACAACATCATACTATCAAGGGAGTTCCTCGAACACTGGGGATTGCGTTGGAAAGTGAGGACCTCCTTCATAAACGCTGCAGGTGTGAACTTAAGACTTAAGACAATCAATCGGTATCATGAAAAAGGTATGGGTGTCAATCAAACTCCAACTGTTGTTTTAGAGCCCTCTCTCCAAGTGTGTTCGCCGTGCGAAACAGCTGAAGTAGATTGTAACAAGTAGAAGAGGTCTTCTTCTACCCTAGCAAGAGAGTGTGGTGCTTTTCCGCACGTAATGCACCGCCAGTCCAAAGCATCCAAAAACGTGGTTTTCTCGGACACATGGTGAGGCACTTGGACGCGCGGAGGGAAATTATCCCGCTGGCCCACAAGGACATCGTTGTAAAGATTTGTAAAGACATTTTTTTCAGTCTAGCGCCAGGAGCCATCGCTACTTGGTTGAAGGCCATCGCTGTTAGGATGGACGCCATCGCCATTAGGGTGGAGGCCATGGCTATTAGGTTGAAGGCCATGGCCATTAGGTTGGAGGTCATCGTGACCATTGGCATTCACGTCGTGCCGACTCTTTCGTCGCCGGTTTCGTCGGGCGAAAGTGGTGGGTATCCAGTCCGCGGGTCCTTTTGACTATTTTGGTATGGGAAAAGCTCAGTAGTACAAGACATGCTTGACTGATCTTGGCTGTTGGACTCCGCTCGAGTATATGTTTGTCCAAGTGCTGAAGGATCATGTGTTTTTTGTCAGACATCGGTTTGGATGGACAGCATCGAATGCGCTGGTGCAGCAGGGGGCCCTTGGAAGGCTCTCGGGAGGCTCAACAAAGTCCCTATGATGGAAGCGAAAAGAAAGACATCGCCTGTGTCGATACATGCACACTTGCGCACCGGTGTGCGCCCTCGGCTCGCGCGGAAGGCAGTCCACACCAAACGAGGTCGCCTGTGTCGGTACAAATAATAAGAGTAGCGAAACGACTCGACGTGGAAGTTTCGGTGATGTTGTCTCTTCTGTTTTTACGCAGATTCGTGTTTTCTCTTCTGGGCGCCCAAAGAAGCACAAGCTGGCACCAACTCCTCAGACCAACGACAGGATTTCTGTATCATTTCTTCTACATGGCCGATCCAGCAGTCGATGCTTGGCAGAGTCTATAGGGGACGATGCGCGAGGGAATGATTTTCTGACACTATTAAGATGGAGGCCATCGCTAGTAGGTTCGAGGCCATCGCTATTAGGTTGGAGGTCCCTGGGTCGGACCCATGCGTGGTGCTCAAGGACGGCCAGGGAGATGGGGGGCCGGGACGGGCATCCCGGCAGCATCCTCCGTTCGCGGCGGGGGCTGACTGCCCAGACGCAGGAGCGTCAAAAGTCAGGAGAGTCGTCGTCGTCGTCGTCGTCGTCGTCGTCGTCGTCGTCGCCGTCGCCGTCGCCGTCGCCGTCGCCGTCGCCGTCGTCCGTCGTCCGTCGTCCGTCGTCCTCCGTCGTCCTCCGTCGTCGTCCGTCGTCGTCCGTCGTCGTCCGTCGTCGTCCGTCGTCGTCCGTCGTTCGTCCGTCGTTCGTCCGTCGTCGGTCGTCGGTCGTCGGTCGTCGGTCGTCGGTCGTCGGTCGTCGGTCGTCGGTCGTCGTTCGTCGGTCGTCGTCCGTCGGTCGTCGTCCGTCGGTCGTCGTCCGTCGGTCGTCGTCCGTCGGTCGTCGTCCGTC